>JAZFAU010000246.1:125000-692500 GCA_037178615.1 Dione vanillae
ATGAGGAACGTTTATCAGCGACTCTACTTAAAGCTTCTCTTTATCAGGAATTGCTTGTAGTTTTTTATTTTATGACATTTAGGCGTGCCAGTACAGCATAATTGGCTTTGACAATCTCTACGTTGATTATTCACAATTCATAGAAAATAATATACATTATAATGTAAGTAAACAACATTAATACTTTATATATATTGAGAATAGTAAAAATATAAAAATTTTCCTTATTAGTATGGCAAACACAGCCCGTTTCATTTTTATCAAAATATTATTCCATAAATAATATAAGGTTTATATAACATAGTATTAGTTTAAAAAGGATCATTTTATATATTTTTACTGCAATTATGAGTTGGCATCATATTGATTCTTGATGTATATCAAAGTATAGATTTTAGACAATCTGTAGTTTACGTATTATCGCATTTAAAAATTTTCGAAATATACGCTTATGTTTGGATTCTGTCAAAAATATTTCTATTACTTATTTCTTATTTCAACTGGCCAGGAAACAAAAGTTATTTTCTTTTTAAGTACATATTCTATAAAGTAAGTAAATCAAAGGAGACTAAACATCTGTATTATATTTCTTTAAATTTTACCAAATACAGTGTTACTTTAATAAAAACGATACTCAATTCAATATATGAATTTACATCTCGTCTATGAATTTAAACCAAACTGTAGCTGTTTTTTTTAGCTTCACGTTTCATGTGGCTCATGGCTAGGTAAGCAGAGGGAATAAACTGTGGGAACTTAGTGTTAAGGCACTCCGTTCTCCCGTTTGAAATATTGCGTGTTGCCAGAACAAAGAAAATGGAAATTAATTAATCCATCATCACCGAGTGGGAATCAACTTACAAATCGTCGTATTTACAGTCCGACCCTGAGCTTCTGCGCTACGATGGCTTTCAAAGTAGCAATTATGCAAATATGTTTGATTCACATTGATTTTATTAATTTAAAACATTCCTTATAAATCTCTATTTACGAGGGGCGTTCAATGTATTCTCGGTATCGAGATGATACACTAATGATAAGGGTAATTTAATTATCTCATTAGTTAATGACACTCTTTGAGGGTATAAATACGAAATTTCATTTAATTACCACCATTAGTATTCAAGATATCATTGCGAAAAGACAACTATCATGACTGATTCGATAATGATGAAAAAAATCGAGCATCGCGCAGTGATAAAATTCCTTACAAAACAAGGAAAAACTCAAAAAAATATCCATGAAGAAATGGTGGCTGTTTACCAAGATTCTCCGCCATCATTATCTACAATTCAGAAGTGGTCAAGTGAATTCAAACGGGGTAGAGAGAGCATTGAAGACGACCCCCGCGCTGGTGGGCCAATTTGTGCCGCTACTGAAGAAAACGTCAAATTAGTCGAAAAACTTGTACTTGAAGATGCCTGTGTAAGAGTGAAAACATTAGCAGAAATGACTAAGCTATCCGTGGGTACCATTCACACAATCCTTCATGAGTGTCTGAATTTGTCAAAGGTCAGTGAAGATGGGTGCCGCGAATGCTCACTGCGCTACAAAAACAAGTGCGAGTTCACTGTTGTAAGGAGTTTTTGGACCTCTGTGGTGAAAATCCGCAAGGTATTTTCGATGGGATTGTTACTGGTGATGAAACGTGGGTTCATCACTATAACCCTGAGAGTAAGCAAGAGTCTATGCAGTGGCACAAAAAAGGATCAGACCCGCCGAAGAAGTTCAAAGTCACTCCGTCCGCAGGAAAGCTCATGGCCACGGTGTTTTGGGATTCTAAGGGAATCTTGCTAGTCGAGTGCACAAAAAAAGGTCAAAGTATTACTGCTGCATCATACGCAACCACCCTGCGTAATTTAAAGGAGGCAATTAAAGAAAAAAGACGTGGAAAATTAACCGCAGGTGTGTTGTTGCTTCACGACAACGCGCCGATTCACAAGGCGCGCCTTGCCCAGGCTGCTGTGCGGGAGTATGGGTTTGAAAAAATCAATCATCCACCCTACAGTCCGGACCTGGCCCCTAGTGATTATTATCTATTCCCTAATCTTAAAAAAGACCTTCGTGGAAAGCATTTTTCGGACGATGAAGAGTTGAAGGGAGCAATAAACGAACATTTTTCGGGCCATGAAGAAAAATATTTTTCAGAGGGAATTGAAAAGTAACTTTCAAGAACAAATAAATGTATTGAGATGTTAGGGGAGTATATTGAAAAATAAAATTTATTCAGAATTTTCCGCCTTTTCCTTCATACCTATACCGAGAATACATTGAACGCCCCTCGTATATTTATTATATGTTTTCAAATTAAGGAAAAAAATAAGACTTTACGTTAGACAAGTGTAATGCGAACTATAGTTTTAAAAACATTATTCATCTCACACAAAAGGCTAGATGCCAAGTAGGGAAGCTGGTAAATTGCAAGTAAAGACGGTAGACTGCAATTATGGAGTTTGCGTCTTTGAACACAATGAGGCTTAAGATTTAGACTAAAAGTTTTAATGGTTAGAAAATTTTCGTTGTAATTCATTCTAGTATTCTTGTTAAGTTTCCAGATAGTAGGAATTAATTGACGTTAATAAATATTAAAATGTGTTTTTATACACGATTAAGAATTTATTCTAGAATAAATTAAATTATATTGAATGATAAAAATGGATTATAATTTTAGGTAATATGTGCTTGTCCATAAAATCGAAGTTCATTTTTGCTACAGTGCTCATTAGGACTCAAGCCAAAGGCTGGCCTCACGGGGATCATGATCAGTTAATTTGTTATGTATGGCTTTTTTATTTATTTTTTTAAATATTTTTAGCGTCACGCTTTTATCCCACACGTGGCAGGGTAGGCAGAGGGAAGTGTAGGAACCATAGGAACCTAGTGTAACGACACTACGTTGCTTAGACCTTGCTTTCTCCATACTCACTCTCCGCCTTTTTCGACGCGTTGCGTGTTGAGTGGCGGAACTCAACGCTGCGCTTTGCCTAGTTGCCAGAGTTAAGAAACTGGAAATAGAAAAATCTATCTTGCCCGATTGGGAATCAAATCGAGAAATCATCCTGTTACAGGCAGACTTTACGCCTCTGCGCCGCGGCGGTTCACACAGCTTTTTTATTATAAATATTAAATTTTGCTTCAAAGCCACTTGTATATAAAGACTAAAAAGTGTCATACGACAGAACTGCTGAAATCCTATATGCAGTGGCACAATATAATACCGTAGTAGTGGGTTCGATTACTTGGGTGTACAACAAGCAAATTTGCGAAATGTTTAGATTTGCCACTACAATTCAGTTGGACACGCATTATGTAGAATCTTGACACAAAATCTTCTCAATTAATTATTTCTCTAAATAGAATCATAATTCTTAACCACTGCATGCAATCACATAATACAAATTGCGCTACAACGGCTTTCAACATTATTTTATTATTGATATCACCACAAAAACGCGGAATGTGCTCAAAAGAATGCATAAGTATTCAAAGTACGCTAGGAATTTTTGTACAGACACATAAAATTTAAGAAGGAACGTGTACAAAGACGATGGCTGTATACAAAGAACTAGTAAATGTGAATATATCCTTACAAAATATTTAAATAATTCTGCTGTATTGTACAATAAAACGGGTAGGCTATCCATATTCTGTTTGAATTAAGGTCGTTTTAAAAAGAAGGAAGTTTTTTGTAACTTGTGCCAATGGTTAAACTATAGTAACTAGAATTTAAATTAACTATTACAACTCGTGGCTTTCTCGTATATTTATTTGATATAGATCTTATTTTTGTTAAATTTTTCGTGGAGTAGCGGAATTCAACGCTGCGCTTTGTCTTATCAGAACAATGATAAATAATGTAAATTTCAAATACCCCCCTCCTCCCTCTAATTTACAGTCAGACTCTTTCCTTATGAATGCCAATCGCCTTTTTTCTTCTTGATTACTTCTTGGCTTTTAGTACTATGTCCAAATGATAAAATTGTCATCAATCTAAACATATATTTATTAATCTTGGCGTTACATACAAATAACATGAATGTATTTCCAATCGTAAAGCTTTCTAAAGCTCATCTATTAATATTTTATTGGAAATTACTTTACACTAAAACGTATATTGGTAGAATTTGACTCAATTTGTACGTATAAATGGCCATTAACTTTGATTCTCTTTGAAAATGAAAAGAAAAGTTCACCTTTAACTGCTGCCCTGGGTTTTTTACTAGAGCTTGAAAGGCTGCCTATTTAAAGAATATTTTTATTAATATTTATATATTATAACTATTATTTTTATATTTATAATAAAGCAAAAGTTTTGTGGTTTATATATATGGAAAAAAAAGACATGATTTTCTGTCTAATAATTTTACACTATAAATGTAATCTTAACTGTGTGTTTTGGCGAAGTGAATTGTGCTCAACTGGCATGCTCGAAACGTACCATAGAACAGAGGACATATCATTATAAAAATACTTAAATAAAGTAATATTCAGGACCGTCGTGGCGCAGAGGCGCAACATCTGCCTGTAACGCGGCTAACGCGACGGTTTCTGGGTTCGATCCCTAGTCGGGGAAGATGGATTTTTCTATTTCCATTTTCTTCGCTCTGGCAACTAAGGCAAAGCGCGGCGTTGAGTTCCGCCACTCAACACGCAATGCCTCGAAAACGGCGGAAAGTGGGGACGGAGTAAGCAGGGACTAAGTAACGGAGTGTCTTAACACTAGGTTCATATGGTTCCTGCGGTTCCCTCTGCCTTCCCTGCCATGTGCGGGATAAAGCGTGAAGCTAAAAAAAAAAAAAAAAAAAAAAGTAATATTTTCTTTTTCATAAAAATAATGTCACTTCACGAAATAAAAAAAAAATTGCCTGAAAGTAATCGTAATAAAAATTTACTTATCTAGTTCTGAGACTTTACTTTTGTAGTTTTGAGGACCGTCGTGGCAAACGCGACGGTTTGAGGGTTCGATTCCCACTCGGGGAAGATGTATTTTTCTATTTCCATTTTTCGCTCTGGCAACTAGGCAAAGCGCGGTGTTGAGTTCCGCCACTCAACACGCAATGCCTCGAAAAAGGCGGAAAGCGGGGACGGAGAAAGCAGGGACTAAGCAACGGAGAGTCTTAATACTAGGTTCATTTGGTTCCTGCAGTTCCCTCTGCCTACCCTGCAATATGCGGGATAAAGCGTGAAGCTATAAAAAAAAGAAATGTCCTATATAGATGATATTCTCAGCAATTAAGTGATAAGACTTCAACATTACGAAGTAAATGAGGTAGCTGCAACAAGCGGGGTTGCATTACATTCCGCATAACTGACTTCAAAACTAACAGTTGTGTAGGACATTATTAAAATTAAGTTTTATACCGAACTTTGTTTTCCAAGCGAAGAAGTTTATAGTTCGTAAGCTTTCATAGAAGTAAGACTTATACAGTAGATATTAATAATGTTTTTATTAGAACTTTAAGGCGTGTATGACTAACTTAATATTTATATATTTATTTTTAAACTTAATATAGAAGACCGTCGTCGTGGCGAAGCTTAGCATAAGCAATTTTTCTGGATTCAATTCTCACTTTGGGAGATTTAATTGTTTTCATTTTCTTCGCTTTTCGCTTTCGCTATCGAACACACTGAGAAAAGAAGAAAGCGGGAAACGGAGTGTCTTAACAGTAGGTTCCCTCTGCTTTCATTGTTATATACGGAATACGGAGAGAAATTAAAAGAAAATAAATATTATTATCTAAATTAAATATTTGCGACATAGTTCTATCAACTAATTTCAACCATTTTTTATGTTTTTTTTGTAATATAAAAAATATTCCAGATATCGAAAATAGTATAAGTTAATAACACATAAAATTAGGTACCTACTATTTAAGCGGCACAGCGTTTGATTGCAAAACGCGACGGTTAAAGGTTTGATTCCCACAATCGAGCGTAGAGCTTTTTCTTGTCTTAGCAACAAGACACGGCGCTGAGTTCCGCCACTCATAAACGAAAAAGCTCAAAAATAAAGCATAAAATGGAGAACAGAGTGTCTTAACACTAGGGTCGGTTTGACGTTATCGAAATGATAATATCTTATAGAAAAGGGAACATCCTGTAGAATAACGACTAATGATAGGCAATTGAAATCTATCTACCGTATAATGTTGTTTTATCGCAAATAACCTTAACCTTTGGATTAGACTAATCTCTGCCTTATATAAGGTAAGACGCCGGCCGGCATTAATTAGCGAAAGAACCCAAGTAAAGCAACGTCAGGCATTTACAAAATTGCCAGCAAAATAAATATTACTCAGTTTTGTTGTTAAATTCTAGGTTCGTGTATCCCTTGCGTATGTGCAGAGAAAATTTAGTGTTTAAAGTCTCTGTTTCTAATTTCTTCTATTACCATCTTGTCGCTACTATTCAGTATTTTATTTTTTTGTATTTATGAGTATTGTATAAGAAATGCATCCACGAAAAACAAGTGCACCATTGCCATTTTTATCTTTTTCTATATAACCGCGGTATAGCAGCAATGACATGCTTATATCACCTAGAGCGAAATAATTCTATTTAGTTACAGTCCAGGATATCTAAATTATTCAGAGTATCTCTGCGAACATTTATTTTTAATAACTTTTTTCAAATAGTTATTTGTTAAAAAATATTTTGATAAACCAGTAAGTGACGACTACGAAATAAATAAAAATAGGAAGGAATTTTCTGACATGATACTTGAAACTAATGTAAATTTGTTAACATTATTTTCATCATAAAGCTTGGAATTTATATTACCCACTAATTTACCTACTGGCATAGCTGAAACTGTAAAATTTAATTTATTTTTAAATCACCAAGTGAACTCTGTAAACGAATTCATCACGATGAATTCATAGTATGTGTAAATAACATAAAATAAGGAAGGGTAATTAGTACGTCGGTACAGCAAATGACAGTAAATGTGACGATTGTAGTTTCGACTTCAACTCGGGGTGAAAAAAATATTTAATTTTCTAGCTTTCTTTGAAGACATCTTCTCCAAACTGAACGAGAAAAAGGAGACGGAGTGTCTTAACACTAGGTTCCCTCTGTTTGATTCCCTCTACTCCGCTATATACGAGAAGTAGCTCAAAGCCATATATAAACCAAGTTATGTACATACCAACAACATTCAGTTGGAATGCTAAATGTATGATATGACTAACTTAATATTTATATATTTATTTTTAAACTTAATATAGAAGACCGTCGTGGCGAAGCTTAGCATAAGCAATTTTTCTGGATTCAATTCTCACTTTGGGAGATTTAATTGTTTTCACTTTCTTCGATTTTCGCTTTCGCTATCGAACACACTGAGAAAAGAAGAAAGCGGGAAACGGAGTGTCTTAACAGTAGGTTCCCTCTGCTTTCATTGTTATATACGGAATACGGAGAGAAATTAAAAGAAAATAAATATTATTATCTAAATTAAATATTTGCGACATAGTTCTATCAACTAATTTCAATCATTTTTTATGTTTTTTTGTAATATAAAAAATATTCCAGATATCGAAAATAATATAAGTTAATAACACATAAAATTAGGTACCTACTATTTAAGCGGCACAGCGTTTGATTGCAAAACGCGACGGTTAAAGGTTTGATTCCCACAATCGAGCGTAGAGCTTTTTCTCGTCTTAACAACAAGACACGGCGCTGAGTTCCGCCACTCATAAACGAAAAAGCTCAAAAATAAAGCATAAAGTGGAGAACAGAGTGTCTTAACACTAGGGTCGGTTTGTCGTTATCGAAATGATAATATCTTATAGAAAAGGGAACATCCTGTAGAATAACGACTAATGATAGGCAATTGAAATCTATCTACCGTATAATGTTGTTTTATCGCAAATAACCTTAACCTTTGGATTAGACTAATTTCTGCCTTATATAAGGTAAGACGCCGGCCGGCATTAATTAGCGAAAGAACCCAAGTAAAGCAACGTCAGGCATTTACGAAATTGCCAGCAAAATAAATATTACTCAGTTTTGTTGTTAAATTCTAGGTTCGTGTATCCCTTGCGTATGTGCAGAGAAAATTTAGTGTTTAAAGTCTCTATTTCTAATTTCTTCTATTACCATCTTGTCGCTACTATTCAGTATTTTATTTTTTTGTATTTATGAGTATTGTATAAGAAATGCATCCACGAAAAACAAGTGCACCATTGCCATTTTTATCTTTTTCTATATAACCGCGGTATAGCAGCAATGACATGCTTATATCACCTAGAGCGAAATAATTCTATTTAGTTACAGTCCAGGATATCTAAATTATTCAGAGTATCTCTGCGAACATTTATTTTTAATAACTTTTTTCAAATAGTTATTTGTTAAAAAATATTTTGATACACCAGTATGTGACGACTACGAAATAAATAAAAATAGGAAGGAATTTTCTGACATGATACTTGAAACTAATGTAAATTTGTTAACATTATTTTCATTATAAAGCTTGAAATTTATATTACCCACTAATTTACCTTTGCTGGCATAGCTGAAACTGTAAAATTTAATTTATTTTTAAATGACCAAGTGAACTCTGTAAACGAATTCATCACGATGAATTCATAGTATGTGTAAATAACATAAAATAAGGAAGGGTAATTAGTACGTCGGTACAGCAAATGACAGTAAATGTGACGATTGTAGTTTCGACTTCAACTCGGGGTGAAAAAAATATTTAATTTTCTAGCTTTCTTTGAAGACATCTTCTCCAAACTGAACGAGAAAAAGGAGACGGAGTGTCTTAACACTAGGTTCCCTCTGTTTGATTCCCTCTACTCCGCTATATACGAGAAGTAGCTCAAAGCCATATATAAACCAAGTTATGTACATACCAACAACATTCAGTTGGAATGCTAAATGTATGATATGACTAACTTAATATTTATATATTTATTTTTAAACTTAATATAGAAGACCGTCGTGGCGAAGCTTAGCATAAGCAATTTTTCTGGATTCAATTCTCACTTTGGGAGATTTAATTGTTTTCAC
The DNA here is from genome assembly GCA_037178615.1 of Dione vanillae. Classification (NCBI taxonomy): domain Eukaryota; kingdom Metazoa; phylum Arthropoda; class Insecta; order Lepidoptera; family Nymphalidae; genus Dione; species Dione vanillae. The sequence goes on from JAZFAU010000246.1 coordinate 134,016, forward strand.
TTTCTTCGATTTTCGCTTTCGCTATCGAACACACTGAGAAAAGAAGAAAGCGGGAAACGGAGTGTCTTAACAGTAGGTTCCCTCTGCTTTCATTGTTATATACGGAATACGGAGAGAAATTAAAAGAAAATAAATATTATTATCTAAATTAAATATTTGCGACATAGTTCTATCAACTAATTTCAATCATTTTTTATGTTTTTTTTGTAATATAAAAAATATTCCAGATATCGAAAATAATATAAGTTAATAACACATAAAATTAGGTACCTACTATTTAAGCGGCACAGCGTTTGATTGCAAAACGCGACGGTTAAAGGTTTGATTCCCACAATCGAGCGTAGAGCTTTTTCTCGTCTTAACAACAAGACACGGCGCTGAGTTCCGCCACTCATAAACGAAAAAGCTCAAAAATAAAGCATAAAGTGGAGAACAGAGTGTCTTAACACTAGGGTCGGTTTGTCGTTATCGAAATGATAATATCTTATAGAAAAGGGAACATCCTGTAGAATAACGACTAATGATAGGCAATTGAAATCTATCTACCGTATAATGTTGTTTTATCGCAAATAACCTTAACCTTTGGATTAGACTAATCTCTGCCTTATATAAGGTAAGACGCCGGCCGGCATTAATTAGCGAAAGAACCCAAGTAAAGCAACGTCAGGCATTTACGAAATTGCCAGCAAAATAAATATTACTCAGTTTTGTTGTTAAATTCTAGGTTCGTGTATCCCTTGCGTATGTGCAGAGAAAATTTAGTGTTTAAAGTCTCTATTTCTAATTTCTTCTATTACCATCTTGTCGCTACTATTCAGTATTTTATTTTTTTGTATTTATGAGTATTGTATAAGAAATGCATCCACGAAAAACAAGTGCACCATTGCCATTTTTATCTTTTTCTATATAACCGCGGTATAGCAGCAATGACATGCTTATATCACCTAGAGCGAAATAATTCTATTTAGTTACAGTCCAGGATATCTAAATTATTCAGAGTATCTCTGCGAACATTTATTTTTAATAACTTTTTTCAAATAGTTATTTGTTAAAAATATTTTGATACACCAGTATGTGACGACTACGAAATAAATAAAAATAGGAAGGAATTTTCTGACATGATACTTGAAACTAATGTAAATTTGTTAACATTATTTTCATTATAAAGCTTGAAATTTATATTACCCACTAATTTACCTTTGCTGGCATAGCTGAAACTGTAAAATTTAATTTATTTTTAAATGACCAAGTGAACTCTGTAAACGAATTCATCACGATGAATTCATAGTATGTGTAAATAACATAAAATAAGGAAGGGTAATTAGTACGTCGGTACAGCAAATGACAGTAAATGCGACGATTGTAGTTTCGACTTCAACTCGGGGTGAAAAAAATATTTAATTTTCTAGCTTTCTTTGAAGACATCTTCTCCAAACTGAACGAGAAAAAGGAGACGGAGTGTCTTAACACTAGGTTCCCTCTGTTTGATTCCCTCTACTCCGCTATATACGAGAAGTAGCTCAAAGCCATATATAAACCAAGTTATGTACATACCAACAACATTCAGTTGGAATGCTAAAGACATCTTCGGTTCAGTATTCACTTGACACTCGTAGATGCCAGCATCCCGCTCTTGCGGAAATTTGATTTGTAGTGTCCAGTTTTCAGATTTATCCGGCCTTATGACCTGAAAAGAAAATCCTATATTGTATACAACGATTTTATAGAAAAAAACATACATATGTCATTCAGTTCACTGTTATTTTATAGCCATTTAAAGGAAATTTTGTTGGGTTTATAATAATATACATTATTCATATATTTTTCAACACGGATAACAATTATAATAAGATTAATAACACTCAACATAGTATTAGTTTATAATCCATAAAACTAAGATCTTAAGAAGAAAGGGATTAAAAAGCTTTAATCTCGAATTAAAAAATGTATAATATTTAAGCTCATATTATTTATGAATGTAAATTATATAGGTTCTATTTCCAATGAGATTTCCCCCATTAGAAATTTCAATAGATGTACTTTCTTTAATGTGTAATAGGAGTTAAATGTGCGTGTGAAGATTAACTTGAACGTCGTTTTGTTTATTAAGTTGATAATTATCTGGGTACAATCAGATGTAGTTGATACGATTTTTTTTCTTCCTTACCTGAAATCTTTGATCTGATGTATATGTTAGAATTCCAGCTGTCAAAATGTGAAGATCTCGTTTTCTTATCCAAGACACCTGTAACAAAATAGATTATCACTAATCTGTTAATAGTCAGTATAAGAACATTTGTTATGTTTTGTTAATTTTAATAAAAGTTTGAAGATTTGTTATTTTATTTATATATAGAAACGCTTTTAGAGCATATTGTGACAAAATACTCTTTTTCAAATTTCTCTTTCGTCTTTTACAAATTTCTCTTTCATAATAAGTGGCGAAAATTAACGTGATATCTTCGTACTGCCAAAGCATACAAATTAAAGCAATTTCTTCCATTAATTTTCCACAGTCAAATGTTCTTTTACTACGCTACCTCAGAAAGTTTTTTATTCATTAATTATACAATTCTTTAAGCTTTCTTCACTTTTAGGCCAAACAAAAATAAATATGTACATCTAAATGAAAACCAAGATTTATCTTTTATCTCGTAATATATTTTAGCATAATATTTGTGCTGCGTTGTAATCGTCGGGTAATGACCGCTCTTTCAGCGGAAGGAAGTGGAGCGTGAACCCCTACCTACTTACGTACAGATGAACTATTGAAACAACTTCGCTTACTGTCAATTCTAAATCTAGTATTAAGTAGTATCGAAGTTATGTCCTACCAATACTATAAATGTAACTGTTAAAGCACAAATAAAATTAGTATATAAAAGGTACATAAGAAAAGTACATACAGGTTCGATACTTTCTAGGAATCCGTACCGAAACAAAAAAACGTGGGCTTTAAGAAACGAAGTTACGAGTTTGATTATTAAACTAATTTAGACGAAAATTTTGTAGTATACTTTATATATAAAGCTTCTACATCAGAATAGCCTACAGGCAATAAACTATGATCATTGAATGTAATTTGCTTTACCTATAAATATATAATAACATAGTTCACGTGAATGAAACAAGTGGGTAGATAGTTTTATATAATTACAATATATATACCTACATATTTTTCTCTTTTTATAAACCTTTAGGTAGGCATAATATGTCGTGTGGACAGTAAAGCTAAATAATCTTTTGTAGTCGTCTCATTAAAGGTAGGTGACAAGTCAGGTGATAAAACTTAACTGTAAATTGAAACAACTAAAACAATGTCTTGTCTACTTAGGAATCGAATATATTTTCACAACGATAAATGTTTGAAACAGACTAGCTTATGTTCCATACCATTCTATATAGAAACGGAAAAAATATTACCAATTTAGTTATCTGTTGTATAGCCTTACATATTATAAATTGTAGCGGCAATAAAAATATTTTAATGGTTCATGAGATATAACCTAGTAAAAAATAAACAGACAGACAGGCTCTTCGTGTCTTAAAGCCCACGTTTTTTTGTTTCGGTACGGATTCCTAGAAAGTATCGAACCTGTATGTACTTTTCTTATGTACCTTTTATATACTAATTTTATTTGTACTTTAACAGTCATGTTCACGTTTGAATTATTTATATTTTTTATGTTTAATTGGCATAAATCAGAGTTTATAGCCCACTTTAAAACTAGTCCAAAACTAATCCTGGTAAAAAAATATATTCGAAGCAAATCTGTTGTTTTATAAAAAGTTATGGTATTGTAGAAAAGCTTTTTCCATTCATTGTATAGCAAATGTTTGAATTCGTGGATTTTTCAACAATAGAGGCACTTTTTATATATTTTAACAAGAAGCGTTTAGACGTTATATATTTTTTTAAATGTAGTTAACATTAAGTTTAAGTTAGAGTAACGTTTGTGAAATGAAAATTTCTTCCGTGGGAGAGCCTTGCATTTGCACGAATGGGCCGGCTCGACCGGAGTGATACCACGGCCTCACAGAAAACCGGCGTAAAATGACGCTTGCGTCGTGTTTCGTCGCGTGAGTGAGGGTACCGGAGGCCCAATTCCCCCCAACCCCCCTCCCTTATGATGGTGCAGTTTAAAAATCATCTACCCCAGGAGGGTACCAACTGCGCTAGCGTTGGAGAATCCCTCTCTGGACATCCACGCTCAAGACTCAACTCAGCCGAGCGTGGGTGTCCAGGCCGCCCCACGAATTCTGGGGGGGGCAAAACCGCGCTAAATAATTCCCGGGGCAAGAGCGGACTTTACACGGCGTCCCCTGCCACACTAGTTGTGGAGTTTTGCAACATCAGGGGCTTACATTCTAACATCAATGCTGTCCACTACCACCTCGAGACAGTAAAGCCGGCTCTGCTCTTTTTGACTGAGACGCAAATATCGTCTCCGGCGGACACCTCTTACTTGCATTACCCTGGTTACAGTTTGGAACATTCCTTCGTACCAAAAGCAGGTGTGTGCGTGTACGTTAGAGACGATGTTAGCTCACGCCGCCTCAGGAATCTTGAAGGTAGGGACCTCTCCATCTTGTGGCTACGTGTAGATAGCGACGACCACCCCCGCATCTACGCTTGCCTCTACAGGTCCCATAGCGGTGATGCCGAAACCGAACGACTCCTTGAGCACGTCCAAATGGCTACAGATTTAGTGCAACAGCAGACCCCTTCCGCAGAGATCGTGATACTCGGCGATTTTAACGCCCACCACGCCGAATGGCTTAGTTCACGCAAGACCGATCACGCTGGAAGATCTGTTCATGACTTCGCCCTGGCCTATGGTTTTACGCAGCTGGTTACAACGCCCACGCGAATCCCAGATGTGGAAAACCAGGAACCTTCACTGTTGGATCTTCTGCTGACTTCCCACCCCGAAGACTACACCGTGTCTGTCGGTGCTCCTCTAGGCTCCTCTGACCATTGCCTTATACGGAGTGTGGTGCCACTCTCACCCTTAGCGCAACCACGCTGTCCACGAAGACGTCGAGTGTTGCACTACAAGTCAGCAGACTGGGATGGGTTACGATCCTTCTTTGCGTCCTTCCCATGGAGTCAGGTTTGCTTTGCACTGGTTGACCCCAATGCCGTTGCTGATGCTATTGCTGATGTGGTGCTACAGGGTATGGAACTTTTCATTCCAAACTCTGTGGTCCCTATTGGTGCCAAACGCCAACCTTGGTTTAGCCGATCCTGCAAAATTGCATCTCGCAATAAGTGGGAGGCTTACCAGGCCTGGGCGGCTGCTGCAACGACGAAGGATGTGAATACCAGTGACTTAAAAAAGAAGTTTAACCACTCCACCCGATCCTTCAAAAGAGACATTGCTAGGGCGAAGTTCTTGTACACCTCCAGGATTGGCGAGCGACTAGAGCGTCTTCCGTCTGGAACTCGTGCATTTTGGTCCCTCGCTAAAGCCGTCCAGGGAAATTTCTGTACGCCATCTCTACCACCTTTGCTCAAGGGAGATGATTCATTGGTCCACGACACAAAGGAGAAAGCCGACCTCCTGGGCAAATTCTTTGCGTCCAACTCATTGCTGGATGACAAGGGCCAAGACCCGCCGATAATACCACGGTGCAACTTTGTTATGCCGGACATCCGATTCCACCAAAAAGCAGTGCGGTCAGCAATGCTATCCCTGGATGTCCACAAATCGAGCGGGCCCGATGGAATCTCTCCCATTGTTCTAAAGACGTGTGCTCCGGAGTTGGCACCGGCAATAACGCGACTTTTTCGGCTTTCCTATTCTTCTGGCGTAGTCCCGTCTTCATGGAAGACAGCTTTAGTGCACCCGATCCCTAAAAAAGGTGACCGCTCAGATCCGACCAATTACAGGCCAATAGCCATAACCTCATTGCTCTCGAAAATAATGGAATCCATTATTAACAACCAGCTCCTACGGTACCTTGAGGATCACCAGCTGCTTAGCGACCATCAGTACGGCTTCCGTCAGGGTCGCTCAGCTGGTGATCTCCTAGTATACCTGACACATCGTTGGGCACAAGCCATCGAGAGTAAGGGCGAGGCTGTGGCTTTTAGTCTGGATATAGCGAAGGCCTTCGATCGGGTTTGGCATAAAGCACTACTTTCAAAGCTACCTTCCTATGGGCTTCCTGAGAAATTATGTGAATGAGTCACCAGTTTCCTAACTGACAGAAGCATAAAGGTCGTAGTCGACGGCGAATGCTCCGATCTCATGTCCGTTAATGCTGGTGTCCCGCAAGGCTGTGTGCTATCACCCACGCTGTTCCTCTTGCACATTAATGATATGCTGCAAATGAGTGGCATTCATTGTTATGCTGATGACAGCACAGGTGATGCTTTATACACCGGCCGCGCCAACATTTCTCGGGAAAACGTCATTGAAAGCCGAACCAAACTTGTGTCTGTAATTGAAACTTCGTTTCAGGAAATATTAGACTGGGATAAACTAAACCTGATCCAATTTAACCCCAAGAAGACACAAGTTTGCGCGTTCACCGCTAAAAAGCTGCCATTTGTCGTATCGCTCCGTTTCGAAAGCACTCCTCTAACTGCCTCAGCCAATATCGGAATTCTTGGCGTCGACATATCGAGCGAAGTCCAGTTTTGTGATCATCTGGAGGGTAAGGCTAAATTAGCCTCGAAGAAGCTCGGGGTGCTCAATAGATCGAAACAGTATTTCACGCCGGCTCACCGCCTGCAACTTTACAAGGCTCAGGTTCGGCCTCACATGGAATACTGTTCACATCTTTGGGCAGGGGCTCCCCAGTACCAGCTTCTCCCTCTAGACCGCATTCAAAGAAGAGCGACTCGAATTGTCGATTGCGAAAAGATTTCTGATCGGCTCGACTCCTTGGCACTGCGTAGAGATGTAGCCTCGCTATGCATTCTCTACCGCATATATCATGGGGAGTGCTCTGAAGAACTGTTCGGACTGATCCCTGCCGCCTCTTTCCGTTATCGATCTATGCGACAACTCCACCACCCCCACCACCTTGACAGTTGGCAGAGTACAACTGTACGATTTAGCAGAAATTTTCTGCCCCGCACCACAAAATTGTGGAATGAGTTGCCGCATGCGGTATTTCCGGACAGATACGACCTGCAGACCTTCAAAAAAAGAGCGTATTCCCATTTAAAAGGCCGGCAACGCATTTTGTAGCTCCTCTGGTGTTGCAAATGTCCATGGGCGGCAGTATTCACTTACCATCAGGTGATCTGTCAGCTCGTTTGCCACCTATATTATATAAAAAAAAAAAAAAAAAAAAAAAAATGATCGCAATAGGTTTAGGGAAACCTGGTTGAGTTTGTTGTCAGCGCTTCTCACCAGGCCGCGCTTGGAACCCTCGAAACTTTAGTTTTTAGTCTTGGAGTGTGTAGGTTTTAGGCTAGGGACTCAATTCAATATTTATTATCAAATTGGGCTCTTCTGACACTCCCCCGTTTGCTCTATCTGACGTACACATGTGATTATCTTATTGATTCTTTGTGGAAAAGTTATAAATAAATAAACAAAGAATCAAAAAGTTCGCATACGCCAAAGTTTATAATTTGTTAATATTCTGCTATATCTGTGTATTATTTTATAAATATTTATGCGTGAAAATAAGAATATTTTAATTTAACACAAGGGCAGTATATCTTCGCAGCGAGGGAAGCGAAAGGAGTTTTATGAGTTCATCGTGTAGTCGCCTAAACCGACTATTCGATCCACTCACAAAACTCTGTTCGCTTCACTCGCTGACGTGGCGCAGAGGTCTCTGTATGTAAACGCGACAGTTTGTGGGTTCGATTTCCACCCGGGGAAGATGAATTTTTTAATTTCCATTTTCTTCGCTTTGGCAATTAGGAAAAGGCGCAAAGCAGGGAATGGAGCTTCTTAACGTTAGGTTCCCATGGTTTTCTTGGCTTACTCTGCTGCATGCGGGAAACATAAGCATGAAGCAATAAAAATATGTATATAAATAAAAAAATGTATAAAACAAAGAATTTAAAGTTATGCAATCAGTAAAAATGAGTATTTGTACAGAACAGCACCATAGATTAATTTATTAACATCACAATTGTTAGGCAAAGGCAAAAATTGCTAAAAATTCATGTTTATTCTCATATAACTTTTTTATATTAGGAATACGATTTTTAATAAGACTTAATTATTTAATAGAAGGTGCTGGCAGCTTTTCCCATTTTACACAGAATTTAAGTCTTTCTACACTGAAGAAGCTAAAGTTTCATGTGAAACACATTGTGATAATTTCAATCATAATTTTAATTCCTTTTTCTTCAACAGTCTCTTTTAATATTATTGAAACGAAAATTTAAAAATTCATCGACGAATTTAGTCATTAAAAATACTTTTAAACTATTAATTAATATAAAAATGTCAATTCTAGTTTTGTACAAAGTAGAATATCAACAGTTTCGACGAGAAGTCTCATAGAAAATCTCAATTTACTCCATCAAAAAATTAATTTACAAGAAATATAGTTCTAAAATAAGCTCCTGTAGTGAACACCAACAGAATCTAATTTCACACACAAACATCAGCACGGTATACTTGCATGGTATTATAGCTTCGCCTTTTTAGAATTAGCTTTCAAGTTTTCAAGTGACTGAAATCACTTTGAATTTTATTTTACTTTGTTCGTGCCATGCGCCATAAATAATTTTTATATTTGATATGTTATAACGATATGTATTTTTGATTTTGATAAGAATATAAAAAATACTTAAAGAAAGCATATAAAAATGTCAACAAGATTAGAATTCGTGCCACTGAGCCATACGAATTTCATCACGATGCGTCGAAATTTTTATATAACATGTAACGTTGTTAGTAGTTGTAGTAAAAAACAATCATTTGCCACTGCATTCCCGTTTTCCACCATATAGAGGCATTACGTGTTTAGTGCAACTCAACGCCGCGCTTTGCCTAATCCATCTTCCCCAAGTGAACCCATAAACCATATCACTTACAAGCAGACGCTACGCCTCTGCGCCACCAAGGTCCTCGTTATTCATTATATATAATACCGTAATATTAGGTATAAATTACAAAATATATGTAACATATAAGAAAATAATTTAAGTTTTATAAATAAAACAGCCGATGCCATTTTGCTATAGTTTTGCTTTATTCCTATAACTGAAGGAAAAAATTGATATACTTTGTTTATTTAGGACTCGCACCCTTTTAGTTGAAATGTTACGATTTTTCTTATACATACATAATATATACGTACTCATATTTCTTACGAGTAGCTTGTGTAAATAATATTAAACGTCACGCAATATTATCATATATCCAGCAACAATTCTGGATTTTAACTTAAAATAGAAAATATGAAAACTTGGATAAATTTTAAATTGATCTGATTAATCTTTAAGTTTTTTGCATATATTTTCATTTAATCTTGTAAAAGTAGAACTTGCCAATGTAATAATGGTTACTAAAAAAAACTACAGCAACTTCACCCGCTTCAATGTTTATTATATGTATCTCATATACGAAAAATCCAGAAAAATCAAGTAACTTATAAATCAAATTGGGTTCATCTGTTTCAATTACTGCTTTTAAAAAAGCGATCTCCGTTTTTTTATATATGAATTTAATATGATATAATATTATATTATATATTACACATATGTATATGGCTAGGTTGGCAGATATAACATTGTTTTAAAGCACTCCGTTCTCCCATTATCTAGACATTCAAGTCAAGTGGTGAAATAACGTCCCATTTAGTGACAGCCCCTTTTACTTTTTTCATAATTTTCACTATTTACAGTGTTCACGTATGTATTATGTATGTAGAAAGCAAATTGCCCATCTATTTTATAGTGTACAATGTACACAATACCAAAGTTCCTTGTCCTATAAATTATCGGCTATGAATACTTGAGTATTGATTATGAGCTATTTTCGACCGTCACCGTGCGCTGAAATAATAAACGTACATACAGCCATTCCAAAGTCAGCTCTGAATACATTATACACGTAAATATTGCCTTATGTATAATATAATACGATTGTTTTGGTATTTTAAACTATTTCTTATCATTTGCTTCCTTTAAACAAAAAAATGCAAGTGGCTAGCGAATTTTCCCATTTAAAAGGCCGGCAACGCATTTTGTAGCTCCTCTGGTGTTGCAAATGTCCATGGGCGGCAGTATTCACTTACCATCAGGTGATCTGTCAGCTCGTTTGCCACCTATATTATATAATTTTGGAACTTTTACCTTACCTTTTTAAACTGATATTTTAAATACCTTAAATTATAAAAATAAATTGTATGAGTATTTGTCTTTCTCCTTCTTCCGTAATTTCCTTTGTTCGTAATTATACAAAGCCTGATTAGAATACTATTATGTGTATATTTTTATGGGTTTCTAAATAAATTGAAATTACTATTGTAACCGGTAGATGGCGCTGCATTTAATGTGCATATATTATTCAAGGTATAAATAAGTAATAGATAAAACATTTTCTGGCTTTATATCAGTGCTGCTCCAAAAAATATAATACATACTTATGTATGTATTATATTGATGTTACAGAGGGCTAAGATTGTTTTAATAAAAAATCTCTTTTTTTCTCCAAAAATGGGTTAGTGAGTACATAAAATGTATAGGTATGTATATATCATTCATCGAAATATTATCTTATTAATTTTATTAACAAAAAAGGTAGCATAAAAAGTATTACTCACTGCTTTATCACCGAGCTGTTCAACCCTACAATGTAAGAACGCGGTCTGTCCGACCACAGTCGTCACATTGCGAGGGACGTTGTACTCGAAGTATGGAAACGAGCCCACACTGTCCTCACCGTAATGCGCCGAGCCTGCAACACGAGTAACGTTGTTATAATGTTAATAGACACATTAGTCCACATCGCTTGTGCTTCGAAAATGTTACCATAAATAATTTTGGACTAAATTTTAGCTCAGAATATGTGAAGTTTCATAAAATACTTCATTGGAAAATAGTCTGCTAAATTTTGTATTAAAGCTAATGTTGTCTGTTATCTTATTATCTACTATTAAAAGGAAAAAACTAAAATATATACAAAATTATGGTTAAAGTATCTAAAATCATAATATTTTTATATAAATAACTAAATACAATCCAGAACAGTATAACTATAAACATTATAAGTTATGTCACTTGCTATAGATATCAGTGTCCAATAAAAACTAAAAGCAATATATTTCACATAAAGCCCGTTATTTACCAACAGATTAAAAATGCAATTGGAAAATTCATATATAAATAGTCCAATATCTCTGCGTACATTGTACAACAATTAAGGTGACGCTTCTCGCGTTATACATAAATAATGTGACAAAGCTGCAGCGAGGGTAAATCTGAAAATAAATTTCCATACATGTTTGCAAACCATTTACAAGGCAATGTTTTTTGGAATTCCGTTTGTAGCTGAGTCCAAATAGAATGTTAAATGACACAATTAGCGTAAACAAAGGTGAGTTGATTAAGAAATTATTCGGTCTGCGACAACATCTGAGCTCTAATGTGGGTTGCTGGTAGAATGCTCCTAAAATTTTGGGGTTACAAGACCCCTTTTTACATGGAATTGATGGCAGAAACTTTGGACACGGCAAATGAGGGTTGACTCGATTTTTGTTTCGACTTTTCGACTACGAAATTTGAGTTTGTACGACGTAACTTCAACTTTGAAACAAAGTTTTATGCTCAAAAATGAAATTAACACATTAACATTACAGCTTTACTTCGCTCCATAACCACATAGACGGGTATGACGGGATGACGGGTATACAGGTAATATGTTTTTGATTAATATAAACTTTGTCAAATATTGACACAATATATAAAGTTAATCTTATTTATCATAATTTTGTAATAAGCATAACTATTTTAAAACATATACCACAATACGAATAAGAAAAAGATATCTATTAAAATGTTTCTATTACTAGAATAAAAGAAAGGTAAAATTTTAAGAATTTTTGTCAGCTTCCACAGGATACGCACGACTTAAGAGAAACACGCAGCAGGCAATTTTTGCAACCATTCTATGTAAAAGTGGTCTGTTGAATTGATGGAGATAATGTGAAAGTAAAATATATAATAATTATAAATTAATTTATATTTACAGTATTATAACTTGATTTTAAATAAAAAAATCAATTTTATATGTCACTTATTTGATAATCAAAAATATAACACATAACACTCCAAACAGATATATTGAATAGCAAAACTAGAAAAAAAATAATATAAAAGACGATCGTGATAGTCTCGGGGACTTATCAGGTTTTCACGCTGCCCTGAGTCGAAACCCAGTATTCACTACTCGTTTGGATAATTTTTACTATTGACTACATAATTTTAATTTTTTAGCTTCACGCTTTAAGCTGCACAAGGCAGGGTAGGCAGGTGGAACTGGAGGAACAATAGGGACCTATTGTTAAGACACTGCGTTGCTTGTACCTGCTTTCTCTGTCCCCGCTTTCCGCCTTTTTTCGAGGTATTGCGTGTTGAGTGGCGGAACTCAACGCCACACATTACCTAGTTACCAGAGCGAAGAAAATAAAAATAGAAAAATCTATCTTTCCCGATTGGGAATTGAACCCACAAACCGCTCTGCGCTCTGCGCCACGAATGTCCTCAATTTCATTTTAACTTTTCTAAATACTCCGTTTATAACAAAACAATGAATGAAATAGAATTTTAAATTAAACTTCAAATTAAAATTCGAGTATGGCATTTTACTAGACAAAATCATACATTTTCAGATATATATTTCCCATATCATACGTTGAAAATTTACTAGCTCGTAATCGCTGCCTTTTCAATGCAAGGTAGAAGATAGAAGTGAAGATTTTAAGTGGCAAGTATGCAATTAGACTGCATTGTCAAGAAGGTCAAGTGGGGACGAGCGTGGAACTAAAGGAATGTTTCTTAATGACGATTAAACGTATTATGAAGAAAACTTTTTTCCGCCTTCGTGTTACAGTGGTACAATCTGAATGTAAGCATGACTAAGGTGAGTGGAAACATAACATAAGTTCGATTCCTATTTGGGGACAAAAGTTAATTCAATTTAACTTTATAATAATATACAATGAGTGTGTTTTAAATATGCAGTTGAGGACCATCGTGGCGCAGAGGCGCAACGTCTGCCTGTAACGCGACTGGTTTCTGGTTTCGATCCCCAGTCGGAGAAGATAGATTTTTCTATTTCCATTTTCTTCGCTCTGGCGAAACTAGGCAAAGCGCGGCGTTGAGTTCCGCCACTCAACACGCAATGCCGCGAAGAAGGTGGAAAGCTGGGACGGAGAAAGCAGGGACTAAGCAACGGAGTATCTTAACACTAGGTTCTCACGGTCTCTGCAGTTCCCTCTGCCTACCGTGCCATGTGCGGGATAAAACGTGAAGCTAAAAAAAATTTTTCTGCACAAAAACACTTAACATAAATATATAACGTATCACATTAATATATGTATATACAGCCATTATACAAGTTATGGTAATATTAAACAGAACAAACTGACTTTGTATAAGCCATCTAAGTTAGACATCGACCTTTAAGCTACCGTCATTTAGCCAAATTGTCAGACTGAAATCGCGCGGTTCACATCTCATTTACCCGGTTTTTACGATTTCAGAGGTGTTTTAAAGGGCACCTCGAAAATAATAGCTATTGTCTCGTGAAGTATACTTTGCGGGACTTGCTGGTTCATCCGCTTTATATTTTACTTTGTTGCTCAAATGTAATGTGCATAGAGATTTTTATTTAGATATAAAAATTATTTGGCTGTAACATATTTTGAATTTACATTTTTTTATATAATGTATATGGGGTATAGCTCATATTTTAACACAGTGTTAGAAAATTAGTCCTTGAATTTTCTCACCTCAAGTTTTATCAACGTGGAAACAAATGGAATAAATATGAACTATAACTAAATATTTAGATCTTGTTAATATCTTCTCTAATATATATATATATATATATATATATATATATATATATATATATATATATATATATATATATATATATATATATATATATATATATATATATATATATATATATATATATATATATATATATATATATATATATATATATATATATATATATATATATATATATATATATATATATATATATATATATATATATATATATATATATCTTCTAAGTTGTAGAGTTGAGAATTTGTAACATACACCAAAATTTTTTTGGTGTATGTTACAAATTCTCAACTACCAAATAGAAGGGGAAAAATATGATTTTACATTTTAAAATCCACATAGATGATATTAGGACCGTGGTGGTGCAGATGCGTAAACGTTTGCCTGTAAACAAACCGGTTTGAGGGTTCGATTACCACTCGGGGATTTTTCTATATCCATTTTCTTCGGTGTGAAAACTAAGCAAAGCGCGGCAATGAGGTCGATGCCACCACGTAAGGCGGGGCATAGAGTGAATAATACATATTACTATGCTACATCTACATATATATATATATATATATATATATATATATATATATATATATATATATATATATATATATATATATATATATATATATATATATATATATATATATATATATATATATAAAAGAAAGTCGTGTTAGTTACACCACTTATAACTCAAGAATGGCAGAACAGATTTGGCTCAAAATTGGTAGAGAGGTAGCTAAGAGCCAGGAGACGGAGGGTACTTTTTATCCCGTTCGATAGCGTTCCCGTGTGACTTGACATGAAACTTCAGTCCCTATAAAACGTAGTATAACAAAAAAGAATCGGACTTGGAATAATAAAATTCAAATGACAGCTATGTAATGACGTATGGATGAATATTTGATATACGAACAAAGTTGAAGGAAAGTGAACGAAATAAGTTGTAAGCATATAAGAATTTCAACGCGGAGTGATGTAAAACGCTCACCACTGTGAAAGCGCTTGCACGGTTCGCAAGAGGGCGCGGATTCAAGTCCCGCTGCGTTCAAAGTTTTATATGTTTTCTTTAAGTATTTTTTAATATTGATCGATTAACTATTCTGCCGGCGACATACATTGGTAGTTCACGTCGTATGCATGAATATGTACAAGATGCAATGACATGTTCTTCATTACGGTCGGCGAGATCTCTTTATTACTTTTACCTTTAATCCAAAATGGATAGAAATTACTCTATTGCTGCTTCCCGGACAAACATCAAGCGATGGATACGACATCACAGCACTGATAAACTTTATTGTTAAGCAACGCGTCGTTGGAGCTCGATGCTGGATGATTCAATTGAATGGCTAAAGCGAGGCCTGCAACACGTACACATTCTTATTTGGTTAGTGGAATAAATCTAGTCTGACCAAATAGATATCATATGTGCCGAGATACCTGATTATGATGTCGATCCCGACCTACGTGATGTTGTTACTATTAATATGATTTATGGACCGTGTGATGCCATCAATCCCCAATCACCTTGCATGGTCGATGGAAAGTGCATAAGTTGTAAAGCATATAAGAATTTCAACGCGGATGAATGTTATCCACGGAAATTAACGGCGGAGACTGTCACTGGCAATGATGGTTATCCGCTGTATCGGCATCGATCACCAGATGACAACAGTCGAACTATCACAACGAAAGTGAAAAGAATGGATTTCGTTGTCGACAATAGTTGGATTGTTCCATATTCGCCACTTTTTTCTAAAACGTTCAAGACACATTGCAACGTTGAATACTGCAATTCAGTTAAGTCCATAAAATGTGTTTGCCAATATATTACGAAAAGCAGTGATATGGCGGTTTTTAGATTGCAATCTTCGAACACCAACGATTTTCAGGCTATCAAGTTGGAACTATATTGAAGCGATTTGATGTATATTAGCATTTCCCATTCACGAACGTCATCCTATTGTTATGCATTTGGCGGTGCACCTGAAAAATGGTCAGCGAGTATATTTCACGGTTTCGAATGCCACGCAACGTGCTGAAACAAGACAAGGCAAGACATTCCTCATGCCATAAGTTTTAGCAAATGTTCGGGCGAAATATAGCGAGCGAAAGAATATAGCGGTTGCAGCTTCTTCTGGAATAGCAGCCACATAGTTAGAAGGATGCCGTATGACTCATTCAGCATAAAAATTACCGTTAAATCTTCAAACTATTGAAGAACCAACGTGTAATATTGCAAAATACTCAGCAATGGCCAAAGTTTTAGCGGTATCGTAAATCATCATCTGGGACGAATGTACAATGGCGTATTAACGTGCATTAATCGAACATTAAAAGATTTATACAATGACTCGAGATGTTTTGGAGGAGCAATGATTTTACTGTCTGGCGATTTCCGCTGCCATTATTTCAATACATAATGCCAAAATCTACGGCTGCCGACGAAATAAACGCTTGCCTCAAATCGCCAAATCTATGGCGCTATGTGAAGAAATTGCAACTGACAACAAACATGACAGTTACGTTGCTTACTGATACATATGCTGAAGATTTCTCGGACCAATTGCTGACTATCGGTAATGGTCAAGTCAACCTGTCGATGAATCGAGCGGATTAATATCATTTAAACATAATTTCTGTTATTTTGTCTCATTAAAGACGAACTTATCAAAAATTCATTGCCGCATATGAATTTGTACTAGAATCAGTACATAATGTTACAAATTACACCTTTCACAGTACAGGCTGGCCTTAAGCATTGCTGTATTACACGGTTATTATTAGAATAGATTAGCTACTAGAAAGTACTTAATTAAGAAATAACTCTCTTTCATGTACTTATATATTTATATTTCAATACTTAAAATAACATAAATATGTACATATCTGATTAATTCATTGCCGCATATGAATTTGTACCAGAATCAGTACATAATGTTACAAATTACACCTTTCACAGTACAAGCTGGCCTAAAGCATTGCCGTATTACACGGTTATTATTAGAATAGATTAGCTACGAGAAAGTAAAGCCCACGTAATCCAGTCGCATGGGAATTAGTTGGACTAAAATAAGGTTGAAATTGCTAAACTCGTTTTAAATTTACATTATTTAGTAAAATGTGTTTTGGTAAGACTTCGTTGCTGTTGTTTTATTCAAATAAAGGCAATTCTTTATAGTTTAAACTTATAGTCATATTGGTAATAGTATATTGAATATATTTATTTCGTAAAATACATTTGAGAAAATCGGATTATCTTTAAATTTATTTTTTTACATACATTTTTATTTCCTATTCCAGTGAAATTAAGAGAAAAATATCATAGTGAAAGGCAATGTAACTATAAAAAAAAAACTATACTTTAGTAATACATTACTAAACTACAATATTTTCGTTTTAATAAACTTACAACTACTTTTATATATAGATATATTTACAACGTATTTTATGTTACCTCAAAAATGTTTGAACTGAATAAGTCCCGAATGCGATTCAAATATGTTATATATTTCAATTGAATCGTAGCCGTGAAGGCGACATCTTAAATTAAGTTATTTTTTAGTATTTTTGGTAATTTTCATATATCTTTTTTATAAAAATAAATTAAAATGACATTTCAAAAGTGACATTTTTTTCTTCGATGGATCAATGGGTAATTATATAACCATACTTAAATAGTACAATAGTAGGGATAAATATTATAAAAATCTAATTACGTCAAAATAAGGCTACTCAGTTCAGAAATATTAAGACACTCTTTTTTCCACTTTCCGTCCAAATTCGTGACGATATTTATGTGGTGGAACTCAACGTCAAGATTTGATATTTAAACTATCAATTTATAACTAAAAATAAACATAGATTTTTCATTTCAGTAATAAATCTAACCTATTGTGAATAAAGTAGCAAATTAATAAAGGTGCCACGTTAATTAATTTCTGGTAGAAGAAGTTAGTTCTTGCGTGGTTTTGCTTCGTGTTGTTTATTTTAAACGCTAAGAATTTTCTTGTAAGCACTTTCATAGCAGGTTTAATAATGAAATACTATTTCTAGCACTTTTCTTGTTATGAAGGCAATTATAATCTACTCCTACATTATAACTATATCTATTTTTAAATGTTTTTTATATATTTTAACGAGGTGTAGGTGTATATATATATATATATATATATATATATATATATATATATATATATATATATATATATATATATATATATATATATATATACATATATATATATATATTGCAGGGTAGGCACCATAGGAACCATAGGGAATCATAGGAACCTGGTGTTAAGACACTCCGTTGCGTAGTCCCTGCTTTCTTCGTTTTCGCTTTCAATATACTATTATAAATACAACTATAAGTATAAACTACAAAGAAGTGCCTTTATTTAAATAAAACAACACCAACGAAATGTTACCAAAACATATTTTACTAAATAATGTAAACTTAAAACGAGTTTAGCAATTTCAACCTTATTTTAGTCCAACTAATTCCCATGCGACTGGATTACGTGAGCTTTACTTTCTAGTAGCTAATCTATTCTAATAATAACCGTGTAATACGGCAATGCTTTAGGCCAGCTTGTACTGTGAAAGGTGTAATTTGTAACATTATGTACTGATTCTGGTACAAATTCATATGCGGCAATGAATTAATCAGATATGTACATATTTATATGTTATTGTAAATATTGAAATATAAATATATAAGTACATGAAAGAGAGTTATTTCTTAATTAGGTAATAGTTAGTATTACGTTCTCCATTTTGTTTCGACAGTAAGTAAGAAACTGGTATATTTTACTTTAGAAGTGTGTAAAGACAATATTTTTTTAAAGGAACAATTTTATTCTGTATATTTGAATGCTTCGAAGTGCCTCGTGCGAATTGAACCTAATACCACTAACACATGCAATATAAAACGCTGCACAGTATGAAGAACATTTTATCATACTCTACACTCACTCTGTATTCATCTAGCAAATATTTGCGACCAATATTGAAACTGAATACAGTACAAGTCTGTTTTCTGTTTATACTTCCATACTTAAAGTACACACATACTTACTTACATCGTTACTCAAACACGTCTTAATATATTCAAGTATTGTATAATACAAAGCGTTTTAACAAAGTGAACACTAAGATGAGGAATATTGTATCCATAACAAAGGAAGAAAAATGTAAGCTAAATGAACCGTATCTGAAAAATATTACAAATTATCATTTCTTTATTTGAAATATTCAAAGAATATAGCTTATAGGGACGAAGGTTCTTGTTTATTACTGCTTATATGTATATATAGCCGAAACCATCTATTTTATTTACTCTCTCCAAAGACCCTACTTGCAAAAGTTTCTGCGACACGTGATTTTACTATATCAATCCCAAAATATAAACTACGAACAACATAAGATGATATGATAAAAATTACTTAAAAATCTGAATACATATAAATAATGGTAGTTAACGATTAGCTACGTGTATCCTCTTAATTTTTCCAATTTTACTTAAAACCACACGCCTTCCCTGAAAAATGCATCTAGTTACTATTTACTCCAATGTATATAAGTTTAACTAAGTCTAACTATATTCGGACATTTTCTAATAAAATTCGTTGAAATGCAATACATATTTGTTATACTAGTTTCCATTAACAAAGAACAAAAAGAGCTAGCGTTGAAATCGGCCAAGTTTCAAGACCTAATCGGCTTTGCGGGTCAAGTGGTGCGGCTTCTAAGCCGGCTAGTTACATTATGTACGCACTGCGCTCACACTGTACAAGATTTTATATGAATTCCTAATATTTTTAACACTATTTTTTTAGTTTTGAATAGATTTACTTTATAATTATATTATAAATATTTCGTATATTGTTATGAATATTTATGTATAATATTTTAAAATTACATAATTAAAGAGGATCATCTTGTTTAATTCTGTAAGTAGCACAAAATATCACCAAATCAATCCTTCAGCTTAATACCAAGCTCTCACTACCAAAAAATTCTCTCATAATTCGGCCATATAGCTCGATGACAACCTAATAATCTTGAGAAAGTGGTTGTTGTAGATAAAATTGACAACAGAAAACCTAGAAGCCAATAGTCTGAGGTAACCTGAAGACCGAATGGTACAGAAACATCTCGTGAGCTCCTCCATCAGAGCTTATCATAATAAACACAACCGTCAAGAATAAATAAAACGACGAAAAAGAGAAGTAACTTAATTAAATAAATATAATTAAGTTATTGAGGACCATCGTGGCGCAGAGGCGTAAAGTCTGCCTGTAACGTGACGGTTTCTGGGTTCGATTCCCAGTCGGGGAAGATCGATTTTTCTATTTTTATTTTCTTCACTCTGGCAACTAGGCAAAGAGCGAGGTTGAGTTCCGCCACTCAACACACAATGCCTCGAAAAAGGCGGAAAGCGGGTATGGAGAAAGCAGGAACTCAACAACGGAGTGTCAAAGAACGAAAGGGGTATAAGGAGAAGATAGAGATAGGCGCACTGTAATTTCTGAACCCTGAACCCCAAGGAATAGATTAGTATTCTAATTTAAATTAAAATAATATTATTAAAAACGAGAATATCAAATTCCTTTTTGAAGGCAAAAAACATTACCATAGGTCCACTAAAGACCAGACTTGATGCAAACAACTCATCGGGAGTATACTAGAAGAAATTAAAACTCAAGATTTAGCCTATTCTAGTTCTTTTTTTTTTTTTTTTTAGCTTCACGCTTTATCCCGCACATGGCAGGGTGGGCAGAGGGAACTGCAGAAACCATAAGAACCTAGTGTTAAGACACTCCGTTACTTAGTCCCTGCTTACTCCGTCCCCACTTTCCGCCTTTTTCGAGGCATTGCGTGTTGAGTGGCGGAACTCAACGCTGCGATTTGCCTAGTTTGCTAGAGCGAAGAAAATGGAAATAAAAAAATCCATATATAATAGAAAAATCCATCTTCTCCGACTGGGGATCGAACCCAGTAACCGTCGCGTTACAGGCAGACGTTGCGCCTCTGCGCCACGACGGTTACGGACGGACTATTCTAGTTCGAGTATAAATATTACGTAAATCTCTGATTTTAACAAAATCATCAATGTTATTCGCAACGTACATTATATTTACAAAAATATGCAACTGTCACTGTATTAATTTTCCTAAACGAGTCTTTAGGTCTGCGCGAATAAGTCATGTTCGCAAAACAAAAGTTAAGTGAATATCGGTTGCATTACACGTAGTAGGCATTATCCTTAAGCAAACAAGGCGAGTCATTTCCACGTCAGCTAACGATCTAATTTTCTTAAATTGCAAAAACTGCTGACTGAATAAATGCTATAAATATAAAGATATGTGAAGTGAAATATAAATCTAAAATATACTGATGTCTATTTAAGCGTATATTTTTAGAGTTTCACGAAATAAAAGTATTATTTTTAATGAGATCTTCTTAATATTATTTTATTGAGATCTCCTTCATCTTCGATTTTTACGATATTTACAAATTAAAGCAAATCAATTTCTTTATTGTGTATATTTACATATTTTTCAAATCAACTCAATGTTGTTGTTATATGGCAATAAAACATGAGTCTTGCAGAAGAAGAATGAAAGAATGCTGTGGAGATGGTAGGTACCAGCGAGGATGTCATAGTAATGAGTGAACGTGGTCAAATGGTTTTGGCACGTCGAAAGAATAAGTGATGAATGAAAGAATGAGTGATATAAAGCAACAGTTTGTGGTAAAATAGGAAAGGGGAGACCTCGGTTGATTTTCGAAAACACAGTATCGAACATACTGGAAGGACGGTCACATAAATAACGTTTTATGTAAAACGTAATATTTATTTTAAAATAAGTTCTGCCCACTTTTAAAACGCTAAATAGCTGAGAGCTACCACTAGCTCAGAAGGTATTTCTGCCGACACTGGCCGATAAGTAAACAATTTAGGGAATTTGAATTTTTATTAGAATAAGATTATTCGGTCAAGTTATTATACCACATTGTGCTTTTTGTTCTTATATGACTAACTAAACTGCAGTATAACTGTGTGTGTATTAAAATCATTGAGTGTTTAGTAACGGAACTCATGGCTACGCTTTCATACCAGAACGACAAATGAGAATATTTAAAATGTTCCAAAGTGTTGTTTTATTTTAAAGTGTTAACCCACACTAAGCATAGAAAATACTTAAAGAAAATATTGTAACGCAGCGGGATTTGAACCCGTCAAATATGCTTTATCAGACTTCGCTCATGCATCGATCCGATGATAACTATTAAACATATCTCAGTAAGATAGCTGAGCCATGACTTTATATACGTTTAATACCTTATATGTAATATATGTATGTACTTGTTATTAAATGTGATGGTATATTTCTTGAAATTTTCATTGAGCGAAGGAGTTAATAATTTAAGCGGTTTATCGCTAAAAGCGATGTGGCTGTAAGTTATTTGCATTAACGCTTGCTCTAAAGACTTTCTCGTGCAAGATTTGTTAAATGAAGTAAGGTTTTTAAAAGAAACGCTTTTATATTACAAGGTAAAATTTTTATGGTAAACTTTATAGCAAAAACTTTATAGCAATATTGATGGTAAACTTTATAGCAACAAGTTCTTTATATCGTTTATTGTCAAAAATACAATAATTATATGTTCTTCGAAGCAGCTCGTAAGAAAACTATTAATAAATATACTTATTGAACCATTTTAAAATATCCCTACAAAAATATATACAGTGCAACATTTATTAACTCATTTCAAAACGTACTGACTTTATAGAAATAGTTCTAAATTAGAGCGCCTGTCACAATGCGGATTCAGTTTGAATACTTCGTTCTAAATTTACAAACTGGACCACAGCTTCAAATATATTGTAAGTAATATATTAATCAACCGTCGTTATACAAATTTACCATAATTTATATTTATTTTAAAGACTAGTAAAAGCATAACCGAAAGTTGCTATACAGTTAAATATATCGAAGACTTGCTATAAGACATCAGCCTGTATATCTTCGGTTCATTTCTATAACGTACTTCAAAGGCGGAATCTCAATAGATAAAATCATTTCTCGAATTTGTAGAATCATAGGAACTTGGTTAGGCAGACAGACAGTTGAGGCAAGGACTAAAGCAAATTTCAAAGGCATCTTAAGCTTACACTTTGTTCGTAAATCCGAATGCGCTATTCTGGGTTGGGACAAGATGGATCCGTGGAATGCTAAGTAAATTCTCTATGTTGAGGAAATGTCCAACATAAATTTTAATATTCTTCAACCAAAAATCGAACTTACAATCTCCAATACGGTCCGTTATTTCACTTATCAACAACTGTGACGTTAATTATATAATATAAAATATTTTTAAGAAACTAGGTGACCTAAATATATCTTTTGCTTTTTTATCGGTCGCGAAGAGCTAATAAAGAACGTGGCATTAATATAATATTTAAGACTGGATATGACCTCAACATAAATTAACTTAAATAGAATTCCGAAAGAAGACGATATATAGAACGAAATTAGTGTTAAAACAATCTGTTCCGCACTCTACGCCTAATATTTAAAAGATCGTATAATAAGAGACGACATTCAATGCCGCGCTTTAATTACTTATAAAGATATTTAATATTTTATATCAGTAAGTGAGTATCTCTGACGGTCACAATACAATAATTTAATTAAATTAAATTTAATTTATATTTAATTAAAAAAAATAAAAGAAATTGTTTAATTGAGCAGAGAGGACAATATTGAAATACTTCGATGTTAACATAAAATCATATTAATTTACAAAACTAAATTGTAATACGTAAAACAGTTTCTTTTTTCTTTATAAACTTTACTTTACTATTAGATATTTGACAGTAAAGTAAACGGAAAATAAAAAATATAGGTACTATCTCTTCCTACCTTATTATTTCCGGGTTACATGTCTTCTGTCTTATAGAGCTTTAACCTTTTCATGAAATATCCATACGAATATTTTTAAATTAATTCTAAAAGCGTTGAATAGGTTCTGATATCTTTATAAAAAAGTTAGGGCAGATATAGCCTGTAAGTGTTAAGACACTCCGTTCCCTAGATTGTGCCCAACTTTAGATATATTGAAGAAACTTTACCCAAGCATTGCAAATTGCCTACACATATTATTATCTAAAAATACAAAAATACAGCAACTTTACTAATGCAGCAAAATATTTCAGCAAAAAGGAGAATTTCTGAATAGATTAAATTTGCAACCCTCTTTCGTAACGAATAAGCCTTTTCCATTCAACATTGCGTGTGACAACCTTTGAATCTAATCTCTACACATCAAGGCTTTTACATGAAAAATATTCTGGTTTTTGGTGACATTCCAATGTTTGGATGATTGATAGTATGTTAAGTCGGACAAACCATTTCACATAACATACGTAAGATGTATTTGAAGAAACGTTATCTTGTAAAATTATTGCCACGGAGATTTGTATAACAATTTTGTATTTCGTGGTTAATTTTTAATTTTTTATTATTTTAAATTGCAATATGTTGATTGCCATAAAATCGATAGCAATTGCAATACGAAGATACTATACAAAAAAGGTACAGAGAATGTATGAGACTGCATTGGGGTCTGCCACTCAAAAACAAAGACCTGAGTGTCGAAAATTGATAAGAAAGTGCGTCAAGGAATATCTAAGCACCAAATTTTGCTTCGTCTGCATTGTTATACGCAGCAGAAAAACTGAAGTTAAAATTTACATTAATAAATAAATTTATATAGAAAATCCCATTAACAACATTTAATGCAGAATATTCTGTCACACTTTGTGTAGTACACGGTAAATCGGAATCGAATTATTTTATTTATATATAACGATTTTTACTGTAATAAGATTCAATACATATTTCTTTAACAAGTATTTTTGTCTTGTATATACACTTACAAAATATGCTTCGACGATAATCCAGATATTTTCACGCTCACCAAATATGCCACGATGTAAGCATAAGTTAAATTTTATTCCCAAGACTTCTATTCCATCGATTTTATGGCAATGTTTAAAATATGTGGAAATATGTTGAAGGAATTTTCAACGTATCGCTTACATATTTCAAGCAATATAAAGAAAAATTTTACTTATATACAACAGTATACATTATTTTCAGCTTCACGCTTTATCCCTTTCATAGCATAGTCTTTCAAGGCTTTGCATGATGCGAAAGCAAAGAAAAGCGAAATAGTTCATTCTCCCCGAGTGGGAATCAAACTCACAGATGCTGCTGCTCTACGCCACGTTGGTACTCCATTATAGATGTTTATATTCTAGGTCGACACAAAATGATTGAATGAGGGCAAATGCCTGACCTAGGATTACCTCTCTATCAGGTCAATAGATATATTCCTCAATATATTTATAGAAATATCATATATTATATCAAGTTATCATACAACTAAATATAATGCAGTAAAACCATCACAAAGAAAAGACAAAATAACAGATTAGCTTGTCACAATTTATTTCTTAACTATGAAAATTTAATATACTTATCAAGTTGCGTATACAGATATGGTTGAACAGAATTTGAGCCCACGTCTCTTTGAAATTCTCTCATTATTAAATTAAAAAAAAGAATCTTTTGTATGGAATAATATGAATTCCAATACAATTAAATATCCATAATCTCTATTATATTATAAAAATAATAACTATAACACATAGCTTTAAAGTTACAAGCCAATAAGTTTAAATTTCCTTTTATTTCAAATAAGCTTTAGCTAATAAAGCGAGTACGCTCACACCATACATCTTTCTGTCGGTACTGCATTATCCTTAGCGTATCGTTCACTCGTTGACAGCAAGTGTCGGAAAGGGATGTCATGCTTTCATATAAAGGTCGTGGCTGTGAATAACGTTTGGAAATGCTCAATGTGATATTCGTAGTCATTTTGTTTTCAATATTTTTTACTGAAATGGTTTTAAATAATTAAATTGAGGTAATTTTAATCGTTTTAAGTGTATGGATTAAACAGAGTGCAATTGGATTATAATTTCATTATGCGGTGATATAATCTAAAGCAACGATACTGTATTTAACGCATTCGGACCAAATTTGAGATATTGGAGAAGTGGAGATTAACACTGCACATTGTCTTACCGAGTGAAAAACAAATGTAAGTCGCCCTATACCATTGTAAAATGACCTCAAATAGTAATATTTCTAATTCTATGACAATAAGGAAAAATCAAAAATTAAAAAATTTGCTAAGCTTTTTTTTTTTTTATAGTTGTAATGGAACAGGCGTTTGTCTCCCATCTCACCTGATGGAAAGTGTAGATGAAGACGAAGGTGGTACACGCCCGTCCAGAAGAAACCTGTTCACTCTACTCTTAAAGGCTCCTGGGTTATACTTATCAGGAAAAATAGACGCAGGCAGGTCGTTCCAAATCTTGGCGACTCTCACCAAAAACGAGCTGCTAAAACGTTTAGTTCGGCATTTGAGTATGTCAACCATGTAAGGATGAAACTTTTGCCTACGCCTAGTTGTCCGATAAAGGAATGGCTTATATTATGAATTATGGACTAATTACTCCAAAATCAATATTCGGATCGAGGCCCCATTATAAAAGTTCTAGCAAACTGTACCGAAGTGGATTTACAGCGATTAACCGGTCAAGTAGAAGAGCCTGCTCTATGAATGTTATGTGCTGTACGTGAAGTTAAGCGAGGAAACGTGCTATATCTTACACCGAGTGCATTTCAGTTTATTGATTTTGTGAAAAATGAATTTTTAATGTTATTTTCAGGATAGAATGTTTTATTTTCTTTAAATTGAATAAAAAAATAGTTGGCATTACTTTACTTTTCTTTAGTATATCTATTAAAATTATATAAAAACGGAGAATTTTTTAAAGATTATAATTTTAAATATAACTCGTAAGTATTATTTTGTCATTTTACAACGCATACACTTTTACTTTGTAAACACAAAAACAAACTTACGGTGTGATATACACCTCAGAGGAATTGTTCCCGAAAATATTTCTCTTTCACCATAACACACGGTAAAATGAGCTTTTCAGTAAGCTGGCGCATAAAATATTGTGTAATATGCAAAAGGAGAAAAATTTTAATATTTTCTTAAAGAAGACAAATAAATTTGCAAATATTAGAAATTTTCTTAGCTTGTATATAATGAGGACAACGTGACACGACTGCATATAGGAAGAACGCATAAAATTCTTTTTTTTACTTTTGGCAACAAGATGTTGGGTTCTGCTACTTAACACAATGTCTCAGAATGGCAGAAAGCGGAGAACGTAGTGTTTTAATACTGGGTTCTCTCTGCTGGCCCTGTGTAGGTTACTTCAACAATATGTATCATCTGGCACTGTCATATATGAATTATAATAAAAATAATTCTAAAAGCATATCAATCTTGGCTTATTGTTATTATTTACTAGCAAAACTATTGAATTTGGGTTTAAATCCAGTATTTTATATTATTTAAATTATTCTTAAAGCTACTATTGTATTACAGTGAACCAGCTTGATGGGCAGTAAAACTAGAATGGGGTCTACAGCGACCGCAAGACGATTGATCGTAAAATACTTAATGTTTGGGAACGTCCACGATGGAGTAAATGTCTAAAGAACTTTGCATATTCGATAACCTAGTCTTGTTCACCATAGAAAGCGATTTAATAGAATATTAAAAGATTTTTTTCTTTTTTTTTTTTGGCTTAGAATTGAAAAGATTTATGATAACATGTCTACTTTTGTAGGAATAATTAACAATAATAAAATATTAAGCTGTGAATACATGATAAAATACCATAATATATTTTTCTTATAAATGCAACTCGGTCTTGTCAAAATCCTTTGGCTTTAATTATAAGCTGACAAGTTTGACATTCGTCGGAAATCTTCGTAAATTAGATCACATAAATACATATATGTTTACTAACAGCTTTAATTTAATTTATATTTGAAGTTACTATGTATATACTGCGGGAAATAGATGAGTTATAAATGAATTATGTCCATCAATTTAAAACGCTATTGTATGCTATTCTCTAGCTATATTCAGTGGACAGCTATCATGAAATGTTACATAAATTATGCCTAAGTAACCTATTACGGTTCATAAAAATCTAGCTTTTGTAGGTTAATGCTAGGCCACCCATTGTTATCTGAACTTTTACTGTTTGTTCTATATTTATGTTTTTGTTAAGGAAGTCATCGGGGACCTATTATTTTTTAATACTACAGCTATTTATTTCACTACTTTGCTATTTTTATTTGGCAAGCGATTTTATTATGATTGTCACTCTATATTTGAATTGGATTTTGAACAGGATGTTGATGTAAAGTTGGTAGTATCATATTGTTTGGTTACATCGTTTCGGTAATACGTTCCATAAAATAAATTAAAACGTATAATAGAGATGATAACAATATCAATATTCCTCGTCTGATAGTTTTGAGTATAATGTATTTGTTCCTTTATTACCATATTAGAAGGATGGTTATATCGTTATTTGTAATTGTATATTACCTTTATTCATAATCGTCGTATTGATTGAGACATTTCAGTTCAGATTTCCTTGTGTATTTTATATATTGAATTGGCTTGGATTTGAATAGCTGTTTAACATGAGTTGCTTATAATTGGATTTTGATTAATCGCTCTGTAAACTATGTTCAAATCTTTTAGTATTAAAATCTTCAACACAAACAGTTTTTCAACAAATTCAATGTCAAAAGTGTTGAAAAGTTATATAAACAAGTACTAAACACTAATAAACGCCAACCGTAATATCGGAAATAGCTTGGAAAATCGCGATTCACGTATCAATTTTGAATTGCGAGCCACGCGTGTACCAACAAATTTCACTATTGCAACTATTTCCAGTATATTTTACCCGCTTCTAGAATTTTGTCGAATTTGTGGTTAAATTGTAATTTAACTAATAATTTAAGCATATTTACATTTCCGCTTTGAAATTTAAATTTTATAGTTAATGTTGTGGCCATTTTGGAGTAGTAGAGGAAAGTCTTACAATAAACGCGATGATAGCGAGCTCGATTCCTACTTGAAGCAATTTTGATGGTCTGATTTTATTTATTTTTGTGTTGATTCCGATTATTAAATGTATCCTGTGTATTTTTTTCTTATAAATAGATTTATATTTCCAATAATATCATTTCCCTTGTACATATGCGATATTAGGATTGTTATGACACAATCGCAAATCATCTGATTGCACACGACGATTGTGGGTTTGATTTTCACTCTGGGGAAATTAATTATTTTCAATTTCTTCATTCTAATAACAAGATAAAATGCGGTGTTGAGTTCCGCCATTGAATATGATGTCTGAAAAGACGTACGGCGGGGCATAGAGTGAATAAACATCAGTTTTCCTCTGTCTAGGTAGGCAGAGAAAATATATATATGCGGAATAAAGCGTAAAGCTTACGAAATATATATTAGAATATATTTTTATATATGTATATTTGCCTCAATTTGATAATATTAAATGAATTAATTTCCACACAGTTTATTAGTATATATATATATATATATATATATATATATATATATATATATATATATATATATACATATATATATATATATATATATATATATATATATCTATATATATATATATATATATATATATATATATATATATATATATATATATATATATATATATATATATATATATATATATATATATATATATATATATATATATATATATATATATATATATATATATATATATATATATATATATATATATATATATATATATATATATATATATATATATATATATATATATATATATATATATATTGTATACTAATTAATGTACTGTATATTCGTTTTCCCTATAATTTCTAAAGTACACAAGAACTTAAATCTTAAAATAACAATCTACAAGTACATTATAAAAGAAAACTTCCCAATCTATACTAGCACTAGTGAAATAATTAATCTTCTCAAGAAAGCTCACCAACTTTATGAAGTAGTTTGTTAACTTCGGGATGGGCTGAACCTATCTATTGATGTCGACGTTAATTTATTTTCCTTTATCATCAAGTTTTGGTAACTATGCGTTGCTTCTATGGTGTGTGAATGGATTTAATAGCGCAATTTGTGTGTGATTATATATTATACAGAGTATCGTTTTCCATATATCTTAAATCAGAGCTTATTTTATTATTTATTTTATTATTTTTGCTATAGAATTATTCTGTGGCTTGGCAACAACGAATTTAGTTTTTGATATTAGGTAACACGGCTCACAATAAAGCTGGCTGGCATTCCCATTTAAGAAGTGAAAGTTCTTCCCACCCATCAATTACCTTGCGTTTCCCGCTTGTGAGTTCACGAGTAAAAGATAACCTTTTGCAGTCTAATATCATACATAAGTAAGATCTGACCACTTTATCTTAGTTGGTGCTTCATTATAAGCACTTCTATTTCATATCAGGACTATACGGAAGTGTTGCACTTCAGTGTTTGAAATTTGGTTCTGCAACTTTATTTGTGTTGTACATCTAAGGCATTTCAGATGTAAGACGTCTAACTTCTTGATATCTGCTTTATAGGAATACCAAGTTTATGCGGCATTTAGTAACGTTGGCAGTACAATTATTTTGTAGGAAGAGAGATTTTATTGAACAGAGAAATTCAAGACAAACGGCGTAGCGTACAGCTTATAAATTATTTGAAATATAAAACCAATTATAACTATGACTAAAAAGTTTCTAGAAATAAAATAAAACATTTAATGTATAAATTTTAACAAAATATTCCAAATAAAATAATGCCCAGTAATAGTCTGCGCGCAAAACAATATGTTACACATACATTTTCACAGTATAAAATGATAATTACCACATGTTACATTATGATCGGCTATACAAGTATAGTGTCAATTTCGCATCTAATTTAAATTATCAGATCAAGGCCAATAAATATATTTATAAAATTAAATTATAATATATATTTTGTAAGCTTTATATTGTATTCTGCGTATATATTTCCATTGCCTACTCTAGTTAGAGGAAATGTGGTGTTTATACACTCCATGCCCCGCCTTACGTTTTTAGAGATATCGTGTTAAATGGCGGAACAAATCAATACCGCGTTTTAATTTATTATTAGAGTAAAGAAATTGAAAATATTTAATTACCCAAAAGTGAGAATCAAACCCACCATTGTCAGAGGTGTATTTACAGCCAGATACTTTACCATTGTGCCAAAATAAACCTATTTATTTTGCACCTGTTTTGTTAATATTGCAATTTGTATCATATTGCATTACATGTAAATTGCATCTATTTTTAACATTAATATTTATATTGGTGACAATATGCTGCAATATGCTGACATAACCCAATAATAATAGTATACAATATAATTTGTCTCATACACGTATGCACTAAAGTAGCCTAAAATCTAGAAGTACATTACTCTAGAGGGTCATTGTAACTATTTAGGCATAAATTAACTGCAACAGTTAAATAATTTAACTGTTAGTCAAGTTTAACTGTGAAACTAGTCATTGTTAGTTTGTCAGACGATAGAGCAGCTGGCTCAAACTTTGTTATTCAGATTTGCATAGTAGCGGTTGAATTTAAAAGCGCTTTAAAGCTAATGGAATATAATATCTAGTGAATATACCTTGTTACCTTCTCATTGCTAGGTTTTTAGGTAAATTTAAAAAAAATGGATAAGTTCAATTTAAGTAAGTATATTGTGAGAATTTTCTCTGGTTGTTTTACATATGTGTGTGTCATGTCTAAAATATGCATACTTATTTATTAAGAACTTATTAAAACTAATTATTACAATGAATCATTGTCATTTGTTGTTCTTATTGATTATAAAGTTTTATTTTTTTTTTGTTAGAACTTACTATTTACAGATTTTTTTAATGAAAATAGGTATATAATTATTTAAGGTATTTATTATTTATTTTTAATTAATTTTGAAAAAAAAAAGCAATATTTACATTAGATATCTTTAATTATGTAAACATGTCAACTATCTCAATTTCGTTTAATTTTAATAATAGAAATAAAATAATTATGAAACAAAATACATTTTTATAGCTTTTTGGATTTGCAACATCAATGCTTAATAGGGTAAGTCATTCTTCGTCTCGTTCAATGATTCTAATAAAAAATTCTGTTTACTGTTATAACTCTTAATAATTGATATCTTAATAGTATAATATTGGTTAATTTGTTACAGCAAAAATACAATTGTAAACCTGGAAACAATACTAGATAATTAAAACTCGAGCAAATTTCTAAAATTAGCTACGCCATTGTCGACTTTACGCCTTTTTCAGTATTGCTTTAAGGATCTTATATAAATGGAAGTGACTGGAAAATTCTAACGCTATAATTCGCTTAAAAGAAATAAATATACTAAGAAAAATATATTCATTTTCATATATTATTATCTCGAGATTATTATTTATTTCATAAAATGAAATTCAAAAATATTCGAATGCTGTTATGTTCTTTATTTTATCTACAGCATTCACTTCTATGGCAGGTATTTCACTGTCACAAATTTCGTAAGAATTTCGACAATTTTCGCATAGTATTATTTTTTTATTGAATTTTGTATTATTGTATATAAATATTTTATGATAATGAAATACACTTCACTAATAAATAAGTAATATCATAGTTCAAGCAGGCAAAGCTACGAGGAGATAAAAAATATCCATTAAAATAGTACCATAAGTAATATGACTACTAACAAATATTCTTATATATTTTTATGTTGTACAGATTTCGCGACAAGCCCAGGTCACGGGTACAGAATGCATCTGACAGTTTCTATTATTTTCAACTACCACCAATTCTAACTTTAACGTAGCTTTCTAAGTTTACTCACAAACTATTCTGAATTCTTGCTTTCTTGCGAAAGAAACAATTTCAAACAAAGTCGGTACTAATTTGGAAAATGCATCTTCATAGGATATTAAAATAACTTTTTAAACATATTTCATAATATTTTTTTACTGGAAAACTGGTTTGGTATTACGTAAGTATAGAATAACCGAAATAAAAGTTAACTAAATAGACTACTACTAGATTATACAGAAAATAATAAAATACCAAAGTTTCTACCGACTTCAAGAGTAACCGAACAGGTTTATACGTATGTCATATCAATAGTATCGTTTCTACTTAATTTTCTTTATTATAAAGTATTTAGTTCTTACGTTTCAGTTTGTGTTCAAGTTTTTACTAAAGTTTATATTATATATAATTTTGACGTCGGTTTTATTTTTTTGTTAAAATAGTATTCATTGTTTCATTTAGCATCACAAAATGAATTAAGTATATATGTTAT
Organism: Dione vanillae; assembly: GCA_037178615.1. Classification (NCBI taxonomy): domain Eukaryota; kingdom Metazoa; phylum Arthropoda; class Insecta; order Lepidoptera; family Nymphalidae; genus Dione; species Dione vanillae. The sequence goes on from JAZFAU010000246.1 coordinate 167,425, forward strand.
TTTTTTATTCTTTCTTCTATTTTCTCTCCTTAAGAATATGACTCTCTCTTTAATAGTCCCTTACAAAGGTGTTTGTAGACCACGTCATTGAAAATTAAATATCTAATTTAGATAATGTTAAGAAATTAATTGATTTCGCGTCGCTTCTAGTTATCTTTATTTTGTGGTAAAGTTTTAATGAAACACATTAATAACATCCGTGCACTAAAATGCTTTTGTTTCTTGAACGATTTGGGATATTGTATACTATTGTTCTTTAGTATGTATATATATATATATATATATATATATATATATATATATATATATATATATATATATATATATATATATATATATATATATATATATATATATATATATATATATATATATATATATATATATATATGTATATATATATGTATATATATATATATATATATATATATATATATATATATATATATATATATATATATATATATATATATATATATATATATATATATATATATATATATATATATATTATATATATATATATATATATATATATATATATATATATATATATATTTACAAAACTTATTCATAAATAAATCAAAACTAATTCCTGCTGTATGCAACGTAGACATAGGGTAGACAGCTAGAGATAATACACTAAGCCAAGGTGTCGTCATATAGCATATTATTACTTTACTATTACTGCTACGTTGTGGACTATGTAAAAAAGTAAATGATTATGAATTAGGTTTTAACTTGCAAAACATATTTTTTACATCCCTAGTCTAAAAACAAAGCACTTCTTTAACAGTTACTATAGTCTTCTTTAAAAGTACAGCTACTCAATACCTAACACTTATAAAATTGGGCGAAAAGTGGGAAACACACTTAACACGGCAACAAAGGGAACCTAGAGTTAAAGTACTCAATCTTGGTAAGGTTCCCTATTTATTGATAACCTTATTTATTAATACAACAAGAAAATATATAAAATCATATAAATATTACAAAAAATATATTTATTCACATTTTCACAAAGTGGTTTTCGTACACACATACACGCGTAACTGTGCCAGTTAATTAATCAAAACAACCACTCCATTGATTACAACGAAAAACTAACGCTAACATTAATTTAACGCACCGGAACACAGATAGGCAATCAAATATTTGGGCAGGCATCGGTTGTAACATATTCGGTTATATGATAAATCCATTTCGCACATATAACATATAATCGCATTAGTTGATCAAATAATGTTTTGAAGATAGTTATTCTGTTATGGCGATGTTTCTATATACAGCGTTAAAAGGTTTTGCATGCACTCCTGGAATAGTTTAGACAATGATTTTATACTGAAATTGTTTTTATTTTATTGAAACAATTTTATATATATATATATATATATATATATATATATATATATATATATATATATATATATATATATATATATATATATATATATATATATATATATATATATATATATATATATATATATATATATATATATATATATATATATATATATATATATATATATATATATATATATATATATATATATATATATATATATATATATATATATATATATATATATATATATATATATATATATATATATATATATATATATATATATATATATATATATATATATATATATATGTATATATATATATATATATATATGTATATATATATATATATATGTATATATATATATATATATATATATATATATATATATATATATATATATATATATATATATATATATATATATATATATATATATATATATATATATATATATATATATATATATATATATATATATATATATATATATATATATATATATATATATATATATATATATGATATGATATTTTATAAATAGTGTGTTGTATAATATTAGGAATTTCTAACACAATAGAACTTATGAAACTATTCAATTCGTATTCATTGAAATGTAGCTAATTACTAAAAAATCTAAAAAAGGAAGGTCAACAATTTGTTGTTATATCAATAAATGCATATAAAAAAAGTTTATTAATTAAAAACAATCAACTATTCGCCCTCTGTAGCCAGTGAAAATCATTTACTCATTTTATATTAACAATACAAAACCCAAAACTCGTTGGTAGACAGCTAATGTTTTATAAAAAAAATCATTTACATAGATTTAATAAATTAATAAAAATATAATGAATCGTTTGTGTTTATTTAAAGCTAAATCAATAAGCGCTGTTGCGAGTCTTGATCGAGCAAATTTTACTGAATTGAATCTACAATTGCTTAATTGAGATTTTTTTTTCGTAATTATAATTATATTATAATATATATATATATATATATATATATATATATATATATATATATATATATATATATATATATATATATATATATATATATATATATATATATATATATATATATATATATATATATATATATATATATATATATATATATATATATATATATATATATATATATATATATATATATATATATATATATATATATATATATATATATATATATATATATATATATATATATATATATATATATATATATATATATATATATATATATATATATATATATATATATATATGCATATAACTGAACCAAATTGCTTCTAAAAAATGGTTTTTTATAAATATATTTTTATTTGTACGTATCGTATGTACCGTATAAATAAATATATAAAAAGTAGTTCAATTGACTACAATTTCGAAGATATATAAAATATATTTTCACTAGAAGAAGGGACTTGAATATTGCACTTGTAACGAGGCTCTGCCAGTTTTATTCTGTCCGTATACGAACCACTACTGTGACATACATATTTGAAGTAAAAACTTTCTCGTACAGATACTTTACAACTAGCATGGATTCAAAATTGGGATTTTCTACGTAATTACACATATTAGATATCGTGTAAAAACATAGTTTTAAACATTAATATTCTTTTTGCAGGATTTAATTAAATAATATTCACTTTATATAGGCTTTACGGTACAACTATGGAATTGCAGATGTAAATCATAAAATATTTTTTACAAAATGTGTATTGAAATTTGAACTACGCCCAAACCACATATTGGGATTTTTCCCAAAATATTTGCTTCGATATCACTTCACTCTTTAAAAATCTAGACGTAAGTTGCTATTATGAAAAAATATACAAAGAAGTGATCATATCATATAATTATTTGTCAAATATATATATATATATATATATATATATATATATATATATATATATATATATATATATATATATATATATATATATATATATATATATATATATATATATATATATATATATATATATATATATATATATATATATATATATATATATATATATATATATATATATATATATACCTGTGTATATGAGAGAGTATACTTTACATGGGCATCCATGGAATGCTAAATTGTTTCCTCTTATATATATGTATTTGTCTATAGCTGTCACACTGTATTTTGCACTTAGCAGATTAGGCAAAGGGAAAAAGGGAGTTAAGACACTATTCACTCCTGCTTTCTACCTCCCGAGACATTGCGTATTGAGTGGCAGAACCCAACGCCGCGCTTTGTCTTCTTACCAAAGCGACGAAAATGAAATTATCTCAATCGCACCCAGGTACCGTGAAATCTGGTGTGCCGCTGCACCCCAACGGCCTTCCTAAACTTTAAATGGTCAGTTTATAAGCACTAACTAATAATCGTGGTCGAGTTAGCAGTTGCAGCTAAGTGAATATGGTCGTAAAAAGGAAGTAATTGTCGATAAACGTCCTATCGCCAGTCCACTAATAAGGCTTATGCGGTATTCACTAATTTGAATAATGATCTTTGTTTTTGATTATACATATATGTGTTTCGCTTAGATCTGTTTTAAAATATGTTTAAGCATTCTCTTTCAAGTATTTTCTATATGAATTTATATACTTATTCTATATATTTCTTTATATAGCTTTATATAGCATTAGATATGGAATTTTTAATTTTCTCATAAAGTAATAAATAAAAAAAAATATGTGCCCAAGAAATATTTGGCGAATGATGATATATAAAAAGATTACGTACAAATATTGCGTTAAACTATAATCAAATTTATTTTAAATTACTAGGAAATAAAGTGAGTTATATCGTGGTAATTATTTACAAAGATACAAAAATTCGAATGAACTCCGCTTCAATGAACGCCTCTTGGAAATCATCCACACACGCTATAGCCAATTAACGCATTCGTTTTTCATTAAGCAACTGTTGAAATTATTAAACGCTTGTTAAAAATATACTTGTAGTAAGCATTTTTAACTGGATAATTGCATTTAATTCACTTATTAAGTAACTAATATTGATGATTGTATCTAAATTCCTCATTTTTGTTTTCTAATAAATTCGAGAAAATATTTCTTGTTGAGCGTTGAAACTTAAAGCTGTATTTAAGATTTTTAAAATGTGAATCAATAGTATGGATACAGAAAAAGTACTAAAAGGAAACATAAAAATCAGAACGCAGTGGAATTTTAACCCAAGCCTCTTGCTATCTGTAAATGCATAGCTTAGTGGTCAGAGCGCAAGTATGGTTTGCAAGAGGCGAGCCCATTGCACTAAATATGGCCTTGAATAAATATTCAATAATAAGAACTAAACTCAAATCGAAATTAAAAAAGAAATAAGTAAATAAACAACAGTAAGTGAGAAAAGAAAGTAGAAATTTTTCCAACGAAATATATATTTTATTATATGATAGTAAGTCCATAAGAAACGAAACCGGTGTGAAATATAAAGCATTAAAATAACATTAATAGGTTATGGCCGTTTCGTGATCTGGTTACCTCGAGATACTCTAGAGACAAGTACGATTGTCTTCACAGCTGCCATATTTTTAACCGTCTTCCACTATAGTAACGTCGGAAAATGTATTGTTGATATTTTTTTACTGTTTATTTATTTGATAAGTTGATTTTTTCTTCGGGTAGTTCGTGTAAAGCAAAAAATATTTAATCTGGTACATCAGACTATCGTCCTATTACAATACCGTCGATCAAAAAATTGTAAAACAAATAATAAGGCAAAAAATATGGATCTCTGCTCCTTACATTAGTCCAACTTGGACCTACAATGGATATACAAGTGCTGCCAGAAGTAGCTTCCATCTTAAGCCGTCTTTCGCAAGCTATTTCTGCGAGACATAAAGGTATTAGGTCAAAAGGAAATAATTATAACGAACGATTGGTTCAAAATAAAATTACTTTTTATTTCACTCTTAACGTACATTTATGTAGTGATTATTCAATAAGAATCAATGTGGATGTATAGTAACTATATCAAATGAAAATTTGTGTCTAAATTGAGGAATACCTGAGAATAAAGAGATTTGTCAATAGTATAAGAATTATTAAGCTTTTTTAAGAGCAGTGCTTGAGATAGTATGGCTACGCTTAATGGAATAAAGACAGCTATGGCTAGATATAATAGTTTAGGGCAATGGATTAACCACTGAGAATGCGCAAAATCGTGCAAAATAGAGTAGGCTAGCTCAAAAAGCCGACTCTGGTAATTGACCATTGTGTCAAGTAAAAGAAGGAGATATAAGTTGTAGTTGGATCACGTTTAACTGTTGTAATGGTTGTAATCCGAATGAATTATTGCCAGTCATGCCCAGCTTGTGACGATAACCATTAACAACTATCATTCCATACCTTCCATCTGGGTGGAAAGCCCAGAAAAGAGTGTCTTTAAGCTAATTTTTCCTTGTCTACCCTACTTAATGGATTATTGAAGCAGAATATTAAAAATATCATCGGTGTGCAGGGAACAACGTCCTTTGAGATTTCAAAAATAGTATATTAAAATGTAAGTAATGGAATTATATTACGTAGATCCTTCAGTGTGTACCCATTATTGATTTAGGCCAAGGAAAAATTATTTTTTTATTTTTTTCTTTTTTGTCTGTGTTTACCATTTTTTCATATGATTCTTTGTGTCTGGATTTTATTTGTTCCCTACAATGATTGTTAGGAATTTATGTAGAACAAAACATATCTAACCAATAAAATTTCGGGCTGAGTTGCAAAATTATTATTGCTTTACCCTTGCTTATAATACAAAGCAGTTTAGAATTCCAACTTATAAAAAAGAATAGAAAATAGAAAATTCGGTATAAATTTAATTTCTTCTCCCAATTTGGCCTTATTTATATTTATATATATAAAATGAAAGTGACAACTATTTACGAAATACGTTTAGTTGTATTTATTTTCATTATGTTGAAGTGAAAATATTCGACTTCCAAAACTATATAAAATGTCTTAAAATGTATACGCTTATACAAACTTACCTTGGCTCTCATTAAAAAATCCTAGCACCATAATAACGATAACCATGAGGCCTATCTTCAGCCGGTAGCCGATGAGATGCGCCGCTCGCATCTCTAGTAGCCACGTCATCGCCATGCTAACTTTGTGCTGGCCATCCGTTAGGGGTAATGTGTGGCGGGTAGGGCCGATGCATTGTCTGTAAGGATAGAGATTTTTATTAATATTTGAATGTTTAGATAAAACTAGTACACGGTGGGTTTGGGTTCCATTCTCACTCGATAGACTGATTATAGTCACTCGGGTAACATAAAACGCAGCGTTGAATTCTATGTTCAATTCAAATGTATCGAATTTCAAAGGCGGAGGGAATATCTTAATATAAGAAAGTCTTTTGTAAATGTTAGAACACTTTTTAGTAAACATTTTTTTGACAACTAATTTAAGCTTTATATATAAATTTTCATTTCTATTATATCTTTCTCATTTTATGAACTTCATAATATATCTATTTTTGTCTTAACTTTTACCTACAAAATCTCTATTCGTGTGAATCTGTAAGTGGCTGAATATTATTATCATATTTGTATAATTGCTTATTACGAATATTAATTCACCATATAACTAATTAAACAATTAAATCGGATTTTGCGCTCTTTGGTTATCTTCCTCTAAGGAAAAGTCAGATATTATGAATATGTATTACCTCGCACATTCCTTAAAATATTTAATGCTTAATAATAGTAATTTAAGCGCTTAATTTTACTTATTTTTTTAATAACATCATAACAATTTTTTATATATTATCAAACTTAATAAGTAAGCTGAAATTACATTGAAAATCGAAGAAAAATTTCAATATACCAGTAAAATTAATGCAATTGTATTAATATAATTGGTTAAAGGCGCTCGTGTTGCAATGTTGACACTTTAATAAGAACTTCCCCGACTCCAATACTCATTGCATTTTAAGACATGGTTGAGGGAACTTTAATTAAAATACACTATAACGATGCAAATGCTAAAGTGAACATCGTTCTGAAGGTCTTAAGGGGACCTATTGTCAATTTTGTTGTATACCACACCGCACCTCTGTGATGCGACAATTTATAATTGAATACTGTAATGTGATTGGTGTTGCTTTTTCCTGTTTTGTAACAGAAAATGGAAAATACTCTTAGTATATATTTACTTATTTTCTTACATGTTACATTAAAATTACAACTTTTCATAATATGATGTTTTTTTAGCTTTACGCTTAAGATTTTTTAGCTTCATGCTTTCTCTCTCATAGCAGGATAGGCAAAAGGAACCGCAGGAACCGTGGAAACCTAGTGCTAAGACACTCTGTTACGTGAATGATGCCTTTCGAGTCATTGTGTATTGAGTAGCGAAACCAAACGCCGCACTTGCCTAGTTGATAGAGCGAATAGAATGGAATGAAATAATTCATACTCCCCCAATGAGAATCGAACCTACAAACCGTCACGTTTACAGGCATACGCTGCGTCAATGCGCCACGATGGTCTTTTTTAAATAAAATTAAAAGAATAATCTTAAGAATTACTTATTTGAGCTTAAAATTAATTTCTGTATTAAATGGACAATATTAAATATACCATGTAGACGGTAGTAGTTGTTTAAGTATAGTCCGACATCGTAACTGGTAAGGTTACCTCGGGCACTTTGTGTATATATTTGTATGCACACAAAATAAGGGGGACAAAGAAGCCACATGTGGAAGTTAGTTACATAAATACTAAATATGTAGAGCGTAGTGTAATAAGTATGTTTGAATATTTATATATCATAAATCTAACTAGATGTAAAATTTGAAAATAATTCAAAAGAATGTAAAATTGATAAAAGACTGAAAATTTTTTTTATATGAATGTTATCTAAATTTAGTGGCTCTAGTAACAAGACAAAATGCTGCGTTGAGTTCCGCCACTCAACACTTATTAGCAGGAAGTGGGAAACTAATTTTCTTAACACTAGGTAACCCTAGAAAACTAGGTAAGGATTTATATACATTCTACGTGTGTATAAAACTATAATTATTGTTAACTTCACAAATAATATTATTATTTGAATAAGTATGGATTATATATATATATATATATATATATATATATATATATATATATATATATATATATATATATATATATATATATATATATATATATATATATATATATATATATATATATAACCAATAAATAATATCATATTATATATTGCGTAGAAAGTATATTATATATATATATATATATATATATATATATATATATATATATATATATATATATATATATATATATATATATATATATATATATATATATATATATATATATATATATATATATATATATATATATATATATATATATATATATATATATATATATATATATATATATATATATATATATATATATATATATATATATATATATATATATATATATATATATATATATATATATATATATATATATATATATATATATATATTTATCGGTTAGTAAACCTTCGATCTTTTTTCCTTCCCGTTACATTCTTTACGTATGCTTTAAGATTGCTTAGAAGAAATGTTTTAACGATAAAATCATGTTCATTGAATTACTTATTTATTGCTGATTGTCATATTTTGTATTTTTATGTGGGTTTACAATGTTAGAGTATTATTATTAACCTTCTGTCTATTTCATAACCTGGAAATAATAAGAAGCTTTTTAAATATTTTGTTATTTATATCTAAATTTAAACAGAAATACCGAAATCCAATTATTAAACATGAACTAAAGGAAACAGAAAAGCAATTAATTTAGAAATGCAATATGATTATTTCTAGTGTAATTGAACGTCGAGCGTTTTACTTATTTCATTGGAAAACTAAAATCATTCTATTAAATATAAAAGCGGTCGATTATACAATGTACGTGTGCTAAGTTTGTTATTTGTAACTGACAGCACTATATTGCCAATAATTTGTAATTGGTGTTTTGAAATAAAAACAATGGGTTAATCTTTTTTTTTTTTCAACTTTATAATATTTTAATTAATAAATGTTAAAAAATAATGAATAAATTTTAGAATAACTGCCACAATTCAATATGTATTTTGCATTTCTTCTCCAGTCATCACGCATGGATGTAGGTCCAATCCAAGAATTCAATTTTTCTACCCTCCATTGATCTTATTTCGCCTTTTTTCCTTATTTTTATTATATCCCGCACCGGTAGTCAGAGGAAGCCTAGTGTTAAGATACTTTGTTCCCAGCCTTCAGACTTTGGAGACGTTCATATTAAACCTGGGAGGGATATTCCCTGCTTCTATTCTACTCTTCTATTTAATTATAGACATATTAGCTTTTCATAAGCTGTAATTTTCTTATTTATTGCTTAAAAAAGTATAGAGAGCTAATTAATACATAATTTCGCTTTTCTGTTTATTTCCTTATGTACCTTGAAAGTAATGTTAAATCACTTATATTCGTTAACGTTGTTATAGCCAAAGCCACCTGAAATTCAATAAAATGTTCACAAAATAGGTGTGCCAAACTACAATATTTAAGGGATCAAATGATAACTACTCCGCGTCGTATAAAATAATCACATAAATCAGTTCATGTATCTCGGCGTAGTTAGCATATATAGCATAAAAATATATCTATAGAAACTGAATCGAGAACCTCCTGCTTTTAGAAGTCGTTTAAAAATATAAACAATAAAACTTCCAAGATAAAATTGTAAGCATCGTGTTCCCGTAAACTTTAGAACGTAAAATCTCGTCTTTTCCCATGCCCCTGGGAGTACTGGATACTTCTCTCATACTATATTCTCCAAGGAACCAACACGCCAAATTTAACTTTTCTTTTTTCTATACTTTCGGATACTTAATATGATAATATTTATGCTTGCAAATTTTCAATTTAGTATAACCAGTCTAGTTTTATTGAGTTATTACAATTAACACTACAGACACTTGATCCGTACTCTTTTAAACTTTTAATTATTTTGTTTTTTGTTATCGTAAATATTAATTATATTACTGTGAATATATAGTACGCAGAATTTATTTAAATCATAATAAAATCTTATCCATATATTACTTTATATCTTTATGTTATTAGTCACAACTTTCGACTTTCAAAATTACTATAACTTAAGTTCGTTCGTTTAATGTTACTATAACTTAAGTTCATAAACATATTTTAAGATTAGGTTCCCACAGCCTTTGCCATACTTTGCTGTATGTGACAAGCTTGCATTTTCCATCCTGAGAAGCTAAAAAATAAAAAAAACACTTTACTTTATGTTATGAAGGTAAAATTATGAGATTGACATGTTTGTGCAACCAGCATCTCTGAATTGAAATGGGGAAAAACCGTTCTTTGAGGAGGGGAGAGAAGACCAAAACAAGGAGGGGAGAGGAACCAAAAAAAGTTTAATAATTGACAAATCACGTAAAAAAAATCGCAAGCTACAGCTCGTAGAAATATAACATTTCAACGAATACAAAATCGATAGTAAATTATGCACATACATAATTATTCTGCCTTCCTTCCGTACGATAGTAAACCTCTTATTCAGGACTAAGATGTGATTTAGTATGTAAATCGTAATAAATATAACTCAAATACTCTAATACGCCTTGGAGCTTATTTCGTAAGCGTTTTCTTCGTTAAACAATTTATATACGTTGTCGTAATCTTTAATATTTTGTTATAGTAATTTAGATATTTATATTCAAAGAATTATGTAGGTATTTCATTTAATTTATTTTTTGAATTAATAACCGTGGTGGGTCATGTAGCGTTTGCCTATAAACGCAACGATTTGTGGGTTTGATTTAAAATTGACCATTTTTTATATTCTGGCAAAGCGGTGTTAAATTCCGCCAATCAATACGTAATACCTCGAGAGTGAAAGTTCCTGTAGTTCCCTTAGTTAGCGTGAAACTAAAAACTTCTTTTTATATTAAAGAAATTGATTTTTTATTTTTGCAGAAAAGTTACACTTTAGTACAGTATTTAAACATAGATGAAATTTTGGGATATGTAGAGTTGTATAATCTTTTTTATATTATTTTGTAAATTATATACTTATTCTACATTTTAAGTATGATTAAAAAGTCAATCTGATTATTTTCATCAATTAGACCTTTAGTGTCTTGTCACATAGTCCCGATGCATTTTTTCCCTCCTATAAGTTAGATGTTATACGAAAGCAGCATATATTTTAAAATCAAAGTGATATACTTACTAATATTTAACAAGTTTTTAAGACATTGTTGAATGTCAACGTCACGTATTTTCGTGTCAGAATTTTGAAATGGAAAACATCACTCTGTTTGCTTTTATAAATTGTAAAACAAAGTAGACAATTATACAGAAACAAGCCAGTATTTTATACTGCAGTAGTTCAATAGTATTTAAATCAGGAGCAAATGCGAGCCAAGCCATTATTTCAATTACGACGTCCTCTTATTTTCAGTTAAAGCAGTTTGTTCATGGCCAGCAAGATTGTATCGCTCGTTATCTCATTAAAATTTAATTACACTACGTTTAATTATAAAATATGGACATTTCTTGTCGTACTTGTATGATATAAACTGCATTAAAAATATAATTGGCCCTAAATTCAAGGCTGTATTTCGTATTACCAGGACAAGACAAATATTTTTGTACCCTTAGGTAGGAATACAACCTACAATAGTCACGTCTACTGTCAGTCTCAAAAGTTTTGTCTTTAAACAAAAAAAGATTTTAAACTGTACCATCCCTAAAAGTATTAGGCTAAATAAACCAAGCGCATGTGCGCAGGAAATCTACTAGTTTACTTTTTGGTAAATATAAAAATTATACCGTATTGCAAATGCTAATACCAAAATTTACAGATTGATTAACTTCAAAAGACGACATGCTTCCCGTAATTTTAAATACAACTTTCGAGGATGTACACAAATAAAACTTTTTCCCCAGCCGTGACCACAACAAAAGATTTTTTAGGCGACATTAAAACTTGTACGTTACCAAGTTGGGATGATTCAAAAGCATTTTAATGGTAGACTGAGAGTTCTAGAACTTTCTGAGAAATAAACTTACTAATTGAGAAGTTTCAACGTGGAACAGTGAAAAAACAAGTGAAACATGACAGTTAAGATTCGGTGGAGTGTAATGAGCCTGTTTTATAATAAAATGATGTCTTTTTTTAATTCAATCATATGGAATGGGAAAGATATTATTTTTTGTTACCTTTTCCCAGTTATTGTTAATTGTTCATTTTTTAAATGAAAGGGTGAAGTTACTTGTAAATGAATTTATCGTTATTGTTCATCATCATTCAATTACAAATATTTACTTGAAAAAAAAATTAAAATCCAGTGAAGTGTGATGTGAATTTTAATTTATGAGGCTTTTACTTTTATTTATACTATTTTAAGAAATGCCCTATCAATTTCAAATGAGCTTCGAATTTTAATTTTCTTATACCTTTTTGATCGCGTTAAAGACTAATAAAATAGTTTTTATATTTATTTTTTAAAGACTACAGACTACTATACTATATTAACAAGTGTATTACAATATATAAATATTTTCGTGGCCCAATTGCTCCTTTACCTTTCCCTGACATAAAAATAAATAGATAAAATTTCTATAAATCATCATAAACTTATCAATGAATATTATTTAAAGAATTTACTTTATAACCTATGTCCTATATCATAATAAATCATGAGAGAAACTGGGGAAAGAACTTCTAACAATGATGTATAGTCGTATATATTTTATGGAACGGCAAAGAATATGCTGGTATATTGTTCGGAGTTAGTGAAAAATGGAACGTTTAGTGATTAGTGTACTTTTCTATCTTGTCTTGTCTTTTCTTTTTTAATCTTTAAACTTTATCTCGTGTATACCAGGGTAGGCAGAGTGAGCTGCAGGAACCTTATATTAAAACTTGGTCCGCCGCTTTCCACCTTTCGAAGCATTGCGCGTTGAGTAGCGGAACTCAACGCCAAGCTTACCTAGTTGTCAGTGTAAAGATAATGGAAGTAAGGTTATCCATTCCCTCTGAGTATAAGTCGAGTCCATAAGCCGTCACGTTTACAGCCAACCACCGCGTATGTGCGCTACGATGGTCCTCTTTATTTTCAATGAAGACTTTTACTTGTATTGAATAATTTTGTTTGATTTACTCAAGCCTTTACCTGTCCTGCAAATTAAGCGCAATCTAGTGTTAAAATCTATTAGTCAGTCAATCTAATTTTTACTTTCCACCTGAAGTTGAAATATAACGTTTCTGTTCTGACGATGGAATTCAGTTACATGCTGTGTCTTACGAAATATATATCAATCCAACAAAAATATCATAGTTATTTAAAAAAATATATTTAATATGCCAATTAACATGATAAAAATAAAAAGTTAACAATTTATTTTATATAGCATTTATATAAACTAAATTACCTCACTAAAACACTTTGATTCTATTTATTCCAGAAATATACTCTATATTTTTTATTTCACTGGACGTATAAAAGTATTATTGTAGTTAAAGGATTTAAATAACGGCTATCTTTTCATATTTGTCAAGCAGTAAGCCCAAGGCGCTCTAGAGGGACCTGCTCGATGAGTTTTGGGACAAAGTTTATTTAAGATTTTTTGATATCTTACTCCATTTAGTATTAAGCCACAGTAGCACTGTAGAATAGCGTCTGATGATATACGCAATAGTTGTGGATTCCATCTATTATAATAAATATTTTAAATTCTTACTCAGTGAAAATATGTCACAAATTCGATATATATATATATATATATATATATATATATATATATATATATATATATATATATATATATATATATATATATATATATATATATATATATATATATATATATATATATATATATATATATATATATATATATATATATATATATATATATATATATATATATATATATATATATATATACTAGCTGACCCGGCAGACTTCGTACTGCCTCATCGATAAATAAAAAACCAAATCTTTTGTATAAAATGATTTTAAAACAAACAAATCGAATCCGTATTTAATAACAAAGAATTTATTGAATAAAGCAGGAAGTTTTATTATTATTTTCGATACATCATGTTGCTTACTTAGAAAAAAGAGTTTTCCTGAAATACTGGCTATTTATAAGGTTTAAATTTGATATTCACAGACACACACTATTAAAATACAGTCTGTTAATTAATTTAAAGCTTTCTCATTAACTATATTTTTTGTTTTGCTTTGTGGTGTGTAAATAAACAAAGAAGACGGTTTTCCGACTCGCGAACACGCGACGTATTGTCCATGCGCGAAACAGGGAAATTCCAAGTTGATTCCATAAACTTCTAACGACTGTCGTTGCGATTTATTTATGGTCATCGCAAAGGCCAGGCGTACTGGAAATTGTAAGCGTTTAAAATCGAATGGTAAGTCCGTTGGTATCATCGGTATCCGCGGGATCAGGACATCCTTTCCTTTGTATTTTCCTTTTATGATTGTCGCCTCAATGACGTTATTCATTAGTCTTTTCACAGCCAGTCTTGTTCCATTGCATGGTCGAGGTTGATTAATGTTACGCAGCATGATAACAACTGATCATACTTTTAACTGCAAATTGTGAGGTGGTAATCCAGGCAATTCCAGTGAATTTAAAAACTCAGTGGGATATTTGATTACGTCATCCTGGTTCATTACGGTGTCGATATAAGTAGCTGGCAAAATTGTCATTCTTCCTACATTATTCACATTGCCATCAGCATTTATAACATCGCGGAGATGGATGTATTCCTCTGACCGTAGCCGTCGTTGGTTCAAACGGATGTATGTCAATCGTTCAGTCTCAATTTTGACATACATGTCTACTGCAAACTGATGAAAAAGTCGTTGACACATGAAAATATGATTTACTTCACCTTGACGGATCATGAGTCTGTATGAATAGAAATTCATAGCACTAACTTTTTTGTTGGTTTCAGCACCTGCAATCAAAGATTATAAATGTTTACATAGTTACTTAGATGAATTGAATTTAAAAATGTTATTTAATCTTGTTCAATTTATTTACCTGTTACTTGATTTACCATTTTGATATTAAAATGGTATCCATCTTCCCCCTGCCAGAAGATCAAAGGATATTGTAGTGCATCATAACTCCTGTGTGTTTCAGATACACATTTTACATCACTATTCCGACGATGAAGCACAATATCTCTAGATTGTAAATTTTCTCCTACAATGACAACAGCCACTTCATCAATGGTAGGTGAATTGAACCTCCTTGTGTGTTCACCGGCAGGTGTTTTGTCAGCTCGAAAAATAATATTATAGCTATCAGATGGCATCCGATCCAATGCTATTTTGAACATGTTTACTAAATTATTATTATGATGAAGGTAAATTGTTATTCTGATGAAGAAACATTTGTAATTGTTGGACAATGGTTCTCTTCACTGTGAGCACAACGATTATTAATTTCCGCATCTGAATTGCCCATAAAATAAATTTGTAAAAATTGATGATCTGCATCAGGTAGTGGTAACAGAGTTCCCAGTAAGTGATAAATTTCTCCTTGTATCTGTAATTTTTAAAAATTTGTCCATTAATTATTTTCGATATATATGTTTTAGTACAAACTTGAATAATATAAAAAATATTCTTATATAATACCTTGAAAGTGGGCATAAAATTGTCTTGTATAATATGTGTAGCACCAAATGATGTCATCTGGAAACAGTTGTTATATTTCTGAATGTTGGTCAAGAAGTGTTTAGAAACATTTCCAATCCCAGAAACTAAAGAGCGTAAAGGATCTGGTGGTGGGACCAATTGTGGCAATTTTACTTTGCCTTCAGCACAACATAATCCAGTAGATTCACAAGTGTATTTTAACGCCTTACAATATTTACAAATTGTTTTCATTTCCCCAATTGTTACCGATTTGTCGGCACAATAATCAATTGCCGGATCATAGTGGAATGCAGCTCGTTCAAGAATCACTGGAGCTCTGCGTCTGCGGATTCGCTCAATTTCATTATGTCTAGCTTGCTGTTGATGTGTTTGATGTACACGAACTCGTTGCATTCTAAGCCTATCTCCTACATTGTCACTCACTAAAGAACGCAATTTTGACATAGCAATACGACTATTTTCTTGATCTGTCTGTCTCTGGTCATCAGTGCGGTTAGCACATGAGGTAGCTCTTCGCACGTTTGATTGACTACGACGACCTAAGTCAGGTCGTCTTCTCCTCGGCATCGTAAATTGTAATTAAGCAAAGTGAGAAAATTTCCCGCTGATTTAGCAGTAAAGTGTCACTATCACAAAAAAAAGCACATTACTTCGAATGTCACTATCACATAGGATCACCAAAGTAAAGAAAGTTCTCGCGCACGTATCCACAAAGATAGATATAATATCGTAATACTTTTTTCCATGCTCTGAAATGCGACAGGATGGATTGACATATTAGTTGCTTGTCAAATCTAATGTCAAATGTCAATTTTCTTATGTTGAGTTTCAGAACGCGATATTTGATCATCCAACGCGCACGCGAATTTGAACTTTATGCAGCGGTAATAAATTACAAATTGACTCTCCATTTTATTTAGAAAACGTTTGTATGGGAAATAGAAAAATGCTGTTTTGAGGATTTTCCCGGCAATTATTCGAATTTTTCTCACCTTTTAAACCTTCCCTAGACCTCCACGAATAATTCAAGACCAAGATAAGATAAATCCGTTCAGCCGTTCTCGAGTTTTAGCGAGACTAACGAACAGCAATTCATTTTTATATATATAGATATATATATATATATATATATATATATATATATATATATATATATATATATATATATATATATATATATATATATATATATATATATATATATATATATATATATATATATATATATATATATATATATATATATATATATATATATATATATATATATATATATATATATATATATATATATATATATATATATATACTACCTTGCTACCAAAAGTAACTCAAATTCATAGAAAAATAAGTTCTAAAGCCAAATGTATATATTCAAGATATCACCTACTAAGAATAATATGAGGAATAACCAAAAAGTAATAAGAATTCTGCAACCGAAGAGTCATATAGTTCATAAAGTAAGCAGTTTATGAAACCATAAATTGTAATAGTTTCATAGTCTTATTTAAGGTCCGTATGCCCTAAGTCATAAGGGCGATATTTTGTAACATACTATATTTGTTAGGGACGATAACGTCTGAAAGTAATACTGTAGCTACGAATACTTTCTTACAGGCGTGTGTTGTTCTTAAGAAACATTGTAGTTTAAACTAGTGTGGATATTATATGGTGCTTGGTTTTTTATTTTACCGTATGTTTTTTTTTTTAAGTATACCAACAATGAAATATTAATCTCTTTGAAAATTGATTGAATGGGTTGGTGAAAGTTTTAGTCTTATAGCCATTCTTTATTTTCATTCATAATTATTCTATAATAACGTTATTAAAAAGGATGATGCCTTTAAACTTAAATAAATATAAATTGCTGATCAGCAAAGTGGTCTGTTCCTTTTTTCTCTTTTCATAGTCGCTATCTGCATATAACAATATCATATAAGTAATTATGGAACAGAAAAAAATATTTGTTGGTAAATCAAAAATTATTTTGTGTGATACAGTACATTGTCACTATATTCTCATGAAATAAAAAATAAAGTTTTGTTAATAAAAAAGCTTTCTGTTATAATAATAAAGCAAATAATGTAAATTGAATGTACTATCAAAAACACAGTATCAAACACACTGAAGACGTAAAAACCATGAGGACTCTCCTGAGAGCATGTATAAAGAGGCTAATGACAGTGGACGAAGCAAAAGAAGTATGCAGGGATCGGAGTATTTGGCACTCCGTTTTATCTGACTTACTCGCTAGATAAAGCGTGAAGATATGTAAGAATCCATATAAGTCTAAAATATGTTTATTATCAACTTAATAGTTATTTAAAATACTCACCTCTACCCTCTTATCCTTTTTAATAACATTTGTTAGCACTAGTAAAAATGCAGTAAATTAGAGAATTACAGAAGACAGTACATTTTCCCATAATCTCTTAAAATTGAACTTATAGCCGCCAGATATTTTGTTTTATACGAATTTAACTAAAACATTACTTGGTCAAAGTTTTCTTCCTATTCTTGATTATGCTGGCTCATGTTACTTTCCTCAACAACTACTAAATAAGTTTTAATGGATGCAAAAGCTAGTAATACGATCACGTAACACAATACTGTTCTCATCTGAAATGGCCGCCATTGCACGTATTACTTTAACAGGATATTCTTATTTATATGATGATTGATAACATATTATATGCAAATATAAAATATTATATAACGTTTTTTTCTTCGAAATACATATATTGTTATGCAAATAATAAAGTTTATAAGGTTAATAAGACCATATTTAGTACTATATAGAAGTAGTTAATAATTACGAATATTAAATGGTTTCCATAACATATATTTAACTTTTGCTGTAAATTACTGAAATAATTAAAAATAAAAGTCCTATATTAGTTACGTCCTAATGTATTTTATTTTCCCTATTAAATAATATCAAATAAAAACAAAGCGCGGCGTTGAGTTCTGATACGAAATGATGAATATTTCAAAAATGATGCACCTAGATAAATTGTTAGCATTACCAATTTTAGGCCTATTCTATGTTACAAAAACTGAATGTGACAACACTAAATGACATGAAATTTTCAAGATATAGCATATAAGATATAGCAAAAAATATACGTAATAGCGAATTTGTTATTTTAAATCTCTGTAATATACACAGTTTTTCTTAAATAACAAATCATTAAAATAGACTAGTAATAGTCAAGGCAGTTTTTGGACCCGTAAGGTAGTGAATATGCGTCAGGAGAAGGCTTCACCTGAAGTGATGTAGCCACGTGATACGTCGGCCTAGGAACTATATCAGAAAAAAATGTCTTCATCAACGTATTTCTCCGTGAAGTTAAACTCCCGAACGCCCAAGTAAATGACTACAGAATGTCATGATGCAGCACGTAAGAACCAAAGTACTAACCACTGAGAATGCTTAAGACCGAGTGGAATGGATTAGTCATAGTTGGAAAGCGTACTGGCAAAGAAATCAGAATAATGCCAATAAGTAAAAGAAAAGGAGTCAATCAATTACCGTTACCGTTTTTTTTTTCAGTTTCAGAATAGTTTCATTTCTGAAAAAGAGCATATAATAATCTGAATATGCTCAACACAGAAGTCTGTCAGTGGTTTATATATGAAAAATTTACATATAAATTGAGTAATTTCGCATTTAACTTTTATGTTTTTGAAAATATATTGTTTAAGTATGTATATAGTAGTATTTAATGAATATAATAAACTGCGTTCTGCTACCAAAAAATGTATATAGTATATAGTGAAACCACGCTCTGCTACAGAAAATGTATATTGAATAGTGGGTAGGGGTCAGCAATTGTGGAAGCGTGCTGAAGTGGAGGTTATTTATTAATTATTTACTTTATAGTCGGTTTTAGGATAATAGAAATTGTACAGTACCTTATCTTCATGATTCACAACACAAACACTGATTGTTCCCGTGGAATGTTTCGTTTTAGTCTTCTTCACTAGGGGTTACTTGCACTATTATCTTTTGTAGGTTTGTCTTTGTCAGGTTCAATATCAAGAGGGAATACACAAAAGGGAAATCAAATAAGGCTGAGGGAGGGAAAATCACACCGCTAATTAATATTAGATTCAGGAAGGACGTGCGCTCGCGTCGGCCGTCTCACGTGCCCCTTTTACTACAACTCGACTACTACTACTAACTACTACTAACCGCTCGCGCGGGGTGTTCGCACAAGACTCTAAACTAGTCGGGGATGCCATATATAAACAAACATAGCCCCCGCCCTAAACATCTAATGTTTACGAGAAAATGAGAGTAGCTAACTAATAGGTAGACGAACTAATTTGGTTAAGGCTCTCTTTAGGATACCTGTCGATGTCTTAACATCGACCACACGCACAACACTATCTTTACCAGGATAAATTTGGGAAATGCGACCACGTCGCCACTGTAAAGGGGGTAAATTATCATCTTTTATGAGGACTAGCTCGCCTACTGTTGGAGGATTCACTGGATCAGTCCACTTCTGCCTAGTCTGCAGAGTGTATAGGTACTCTAACTGCCACCGCGACCAAAAATGTTGAGTTATCTGTTGCACTACTTAAAAAAGGGTTAAACGATTAATTTTTACATTATTATAGGGATACTCCGGCAAAGCACTAAGAGGTTGGCCAATCAAAAAATGACCAGGCGTCAAAACTTCTAGATCGTTAGGGTCATTAGATAAGGGACATAACGGCCGGGAATTTAATACCGCTTCAATTTTAGCAAAAATTGTAGTTAATTCCTCGAATGTTAAAGGAGTTTCATAAACGACCACCGACTCTGATGATTCCTTCTTTGTCAAGAAAGAGTGAGAGTCGTCTTAGGGAAGACCGCAAGGAAACGCTACGCGCTAACGCGATAAGGATACAGAAAGCTCAACGGGTAAGTTTCGGGTTTTATTTATAAATCTCACCATCGTTATCTAAGGGGTAAGCAATCATGGTTTGAGGGGTCTCTTCGACCTTCCAGAATCTCTCGATGAGACGGGATAAGGATATTCCAGTCATGGGGGGCTCTAATTCACCATAATCGGCAGCGACTGGACCGCAAACAATATAACCAAAAATTGTAGATAAAGCAGTAAGGCCGTTAAAGTTAAATATTTTATCTTCTAATAAAAGCGCGCCGAACACGTCAGCACCCAATAGTATATCTATCGGGCCAGGCTTATTATAGGTAGGGTCAGCAAGGGAAAAATCACTATTAGGAAAAAACACAGACTCAGGGAACTCAAACTCAGGATGCGTACCGGCAATCACATCTATAACCATAGCAGAGGTTGACACCTCAGGGAAGGAATTATACAAAGGTTTAAAACACAGGGAAATAGAACCACGGGAAACCACTAAAGGAATATTACCTATGCCACGTACAGGGGCACAGGAGGGGGAGATGGTCAAATTGAGGTAATTAACAACAAGATCGGTTGTAATGAGGCAACCCTGGGCACCGGTATCACATAAGGCACGCGCTTCAATATAATAACCACTAGCAGTTTTAACGCGTAATTTAACAGTAGGCAATAATATAAGGGAATTGGGTGAGATATTCAGGCAAGGGGAAGGGGGAGTAATACAAGTATCTAGCTATGTGGGTCTATCTTCTCTATTATAGGAATTATCACGATATCTTATAATATTTTCAACTTGTCTATTATTTTCAACCTGTCTAGGTTGGGGCGGAGCATTTTCTCTGGGGGGAGAAGCTCTCTGGGAATGTCGTTGGGGGGAGCGCTGGAGTTGCGAAGGGGAATATTTCTTATGCTGGCCCCCGCCCATATGGGGACCGCGGGTAGAAGAAGGATAGGTACGCGGATAATTGCGTTTATTAAATTTGGAATTATAATTATAATTGCGTTTGAATGAGGTGGGATACATTGGGTTACGGGAATCATTAAAACATAGCATAGTGTGATGGGATGAGCGACCGCAGGATGAACATTTGTAGTCCCGCTTGCACATAAGAATTGAATGTTTGTCCAAACACCTATAACATAACCGGGAATGTTTTACAAATCCCGATCTATCTCTAGGATTCATAGCTCTAAATTCGGGACATTCACGGAGGTAATGGGAAGAGGAAGCACACAGGTAACATTTTTTCCTATTATTTATTACAGGTAACATTTTTTGTCTATTATTTAACATAGGGGAGGGAGGAGCCGCAAAGTAAGTATGTTTAGGTATAGTACTTTTAAATTTCGTCAGGTTAGAATCTACCAGGGAGGTGTTGCCAACGTTGTCATGGTGACGACATTCGTCTTCCAAAAAGGTAATAAGATTTTTAAAGGTAGGTAATTCATTAGCGTCACCGCCATAACAACGCTCAAAACGGGATTTCAAATCAGAGGGAAGCTTAGTCAAACATATATGTACTAACATATAAGACCATGAGGAGACGGGTAACTCTAAACGTTCTAAACAGCGATAGGCAGTTAACAAGGGGTTCAAGAAGGCCGCGCGCAAACCTGTAAATTTATTCGAAATCTCCGGCAGGGTAAGTAT
Source organism: Dione vanillae (assembly GCA_037178615.1). Lineage (NCBI taxonomy): Eukaryota > Metazoa > Arthropoda > Insecta > Lepidoptera > Nymphalidae > Dione > Dione vanillae. The sequence continues at coordinate 190,045 of JAZFAU010000246.1, forward strand.
CTGGGTTATGTAGGTATCAGCAAGAACCCGTGTATTGTGATATCGCTGTTTCAGCAACTCACGAGCAACTTCATAGTTGCCTTCTTCAATTTTTAAATGTAGCAACAACCGCTTAGGTTCATCTGCTAAGGATCCAACCAAGTACTGTAATTTCATTGTGGGGGTTAAATGGTGTTGGGAATCTACTACACTGTCAAACTGGTCAATAAAACTTATCCAGGAGTCAGGACGTCCATCAAACTTAGGGATAGGTAAATCAGGTAATCTATTATAAGGAGTTCGCTCAGTAATATTTCTACTACTCATCCTTACGGGTGTACTGGCCATGACAGGATCAACTACGGGAGCAGGTGGGCACAACTCTAACTGACGCACCCGGAGGTCGTCTATTTTCTTATTTACTAAACGCACTTCTTTTTTTACATAACTAATTTTTTGGTAATCGATAGCCGGGTCTAACCCACCCAGGAGCACTGAGGACGCGTTTACAAATAAATTACAATGAGAATCTAAATCCTTGAACCTAACTAATAATCTAGGTATTTCAGAAGTGCCAAGAAGTTCCGAGGTATCGGCAATCCAATCGGAAACAAAGCGTACCACACCTATATTTTTTCTATATTCTGCGCTTTCCGTATATAAGGAACATTTTACTGTTTCATCATGAGTAGCCATTTTAAATTATCAAGTAAACTAATAACTGAACTAAAATATAAAAATTAATAAACGCGTAATAAACAATGAACCCACTACCAACGGGCGAGATCAGAAATCAAGTAAACAAATAACTCAACTAAAATATTAAAAAAATAATAAACTCGTAATAAACAATGAACCCACTACCAACGGGCGAAATCAGAAATCAAGTAAACAAATAACTCAACTAAAATATTAAAAAAAAAAATAAACTCGTAATAAACAATGAATCCACAACAGCTGGCGAGATAAGAAACCAGTTACGGTCAAGTTCAGGGACGCGTCGCATCTACATATATCGCAATACAACAAAATAATATGATATACAATATGACTACAATTAAGGCTTAAGCTTCATTTAAATAAAAATAAAAAAAAAGGGTAACAATAAAAGTGTAGGGATAATATTTTAAAGTAAGTTAGTTTTTTAAGGAAATTATATTAAAATATTTTAACTAACTTCAATTATAATTTAAAACGGGATAGGTAATAACGTATAGGCGTAATATTATAAAATATATGTAACCATATTATGTGTATTTATTATATTTTATATTTAATATATAAAATTATATTCAATATTTATTTATATATTTTACACATTATACATTCACCCTACACAATTATATATTCAATATTATATGTATAAAAATTTCATATAATATTATTTATAATAAAATATAATTCACGAGCATACTCGAATGAAACGCGTAGTATGCGGCAAGGCGAGCGCGCGACGATATGATTCTACCCACGACTGCGTTATATTTTAAACAACTCGATGCGAACACGTTTTAAAAGGTTAGGAAATCAAATTATATTGTAATTATGCGTTAGGTACCAAATTAAGAGCCAAAATACCAAAACGGGAAAATAACACTGTAATGAAAGGGACTCAGGGGCATGAAACTACGCTATAATCAGGGGGACTCAGAGGGATGAACTACGCTATAATTAAGGGGGCCCAGAGGGATGAAAACTACGCTCTGCTACCAGAAAATGTATATAGTAGTATTTAATGAATATAATAAACTGCGTTCTGCTACCAAAAAATGTATATAGTATATAGTGAAACCACGCTCTGCTACAGAAAATGTATATTGAATAGTGGGTAGGGGTCAGCAATTGTGGAAGCGTGCTGAAGTGGAGGTTATTTATTAATTATTTACTTTATAGTCGGTTTTAGGATAATAGAAATTGTACAGTACCTTATCTTCATGATTCACAACACAAACACTGATTGTTCCCGTGGAATGTTTCGTTTTAGTCTTCTTCACTAGGGGTTACTTGCACTATTATCTTTTGTAGGTTTGTCTTTGTCAGGTTCAATATCAAGAGGGAATACACAAAAGGGAAATCAAATAAGGCTGAGGGAGGGAAAATCACACCGCTAATTAATATTAGATTCAGGAAGGACGTGCGCTCGCGTCGGCCGTCTCACGTGCCCCTTTTACTACAACTCGACTACTACTACTAACTACTACTAACCGCTCGCGCGGGGTGTTCGCACAAGACTCTAAACTAGTCGGGGATGCCATATATAAACAAACAAAGTAATTATTTTAATATTTTTTTACTTTACCCTCCAATAAACTGATTGCTTTTTGAAAGTTCACTTCACTCCACTTTGTTACGATTTTGTCGATTTTCTATTCTTTTCTTCACAAATCTTAGCAAATTTCTTTTTGTTGTGCATTTGTGTAGAAAATGGAAAGCACAGTGTCAACAAACTCGTAGGTTGTGGAAATAAGAAACAGTGATATAATGCCACGATGGCATCAATTAAATGTTATAACCTAAATGATAAAATCGAATAGAATTTCACAATTGCATTCAAATAAGCTCGTATGAGTATACTCAAACTTTACAGAACAACTGCTTAATCTGAATAGCAAGTACTTTCCAAGCAATTCAAGGCGGAATATCGAATACTCTAATACCATGTGTTTCCATGTACGACCGAGTTGGATGAATAGATTTCGAATTATTCATCTACTATAATATTTAATGAATAGTCCACTTTTGAGCGGGCAGAAATCTGCTTTCAGTTATATTTTTAGTTATTATTTTTTTAGATTCATATATATATATATATATATATATATATATATATATATATATATATATATATATATATATATATATATATATATATATATATATATATATATATATATATATATATATATATATATATATATATATATATATATATATATATATATATATATATATATATATATATATATATATATATATATATATATATATATATATATATATATATATATACATATATATAATACTGAAATTTCTTTATTTTTTCGTTCTTTGATGATAATTTAATTTTGTTTAATAATTTAGTATTAAACTTTAATGATATTTAATCGAAAATAAAATATAAACAAATAATGGAATTAGGTAAAGTTACTTTTCGTAATAATAATAAAAAAAATTTGAATCATTCTTTATTGTACGAACCTTAATCTTACGATACTATCTTTGCTTTATGTTTAATTTATTTCTATTTATAAACTTAATAGAAATTATATGAATATATAATTTCTTCCTCATTTAAATATATATCAAATTGATTCAATCATTTTCATTTTTTTGCTCCGAAAATACAGATATATATTATACAATATATTAGATGACATCGGAATATATTGGAACTGTATTTTTCTAATATACATATATTTAAATTATACGTAAAGCGTAAATCTGAAAAAATCTATATATCAGGACGTCTAGTAAAGCCATCAAATTTATTGTTTTCCCTGCAATGGAACAAAAAAATTCATATCGACTTTTGATGGACAGCCGCGCCAATGGGTTGTTATTGATCTACCAATCAATTTGTAAGCTTCGTACAGCATGTCCTATAAAAACCAAACATAATATTTTTTCTTTCTTTTAACTGAAAAGCTCTTTTGATTGCATTTCCGATTGGTCAATATAGTGTATGAGAAGAATATAGTAACCAAAAGTAAGGATAGGCCATAGTTGCATAATTTTTAGTATATTCTCTTGAAACGTTTATAATTTCTTACAATCTATTTTTATTTATAAATCAGACGACGATTCTTAATATTATAATTTAAGAATTAGGAGTCAAGAATGTCTTGAAAAAGAGACTAGTCTTAGACGAGAAACACTTCAAAAGCAATGAAATCATGTCATTCGGACAAATATAAATTTTAATAAAATATTCAAATTCAATATATCCGGCACATGTGTATTGTGTCTATATGTATAAATTAAGGGCTTGTGTGGAATAGACTCGATTAACTGAAAGTTGACATTTGTTTTGTCAATACATCACATGTGTTACTTCCGCTGATAAGCTTTGTAGTCCAATTAACGCTGTTTGACGATTTTGCTGCACATTTTAAACGCGAATAATATGAGGGTTATTGATTAACAGTTTTCTAACTTTCAAAATATTTTTTTCTTTCAATTTTTTAATTCTGCATAAAACAAACTTTGCATTAAAATACTTACCGCCCAAATTTGACACCGCGCTGTGTCTTCCTAGAATGTCTTTCCTTTATTGATTGAGTTATCCCTACTAGCAATATGAATTTTTGAGTTCAAACCCACAACCACATTCACCTTCATTCACAAATGTAAATAAGATATAAGTATAATATAATATAAGGAAACGTACAAAAGAAAAGTAGTACTGAACCGAAGGTAATGTGGACTATATCGAAACTATTATATACTATATCTATTGCCTATAGCCTTCCTCGACAAATAAAATAGTTTCTCAGATATCTTAATTTAATTATATAAGGGTAGATGAATATCTGCTCACTAGTTGGGCTTTGTTTAGGACATAATTATCTGTATTTTTGCTCTCTTTCGTCATATTTTTTAGTCGTGTATTTACATGGCATACGAGCAGATTTTATAAAGATATAGAAGATATGAAAATAGAGGGTCACAATGATGTCACTAGTAGACATAATAACTTTACGCAGTCATTTTTTATACTCGCCTGACTTTTAGTTCTTAAGTACTAAATCTTATTAGGTTAAGTTATATTATCTTCTTAATTTACAACTATTTCTAGCTTTGTTTAAAAAAACTGTTATTAAATCATCACTAAATATTCGGTTTTTGTTTATAAAAAAATACCTTCTGTTTTTAAACTTAGGCAATGCAAAAGGCATACTTAGCAAGCTTTAAACATTAAGCACGAGCTACTGAATGAAATGTACTGAAATTTAGGATTATTATACCACAGTCACCTATTTATATTACCTATTGTGAATGGAAGTCTCAATGGAATATCTGTGTAAGCTATACAATGTAAAGAGATTTTCCAAATTTCCACGTCACCTGATTATCTGAATGAAATAAATGAATGATGCTTATTTAAACAATTATATTATTTGAACGTATTGTTCAAACGTGTAATAAGTTTATTTGGAGTTACTAAGATGGTTTTGATGTTTATTATATTATCTTTTTTTTTTATGGAAAGGAAAAGGCAAACGAGCGATGGGGTCACTTGATGGTAAGTGATCACCGACGCCCACGGCCATGTGTAACAGCAGAGATGTTACAAGAGCGTTGCCGGCCTTTAAGGTGGATACCATCATAACGTGAATATTTATCATACCAAGAGTTTAAATTGGGACAATTTAAATGTAATTTTTCTCACATTTGCGGACCAAATCATCATGTTTAAAGGTGTACTATGATTTCTGTAGTATAATATTATTAAAGGAAAAATCTTTACAAGCAAGCTTTGAAATGGAGTAGTGAAAAGCACCTGTACCCTTTGGTGCAAACTAATAAATATACAATTAGGCCTCTACCTACCTTGTCACGCGAGTCTTACCTATCTATATGTTAATTTTCTATGTAATATTTACTTGTAGACATTTCTTTCTCTGCTTTCCAAATTTTAGATATTGTGAGTTCATTAGTATATGTCATTTCGATTACGACTAGAAGTTGTTAAATTTAGCACTTTCATTTACTATTCTCAGTAATTCTCTTTCCATCTCCACCCTAATACCTATTTAGTTAACCCAAGCATTAGTGTCAAACAAAAATACCAACACTTTTACGTTTAAAATTAAAATAGCATCGATTCTACTATATAATTTAAATTAGATACAAATTCAACCGTCCATAATGAAGTAGGCTAATTGAAGCACTGTCAATAATTTATTTTGCAAACTTGCTACGCCCAGCTTTACCTTCACTAATAAACCTGTTTGTCCAATTAACAAGTTTAGCATTTGATGGAACTTTGTTTCGTTACCGGTAGGTTTTCAGTAAACATCAATAAAAAGTCCATTTAAATTACTAGTAGTGCCTATATTAAATTAAAAGCTTTTATTTTATAATATTATTAACAAATACTAATTGGATAATTACAAAATATTACTTTAACAAAATATTACTAGTTTCTTACTTGATTTTATAGTCAGACTGGGCTTTTTTAATTTAAATATTTACAATAAACATGAATTTCTATAAAGAATATAATAATTTGTTTAAGCTACAAAAAATTGTGATATTTTTACTTTATTATAAATTGGTAGTGTGACTCATATTAATATCTATGATGTTTTCGATTTTGATATATTTTTAAAGGAAACTCTATTACTGGAGCAAGGTGGCATTACCTTATAAATAGGCTTCAAATGATGAAGGCAAAGATGAGTCTTTTGTGATTTTATCAAAGGCGCAGGCAGAAGCAATCAAAGATTATAATTAGCAGTTAACTTCATCTCTTCATTTATGATGCATCAAAATCTTTTTATAGATCCAAAAATGTAGAAGCGCGCCGTGATGCAGAGGCACCTGAAAACATGACAACTTGTGGTTTCAATTTCCACTCTGGGAAAATTTCCTTTGCTCTGTCAACTAGGGAAGCGCGGCGTTGAATTCTGCCACTCAACACGCAGTGTCTCGAAATAGAGAACGGAGTGTTTTAACACTAGGTTGTTGTTGTTTCTGCGGTTCAGGGTCGGAAAAATCGTGATGTGAGAAGGATTTGAAGTTATTTAAAACAGATTTATTATACTCTATTTTTAATATGGTGTGATATAAATATAATATTTTTAAAAAGAACCGAATGGTCTTTTAATATACAGACTTCTATTGTAAATTCAAAACCATTACCTAATTTTTGTTTAATTTTATTAATGCACTTATAAAATGTACAAATCATAAAAATAACACGATGGAAACGATGTTATACACTTCGCCACTGCAAAAAAGTTTATCTCTGGTCTGGTATGGTCTCACATTTACAATTTTACACTTAATAAGAATGTAACACACAACCATCCAGTCAGTTTTCCAGTCAAACGCTGTCTATCGACAAGACGGCGTCTATAAAGCTCGCTGAATAAAATGTCAAATAAAACAAAAATTAGGGCAATAATTCTGTCATCATTTATTCATTGACCTTAATTACCTTTCACAATTCGAATGTAAACCGCTAGCTAACTACGTTCATTTTAATTTATTTGAATATTTAAATAAGCTAGATATTATGTTGAGAGACGGCAATTTTGCGGTTTCGAGTTACTAAACTATCAAATACTTGTTTTTGATAGTGTACTATCAAAAATCAGACATATACATAGAAGAAGATGCGAAGATGGATTTTTTTTTTCTATTTGTGTAACACTAGGTTCTTATGGTTCCTGCAGTTCCCTCTGTTGTGTCTAAGCGTGAAGCTAAAAAGAAAAATCTATATATATATATATATATATATATATATATATATATATATATATATATATATATATATATATATATATATATATATATATATATATATATATATATATATATATATATATATATATATATATATATATATATATATATATATATATATATATATATATATATATATATATATATATATATATATATATATATATATATATATATATATATATATATATATATATATATATACAGAAGATTTTATTTATTTGTTTTTAACTCTTTTAACTCTTCTTTTTCGTCAAACGCAAGCTGATACGATCCGTACTAAAGTTCGCTTGTATCTCGTCCGTAATCCTTTGTTTCGAACCTAAAACTTTTGACAGATAACAAAGTGAAGTTATAACAGCAAAAACATAAACGGAAGTTGATTTTACACAATGTGTATTGTTTTTTTATCGTGTGCATTTCCTTTTCGGTTATATAAAATGGAGGGTCCATAACTACTTGTAGCATTGGCGGTTATTTTTTTTTTTATTTAACACCTTTCTTAAAGACATCACTAAAACACTTTAAAAAAATGACATTTTCTGAAGTAATATAAGTTGCATCCGCATAACCTTGAAGAAATTTATACTGTATTTTCAGGATTTTGAGTTGTCAGGAGTTTGAATTTGAGTGTATTAAAAAGATCCTCATCAATAAATATTTGAATCTGCCCAATGCTTTCAAAACAACAATTGTATATTTTCGATAGAGACTAATTAGAGAAGAATTTTGTTCTTTTTAGACGAATGTCTTTTCACAAGGGGAATATGTAAATAAATATATTCCGTACATTATCAAGAATATTCCCAAAATGACGATATATTTAACAACCTTGAGAACGTAAAGGCCATGTAATTTAAACTTCGGATTGGATTTGCATATTGAAGAATGTCGTTACCTCCTTCTATCTAAATACTCTAAGTTGAATATTAAAATTTGGTTTAACATGTTCCAATTATATTTTAAATGAAGTCAAAAATAAAACATATCTTGATAATAACATACTTAGTTATTTTATTTTAAACAGACATAATATATACTAAATATATGTTATATATGATAAATAAACGAAAGCTTATAAAATAAATAATATTAATTTCTGACTAGCCAACCAAATCAAGAATTTAATAATTATGATGTTCATTTAAGACGCATAGTCTCAATTTCGGATGGAAACCGGAATATTAAGTGTTACAATGCAAGCTTCAATGATAAAGAATGATAAATGAATGTAACATAAAGAAGAATAAGATTATTTTGAGGCTATAATAATAAGATTTATCGAAAACCGATAGAAATAATTAAGTAGTTTAGGGCTTAGGTAATGGGCAGCTTTTAACAAAATAGACATTAGGGGGATGAACGGATCACTAATCACAATAATCTTGTTAGGCTTATATATTTGACATAATAGTTAAATGAAAGCTTACTTAACTGAAGCTTTAAAGTATACTTACTTTAAGTCGTTTATGTTATTTTGGTGCTGATGTAATATTGAGACGTTTTTTATATTGTTTTATTTTAAAAATACAAATCGGCATGTTTAAATTAAAAAAATAAAAATAAAGTTTAATATTAATAAAAAATCTTCAAATAGTATCAAAATAACATTCATTAAAGTCATTGGTATTTCTGAAGTGAACAATCTTCTCAATAACAATACATGTCCCCTAGTAATCCCAAGCAATATGGTTCTTAGTTGGACAGCTAAACGATAGCCTCTTGAAATGCTGGTCGATCGAGACACACTGATATTCTAAATGGCAGTAATCTTATGATATCCAAATATATAGTTAGTTATTCGTTTTCTGCCCTAAAAAATATTTTCATATTATAGAATATCAATATCAACTGTACAAAATTAGTAAAAATACATCAGGTAAACTCATAAAGCAAGGCATAGCTATTGTCAAGCTTTTATTAGAACTGAATGTATATGTAGAGCACCTTCCAGTCCGCAAATATATTGAAGAACAACTAATTTTTACTTTTTTACTTGGTTACTTGTTTTAAAAAAAACTGTATTTATTAAACATATTAGTTTAAAAATAAATCTTAGATTTTCACGTTGAAAAGTTTGTCAAATTTTTTACCCTTGTGTCAAATTTTAAAATAATGTTATGATCCTGACGATTCCCAAGGGCTCTATTAGGATATTTTTACTTATTTTTATATCCAGCAAAAACCTTTTTGCAACATTTTTTGCCATATAACCTATATTTTTAAGCTTATATTTGTCAAGAATACTAAATAAGCTTAATAATTATTTACTGCTTTTATGCCCGTTCATATATAGAAAGTGCGGGTTCAAAATCTACGTTCAAAGTTTTTATCTATTTATATTACATTAACGTTAGTATTGAAATAGTTTTTATTTACACACTTGTAAATCAAAGAGAAGGAGTAGGGAACTGGAGAACAGAGTGCCTGAACACTGACATAGTTTCCTCTGCATACACTGCGCTGTAGAGGATAATGCCTCAAACTACATTATATAAAATATTACTTAACTGCATATACTATTTTTATATAAAACTTGAATATAATTCGATAAGAACGTAGTAAATGTGGATAATGCAACTTTCCATAAAAGCTTAGAGAAATGGGTCGAACACTCGTCTGTTCTGAATTTTATCTTAAAGTCAAATATGTTTAGAAATATTTAAAATCTGGCTTTATAAAAACAAGAAATGCTACAATATATTTTAAGCTTTTATTGGAATTTTATATTTTTGTGTGAAATCTGAATTTGTAAAAATATCGCAATGGATTTTTAAAATTATTTGTCTATGAAATTAACATTTGGCTTTGTAACAAATTAATATGATTTTAATTTAATATTATTCATAAAAACGTTATGATAAGATATTAACTGAACATCGCATTAAATCCTTCTGAAAGCTCGGACCACTAAGCCATATATTATTATCAAAACGAAATTTTTGCATATGTACATAAATATCTTGTGCCTTATTACAATTTAATTATGTTGTATATAGCTTAATTATGCAGATGTATTTACAAAGATTATTGCTAAAAAAAAATATTTTGTAATAGAGTATGCTATTTAAAAAAAATTAAACACATTTTTCATACATTTTTTTTCATATGTGTTTTTTTCGTATGCCTTATGCTTTAGAATTTATTTTTCGTTTATCCAGTCTAGTTCTTCAAGTGAATGTAAGGTTCATTTGTAACATATTGTAATAGTCAATAAATATATGATAATAATTGGTTTATTAATTATAAATATTTGTTTGTTTTGATTAAACAAGCAAATTACAACGCATTCGAATTTTTTTTTGCCTTCGCCCTTTGTCCTTGACAATTAGATGGAGTTGTATAGAAAGTTTAAAGTATATTTAATTTTTTTGTGAACGATTGAATTTTACAATCGGACCTGGTAGGTTACGTTGCTTTCAATGAGTACTGTAAAGCAGCTGAGATATAAGAAGTTTTGCTAATGGTATACTTTATTTCTAAGAAGAATCTACTGAATTCTTCTTAGAAATAAAGTATACCATTAGCAAAATCGTCGTGGCGCAGAGGCGCAACGTCTGCTTGAAGTTAGTAAATAACGCGACGGTTTCTGGGTTCTATCCCCAGTCGGAGAAGATGGATTTTTCTATTTCCATTTTCTTCGCTCTGGCAAAACTAGGCAAAGCGCGGCGTTGAGTTCCGCCACTCAACACGCAATGCCTCGGAAAAGGCGGAAAGTGGGGACGGAGAAAGCAGGGACTAAGCAACGGAGTGTCTTAACACTAGGTTCGTGGGTCTCTGCAGTTCCCTCTGCCTACCCTGCCATGTGCGGGATAAAGCGTGAAGCTAAAAAAAATCTACTGAATGTAATAGTATAAATTAAAAGATATTAAAATCATACGTTTACAATCTTCTATCTAGACTATTAAAAATCTCTCATCTAGATAGTATAGGCTAAAAAAATGTATTAAAAGTATTCCGTCTCTATTCACATTAACACAGACACTGATTTGAAAGAACTATCCAATATCAAAAGAATCGCAGGAAATTATTTCCCGAAACTCAATCGTAAGCTATACTTTGATTTCTTTGTTGTATCCTTTTTTGTATTTCATTTAAGTACAAGTGTTTTTGGACGTTGGGACGTATGAGTAAAGATAATTTCCTTTGACATTGAAAATGTGAAAATCATTTGTTTGGGTTACGGGAAGAATTTTTATATTGTTAAAAATAATAATATATACTTATGTATACATTATTCACTCTGATAACATAACAAGACGCGGCGTTGAGTTCCGAAACGTTCAATAGTATATTATATGTACTTTTTATATATATTGATTCGATTTACTTCTAAATATATTATCTATGGATATTTCATTTTAAAAATAAAACAATGACTGCTCACAGAGATTACGGAATTTTGGTTTTTATTACTTTATAAGCAGAGAAAGGCAAAATATGATTTTAAATTCTGACACTTCACACACAATATTACTGAAAGGGTGGATAGGGTGAGTGCAAAACGAAGCGTACCCAACAGAATGCGGGAAATGGATGAGGGTAACAAACTTCACTCCGAAAGGTTCAAAAGATATGAAATAAATGAATGATATTTTGATACAAATGTGTAAAAAGTATTTATAAATAATTCTAAAAATTATTTACATTAAAAATATTTTTGGAGACTTAATATACGATTATACAACTCAACTGCTTGCAATAGAAAGTCATTTTTTAAAAAAAAATGACTTTAACCCTCAACTTTACCAAATTTGAAATGATCCTAATAATGCCACATTTAGAAAACGTGCCAGAAATAGATACTGGACATAGAATTATTTCCGCGTTACAGGCAGACGTGGCGCAGAGGCGCAACGTCTGCCTGTAACGCGGCTAACGCGACGGTTTCTGGGTTCGATCGGGAAAGATCGGGGAAGATGGATTTTTCGATTTTCATTTTCTTCGCTCTGGCAACTAAGGCAAAGCGCGGCGTTGAATTCCGCAATTAAACACGCAATGCCTCGAAAACAGCGGAAAGCGGGAACGGAGTAAGCAGGGATTAAGTAACGGAGTGTCTTAACACTAGGTTCGTATGGTTCCTGCAGTTCCCTCTGCCTACCCTGCCATATGCGGGATAAAGCGTGATACTAAAAAAAAATTAAAAAAAAAAAAAACATAACTGTAGTTGTTGTCATTTAAAAAAGCTTACAGCTACATGAAATATATTAGGCCATTATGAAAAGTATAACGTTTCATTGAACCAATGTTTTTTATATAAAGTGTGTATATTTTTTCGATAGGCCAAAGTATTATAATTAAATAGAGAATGAGATCTGATTGATATTTTTGTTAAATAAGAAAAATCAAAAAATAACATTGTATATTAAATGTATACAATACTTTACACATAAACACATAAATGTGCTTAAAATATGTATATATATATATATATATATATATATATATATATATATATATATATATATATATATATATATATATATATATATATATATATATATATATATATATATATATATATATATATATATATATATATATATATATATATATATATATATATATATATATATATATATATATTCTATGCCTTATGTATTGATTTTTTTATTTCACCTTATATTGCATTTTATCTGTCGCCCACTTTCACAAGCTGGCTGAAAGAAATCTCTTCATCCATCCAAGAAAAATCAAAAAATAACATTGTATATTAAATGTATACAATACTTTACACATAAACACATAAATATGCTTAAAATATGTATATATATATATATATATATATATATATATATATATATATATATATATATATATATATATATATATATATATATATATATATATATATATATATATATATATATATATATATATATATATATATATATATATATATATATATATATATATATATATATATATATATATATATATATATATATATATATATATATATATATATATATATATATATATATATATATATATATATATATATATATATATATATATATATATATATATATATATATATATATATATATATATATATATATATATATATATATATATATATATATATATATTCTATGCCTTATGTATTGATTTTTTTTATTTCACCTTATATTGCATTTTATCTGTCGCCCACTTTCACAAGCTGGCTGAAAGAAATCTCTTCATCCATTTTTGCTAATGATATTTCTGTGTTCCTATCTGTCATATTTTCTTAATACAATAAAGAATATTTATTATTATTATACTAACTAATTGATAAAAATCAATATGAAAATATTTATCAGGATGAGCGTTTACATGTGAAATATAATAATTTAATAAAATGACGTGGAAATAAAGTTCTTATATTAGTTCGAAGTTAGTAAATAAATTATTGAAATAAAATTATGAAAGCTTAGAAGAATATATGAAATATAAAATATGTATATAGAAATTTTAAAGTTCTATATTTCAAAACATAAAGTATTCAAATCTATCTGCATGGAACTCGTTGTGTAAAAATGATGATGTTGTTTATTTCGCAATAATTTCGCCTTTGAATATTATATTTTTCATCGTATTTATGCCCGTAAAGATTACCGTTAAATCAACAGCCAAGCAGCAATGTTCTTATTTCCTGCATTAACATATTTTTTTTTCTTCAAAGTAAAAATATTAATGATGACTGCTATAAATGTGAAAATAATTTGTTTGTACATAAAATTCATAAAATCTTTAATAAGTTTGAGTAAAATATTGTTGAGACGCGTGAAGTATGAGTGAATCGCTTGTAATGTCATAAAATAGAGACTAAAATAGTTTAATAAAGCAATACTTGACACTGCCTTTTCGACGTATGTAGTCTTCAAATACACTGTTCAAAATATATTCAACTTTGTACTCGAAGTCTTCTCCTTGAAAACATGTAATGGAAAGCAATTGGATAGAATAGCACTATTCCCTACAGCAAAGAGCTTCTATAATGTATATATATATATATATATATATATATATATATATATATATATATATATATATATATATATATATATATATATATATATATATATATATATATATATATATATATATATATATATATATATATATATATATATATATATATATATATATATATATATATATATATATATATATATATATATATATATATATATATATATATATATATATATATATATATATATATATATATATATATATATATATATATATATATATATATATATATATATATATATATATATATATATATATATATATATATATATATATATATATATATATATATATATATATATATATATATATATATATAAAGACAAAACCTATTTCACCGCTACATAAATTTGATCTGCGGATACTGAAAACAAAAACTTTCTCTTAGCATATTATAAATATTAAAATGTTAAAATCTTGTTTAAAAACGTATTTTTCTATTTGCCATAGCTAAAATAAGAACGGGCCGCTAGTCACGAAATAAGAAAAAGAGTGACTTTGCTTTATCAAAATTTGAATTTAAGTTTGCATTTTATCTATGTTTCAGTGCCACGACCTCGTTAAATTCGGCTTAGCGCTTCCTTTAGACTAGATTAATTCTACTTTCTACGTTATTTTATTCTGAATATATAGTGAATATAAACTTGAGATTCACTACGTGCGGGAAGATTTACAAAGAAAGATATTATTTTAAATATGCAGCTTCGTTAACATCACGTTGACGAAAATAATGAAAAAAAACTATAACTAAATATAGGCTCCACAGCTTAGGGTCGATGAATTATCCCAGTAATGATACCAATTTTTCATGATATATTGATGACATATTGTACGGTAACTTTATACTGAGCTTAGTATTAAACCTATAAGAACATTATACTCTTCTAAATTGTTAAGATTACAAAAGCATTGAAAGCACTTTTTAGATACATAGCCAAAAGCTATTTAATAACCATAATAATCACTAGTATACAAGATTGGGTTTAAACAAATTCACAGAATTCTTAATGCTCCTTGTGACGATAATATTAGTAAATACTACTAGGCACACTAATTTTATTAATTAATAATTTTATTCATAGTTATATTATTATATAATAATTACTGAATTAATAATTTCGTTAATAATTATACTATTATATATAAGTTATTAAATTATTATTATTTTGAGTTACAAAAAAAAAATATTTCTTATTTTTTGTTAAAAAAGACAACGTCAATGTTTTAAAGTAAATATTTTATAATACGTATTAATTTATTAAATATCAATGTTTATTAAAATATTTTGCAGGCACATTTCACATATATAATTTATTTCACATTTCGGGTTAAAAAGTTGAGTTCAGTTCAGTTCTTAAAGAATGGTGTTTCGAGAGTGTCAGTTGAATACAAATCACTTCGCCAATGTCACGTGGAATGGAGAACACATGGAGATTGTATTGCGAAAAAGTAAAAAGTAAAAATATTTTAATACTAGGTTACCTACCACGTTAAAATCTCATACACGCAAAATCAATAATATTCATCTCTAAGCAAAAATACAGTATTACTGTACCGATTAGTAACAAGTAGAATTAAAAGAATTTATTGTTGAAATACAATTACATATAATTTTTGTTTAGCTCAAAGAACTGCAGGAACCATATTAACCTAGTGTTAAGACACTCCGTTGCTTAGCTCCTGCTTTCTCCATCCTCGCTTTTCGCCTTTCTCGAGGCAATGCGTGTTGCGTGGCGGAACTCAACGCCGCGCTTTGCATAGTTTCCTGAACGAGGAAAATAGAAATAGAAAAATCCATTTTTCCTGAGTGGAAATCGAACCCTCAAACCGTCTCGTTTACAAGTATAGGCTTACACCTCTGCACCATGACGGTCCTCGTATATAAAATTTATACTATAATAATACATCTGTTACAATATTACATGTATCCAATGTATACAATGATCATTTTTAAACAGACAGTGAAAAATTACTAAGATATGATGGATGAAGAGAGAGCTGGTCCGTTTAAAAAACGTTTTTCGATGCTTAATTTTTCTGTCGGTGAGTGTCGAGAGTGATGGATCGACCTTCTAGAAAACAAATTTAGTATGAGCGTTTAGGCATTATTAGTCGATGCAGTCAAAGGGTTTTTAAATATATCGATGTTTGAGGCCGTTGTGGTACAAGAGCACAGCTTTTGACGTGATTAATTCAATTGATTTGATAAGAAGGTGCGGCGTTAAGTTCCACCACTCAATGCAATGTATGCACAAAATGTCTTGAAGTTTACATAGAGAGTGGAAAATAGAGTTTCTTACTACGGTTCAGTTATTTATGGGCTACAGCTTGAAGCTAAAATACTAAAACATATACATAAACTATATAGCTTTATATTTATATAGCTTTATATTTATACATAAACTATATAGCTTTTTTTTTTTTTTTTATTATTTATTTATTATTATTATTTTATACATTTATATATGCGTATATAGATATCTTTATTGTTACTTATAATGAATGATTCGGCTACAAACACTTTGGACGATACTTATTGTCAGTCTACGCCATCCTTATCATCTGACATCAGCAACCATAGCACCTCTGACCCACTTAACATTATTTTGGATGAGACTTTCGCAACCTCGGCTAAACATTTCAACGTGGTACATATCAACGCACAAAGTATTCCTGCCCATTATCCTGACCTTTTGGCTTCTTTTGACGTCAAAAACATTCATGCTATCTTAGTCTCCGAAACTTTTCTGAAACCTTCCTTACCATCCACATCCTATGCATTACCTGGCTTCCATCTTATTCGCAATGAACGGACAGGGAAGGGTGGTGGTGGAGTGGCTATTTATTTACGTAGCCATATACCATTTAATATACTAGATAAATCTCCAACGTTATACTCAAATACTTCTGAACATATTTTTATTGAAGTGTTATTTGGTACTTTAAAGTTACTACTTGGTGTATTTTATAGTCCTTCACTCCACATCAATTATTTTGATTCATTTGAGACTTTGTTGGATAAGTATGTACCAAATGCTGATCACACTATCATAATGGGAGATTTTAATACTTGCTTACTCAAAAATGACTGGTGATCTAATCGACTTGAAAATATTGTTAATAGCGCTAACCTTAACCTACTACGCACTAATGCTACCCACTATTTTCCCAATGCAACTCCGTCTCTTTTGGATTTGATGATGGTTTCCTTTCGTGAGCGAATCGTAAGATTTGGTCAACTCTGTGCCGAAGGTTTCTCATATCATGACCTTGTGTATATGACATACAAGATTCGTACACCGAAAGTTAAACCCACGGTAATCATGCGTAGAACTTTTAAAAATTTCAATAACGAAACATTCCTCCAAGATTTAAATAAAATAGATTGGAATAGTGTTTTAAATGCTCCTACTGTTAATGAACAAATTATTATATTTAATTCTATTTAGATAGAGCTTTTTGATGTGCATGCTCCTCTTCGACCCATAAAACTTAAGCATCTGCCAGCCCCATGGCTAACAGATGAAATAAGAAGACTCATGGCAAAGCTGCAACAAAGCTAAATCAAAATATAAGAGAAGAAGAAGGTTTCTCATATCATGACCTTGTGTATATGACATACAAGATTCGTACACCGAAAGTTAAACCCACGGTAATCATGCGTAGAACTTTTAAAAATTTCAATAACGAAACATTCCTCCAAGATTTAAATAAAATAGATTGGAATAGTGTTTTAAATGCTCCTACTGTTAATGAACAAATTATTATATTTAATTCTATTTTGATAGAGCTTTTTGATGTGCATGCTCCTCTTCGACCCATAAAACTTAAGCATCTGCCAGCCCCATGGCTAACAGATGAAATAAGAAGACTCATGGCAAAGCGCAACAAAGCTAAATCAAAATATAAGAGAAATCCTATTGAAGAAAATTTTAATAGGTTCAAAAAACTACGGAATCGATGCAATAAAACTTGCAGAAATGCACAGCGAGCTTTTATCCGCAATTCCATAGAAAACAGCAGTACTGCCAGAGTTTGGAAGTTCCTTGATTCGATGGGTATTGCAAATTATCGAAAAACTACTACCGCATTAAGCGACAGAACGGATCTCAATGAAATCAATAAACACTTTACAACCGTCAAATTATTGAATCAAAACATTAAAACTGATACGATAAACTCTATTCCTTTTACACTCTGTCCTTCGTCCTTCCATTTTACGTCTGTTTCTACTCGTGATGTGAAGAAGCATATACTAGCCATTAAATCTGATGCTGTTGGTAGTGATCAGGTCAGTCGGAAGATGATTCTTTTAACTATTAACACCGTACTCCCTGTCCTATGTCACATTTTCAACCATTCCCTTACCTCAAACACTTTTCCAGCTACCTGGTCCCAGGCGATAGTTATTCCTATCCCAAAAGTATCCAACCCATCCTCTTTTACAGACTATCGTCCGATTTCCATCCTTCCGTTCCTGTCTAAAGTACTAGAACGTATAGTCCATGAGCAGCTTTCCTCTTTCCTGACTAAGAATCATATCCTGTCTCCGTTCCAGTCGGGATATCGCCCTGGACACAGCACTGTCACTGCATTAAATAAAGTCAATGATGATATTAGACTTGGAATCGATAATAAACAGGTCACTATACTTGTTCTTCTAGACTTTTCTAATGCTTTTAATACTGTTGACTTCGATATCCTTTTAGCAATTCTTAAATCCATTAACATTTCGTCAGAGGCTATTGAATGGTTTTACTCTTATCTGCATGACCGTTATCAATACATACGTTCAAATGATAATCGATCATCAGTGTGCCGTCTGAGTGCTGGCGTTCCACAGGGGGGAGTCCTTTCACCTTTGCTCTTTTCCATCTTCATCAATTCCGTTACTAAGCTCTTATCCTTACCATTTCACTTATACGCTGATGACTTGCAGATTTATGCGACTACGGACGTAAACGATATCGCGAGGGCTATTACTCTCGTCAATTCCAACCTGCACATCATTAGTACCTGGAGCAAATCGTACGGCCTGTCTATAAATCCTGCAAAGTCCCAAGTGTGTATCCTTGGCAGTCCTAAACAACTCACCAAAATTAATATTCCTTCCCTTTCTCCTATTGTTCTTGACACCTGTAAATTAGAGTATTGTAACACGGTTAAAAATCTAGGTATATGGGTGGACAGTACTCTCTCTTGGACTCCTCAAATTTCTGAGTTGAGTAGAAAATTGTACTGTGCTATGGGTAGATTAAAGAAATGGAAAAATCTGTTGCCAATAAAAACTAAAATAACGCTAGCCCAATCACTTTTGCTGCCTATACTAGATTACGCAGACACCTGTTACTTAGATTTATCGCAGCAACTACTCAACAGGTTAGATCGCTTACAAAATCAAATTATAAGATTTATTTTTGGACTGAAGAAATATGATCATATTAGTCAGCATCGGTCACAGCTTGGTTGGCTTCCTATTAAAGAGCGTCGGAATCTACACGCTCTTACTCTCCTCTATTCTATCCTTTTCCATCTTGAAACTCCTCCTTACTTCAAACAGCGCTTTACCTTTCTTGGCTCCAACTCCCGTCTCCCGCTAAGTCTCCGCTCCCAAAGTGAAAATTTCCTGGAGATACCTTTGTGTCGTACCCGTTGTTACAGTGAGTCCTTCACTGTTCAAGCAGCGAAACTATGGAATGCTTTACCACGCACAATAAGACAGTCTAAATCCATAAATGTATTTAAACATAAAGTTAAAAATTACTATCTTAGTATGTAGTGTATGTATTTGTATATATGTATAAATATATATGTATTTCGGTGTTTGTATATGTATGTATGCCACCAAAAACATTCTGTAAAAAAACCCAAGTCTCGCAGCTCAGTCTTTCTACTGTAAAAAGTTGTGAGATGTATGTAATACCAAGTCGGTTAATCTATTAAGTCTCTACTTAAAGGACCTTCTGTGTTAAGTTATTATCATGGCAATATGAAAATATTTTACGTTTTAAACAAATAGATCGACTTGGACATCGCATAATTCGATTATTAGTATGTATTAGCAACCGAATTTCTCACCAGAGTCCTTCCAAATATGATGATTGAGGTAAGTATTTCAAATAATTTAATGCTTCTGAAATTTGAATGGCGAAAAAGAGTATTTATTAGTGAATTATGTAATTGCACTAAACCCGTAGCAACTTCTCGGTTTAGTTTAAATGCTTTCAGAGCCATGTTGCTATCCTATGAGTCGCTTGGAAAAGATAATACATTTATAACTTGTTTTGGAGGTGAGAGATTCAATCGCGTGAGGTGCGATAGACTAGAGAATCTAATATAATTGTCATATTCATTGTATTTTTATGCGATGTCCAAGTCGATCTATTTCTTTAAAACGTAAAATATTTTCATATTGCCATGATAATAACTTAACACAGAAGGTCCTTTAAGTAGAGACTTAATAGATTAACCGACTTGGTATTACATACATCTCACAACTTTTTACAGTAGAAAGACTGAGCTGCGAGACTTGGGTTTTTTTACAGAATGTTTTTGGTGGCATCTCACTTCTTTTTGAAGAGTCCTTCTTTTTGGTACTATTTAATTCTAAAGAATTTTGTTAAAGGCTTAGTCTTATGATATTCTCTTATTTTTGTATGAATCTTTCTCATTTTCTTTTCCGGTACTACTTCTTGAGCTTCAGCTACAGTTTTTCTCAAAGCCCACTGCCTGTCTCTATGGCTTTTTCTCGGATGTCACAATTTTTGACAAGTCTGGACGGTAAATACTTTTTAATCTGTTGTATTCACAAATTTGTAACTCTCGAAAGTGTCACGTAAGCTTGACCGGAAGTAAACACTGCAAAACCTATATTCATCAGCGCATTACTTAGATTTAGACCTTTTATGTATAGCCAATGCTAGCTATACATATGGTAAATTGTTAGCGATGAACATAGCTCTATTAATAATTTCAAATTTAGTTTTGACCGGACCAAGTTCGTAAACATAAGATACATTATTAAATGTAATATAAATTCTCTTAATTATTTTTGAATTTTCGGGATCAACTTTTCGCACTATACCGATAGACCCATTAACTAACCGAGACTCACGTCAATGTTTCGCCGTAACATGACTTTTTGATGAAATAATAAAAGATTAAGACTCTAATACAGCATAAAAATATTTATTCTTTTATTTTTTATCAACAATGACACTACACACAATATAATTTCATTCGTAGAAAAGAGGTACTACGCGCATATCCGAGTTCCTCCCAACATTCTCTCCTGAACGCAGACCCATCGCTCTACTGAAAGCTTCATGTTTTAGTCTACGCAGTCCCTTGCTCAAAATGTCCGCAGTCATGTCTTGACTTCTTTGGTATTTTATTAGAACTTGTTTGGCAATAATATTTTCGCTGATAAAGTGATAGCGAACATCGATGTGTTTGCTGCGTTGATGATTCGTTTCCTGAAATACGAATGGCACTTTGATTGTCGCAATAAATAATAATAGGAATAGCTGATAATTCAGGCCAAAATTCTGCATCTAGTTGTTTCAGCCATATCGCTTCTTGTACAGCGGTGGCCATTGACATGTATTCAGCCTCAGTTCTCGAAAGAGCTATAGTTGACTGTTTTTTAGAGCACCAGTTTATCGCAACACCTTGAAAGATAAAAACGTATCCAGTGCAGAATCTACGGTCTTCAGAATGACTGGCCCAATCAGCATCACAATAACCTGTAATGTTGCTTGTTATATACTTTCTCTCCTCGATAAAAAGCGGGTGGTTGAGTCATGTAAATATCTTCATCAACATCTCCTTGCAGAAATGCTGTAATGGCGTCCATTTGATGAACTTCTAGATTGTATTTTCTATAACTATGAGATATCTAACCGACGTGTATCGTACAACAGGTGCGTATATCTCATTGTAATCTATTCCTTTTTTCTGCTTATAACTCTTAATTACAAGTCTAGCCTTATAACGAGTGATTTCTCCAGTGTGATCAAATTTTCTTTTGAAAACCCATTTGCATGGAATAGCTTTTTTTTCCAATAGGCAAATCTACTAAAGACGAAGTATTATTGAGAATGAGTGACTCGTACTCTTCTTTCATTGCCTGTTTCCATTCTTTAGATTCATTACTTTGAAGAGCGTCTTCTAAGCTCGGAAGATCATTATTAAGAAGACTTGATGCAGATTCACCATTCATGCAGATGTATAATGATGAATTCTCGTCATTCGTTTGCAACTTTTTTTGTTGACGGGTTTTAATCAATATTTCATTTGCAGGCAATATGTCAACATTCTGACTTGGTAAGTATGTAGGATCTAGTGGATTGTTATAGTGTAGTGTATTACTAGAAGTATCTGTCATATTATTACTCAGATTATTTGAAGAAATTATTTGAAAAAAGAAAGAAGATTATTTATTTTTGTTTCAGGTGCTGAAAAAGAAGTTGATTCTACTATTTTACTTTTTATGTTTTCTTCTAAAAAATGTACATCCCGACTGATTACTGCTTTATTAGTTTTCGGGTCTATAAAACGATAGCCTTTTGCACAATCGCTGTACCGAACAAAGATTAGCTCCCGAGATTTCACATCTAATTTTTGACGCTTTTCTTTAGGTATGTGAACCATAGCAGAACAACCAAATATTCTAAGTTACTTAAGTCTTGCCTTTTTTCGGTCCATACTTAATTGAGCGCTTTCAGCGATTGATTATATATGCAGCAGTTGTTACAGCTTCCGCCCCATAATTTTTTGATAAATCAGCATTAAGCATCATGCACTTTGCTCGTTTAACCAATGTCCGGTTCATCCTCTCGCTCAGACCGTTCTGTTGTGGAGTGTATGGATTTGAAGTCTGATGTAATATTCCATTCTTCCTTAAATAATTAGCAAAGTTTTTATTAGTATATTCTAATCCATTATTGCTGCGTTAAATTTTGATGGTTTTATATTTTCTACTCGGTTTTTATATTCAATAAATTTTTCAAATACTTCTATTTTGCTTTCAATTATGTATACATAGACTTTTCTTGAGAAATCATCAATAAAAGTTGTAAAGTACCTGGCACCGCCAATCGAAGCAACTTGTATCAGACCACATACGTCTGTGTGGACTAGCTCTAGCCTCACTCACTTGCCCTGGAGCCGTTGCTTGGAAATGATTGCCTTGTTTGCTTACCCTCTAGGCAAGTTATATATACATACTTTTCTATTTGTGATGAAAGTTGTACACCAGTTGTGCAGTTAGGTAACTTGTGAACATCATTATAATTTAGATGACCTAAACGTTGATGCCATAGATGTGTAATTGACTCTGCTTTTACTGACGTGGCAAATATTTACCGTAATTTATGTTTAGTATATATGTATCATTTATTAAATTTGCTGTAGCTACTTTTTGTTTATTTGAATTATATATTGAGCAGTCCGATTTATCAAATTCCACTATACAACCAGATTTTATTATTTTACTAACTGATAGTAAATTTGTTGCCAACTAAGGAACATGTAAAACATTCTTTACTAATATTTCATTAGGTACGTGCAGTATCACATCACCACAGCTTTGGACCTGTATTGTTTTTTGTCACACAATTTTGATTGTGTGTATCGGTGGTATAGTTTACTTCTTTAATAAATCTTTATTCATTGTCATTTGCATCGAAGCGCCTGAATCTATACACCAGTTTATATAATCATGTAGTTGCAAGGCCGAGAAAGCTGCTACAAAACCTTTATCGTTTTTTCTGCTGTGTGATTTATTTTTTAAATGCCAACAATTTTCACTTAAGTGCCCATATTTGTTGCAATTGAAGCATCTTGGACCTTTTGGCTTTGACTGATGCTGAGTATTTTTGAATTTAGCTTGAGTATTTTATTATTAATGTACAGAGCTGAATTACGAGGCGTAGCTTTTATTTCTTGTAAAAGTTTCCTTTTTATTAGGTCTGCACTAACTTTTACCCCTGAGCTTTCTATACCCATAATCATTGGTTTGTACTCATCAGATAAACCTGCTAGCATCAAAGTCCCGGGCCATTCATCGTCAACACTGAATCCGAGGTTTCTTAGCTTATGAGCTGAGCTCATGATTTTGTTAATGTAGTCTTCTATACTGATGCTTGTTTCCAAATTGGTATTAATTAAGTCTCGCAACAAACCAACTTTTCTAAGTAGACCAGAGTCTTGAAATGCTTTTGTTAAATTTTTCCAAATCTGTTTTGACGTCGTCGCATCTTGTATATATATAAAATTTATCGGATCGACTAATGATATTAGTTTCTTTTTTTGGATCTGTGTTTGTCCTTGGACACATTCCCATAAATCATCGAGTTCCAGGTATGCTTGTACTGCGAAACTCCAGCTTGTCCAATTATCTCGGCCAGTAAGTTTTTCAATTTGTACCAACGACCCGTTTGATGACATTTTGTCAAGAAAATATCGCTGATATATAAAAAACTTCGGCAGCCGTGTACAAAATTTTTAGATCAAAATCAACTAATATATTTTAAATTTTTACTATACTACATTAAACAGACAGGGAGAGGCCCATAACCTGATCAAATAATAAAAGATTAAGACTCTTTAATACTGCATAAAAATATTTATTCTTTTATTTTTGTCAACAATGACATTACACACAATATAATTGACATTCGTAGAAAAGAGGTTCTACGCGCGTATCTGCTATCCTCCCAATACTTTTGTGCCTATTTTTATAATAATATTCTTTTCCAGACCTTTTTTTATAAATTCACAAGCTCTTTTTGTTATGTACCTGCGACAATGCTATCTATAGCTATAAGTAAGCTAATGGGCTCTCCTACTATTATTCATGCAGTTGGTGTATTTGGAAAACTGGACCGAAATTATAAAATATTTAGGTTTTCCCATGATTAAGACACTAAACTCTATTTGCATTGTAAATTTCAAGCTTCTATGTCTACTAGAAGTGCCTTGGACTTTTGATGATCGGTGAGTCAGTGAGTGACAAAATACAGAAACTTTAACAAGTTGTCATTCTTAAACTACTGGCTCAAATTGTCTGAAATTTGAAATATACCGTGTTTATATAATACTCGATTAGTTACTAAAAATTCGGGTTTCTTGTTTTATCCACAACCAAATTATAGGGTGTCGAAAATGGCCTGAATTGCTTCGAGAAAAGGATGGTACGACTGTGCCGCTTTTTTTGCTCGACTTGGCGGGGGCACTGCCGTGCCCCCAGATTCTCTTAATTATTTTTGAATTTTCGCGATCAATCTTCGCACTATACCGATAGACCCATTAACTAAACCGAGACTCACGTCTATGTTTCGCCGTAACATGACTTTTGTGCCTATTTTTATAATTATGTTCTTTTCCAGACCTTTTTTTATAAATTCACGTGTTTTTTTTGTTATGTACCAATCAATGCTATCTATGGCTATAAGTTTTAGCCATGCAACGTTTTTTTTTTGAAAATCTGTACACACTTCCCCTACTACTGGAGGATCATATGTCATAGGAACTTTTTGTTTTTAAATTATATGATCTTCAAACCCACTAAGTCTCTATGACGCTCGAGCCCCCCCAAATAGGCCTAATGGGCTCCCCTACTATTATTCATGCATTTGGTGTATTTGGAAAACTAGAGCGAAATTACAAAATATTTGAATTTTCTCATAATTAGGACACTAAACTCTATTTGTATTCTAAATTTCAAGCTTCTATGTCTGCTAGAAGTGCCTTGGACTTTTGATGATCGGTGAGTCAGTGAGTGACAAAATATAGTAACTTTGACAAGTTGTCCTTTTTAAACTACTGGCTCAAATTGAACGAAATTTTAAATATATCGTGTTTATGTAATTCTCAATTAGTTACTAAAAATTCAGGTTTCTTATACTATCCACAACCAAGTTATAGGGGGTCAAAAATCGCCTGAATTGCTTCGAGAAAAGGATGGTACGACTGTGCCGCTTTATTTGCTCGACTTGGCGGGGGCACTGCCGTGCCCCCAGATATCTATAAGTACAAAATATGTATGTATATATGCATATGTTTATGGGTTTTATTTTTATTATTTATTTATTTTGTGATAAATTATTTATTATTAGTTTACTAATAAACCGTTATTGTCCAATTAAGTATAAGTAATATTTGCACCACGCCTCGCTCTAACAATATGATATTTTCATTTTTCTATTTGGTTGCCTGGAAGAGATCACTTAAAGTGATAAGGCCGCCTTTTCACATTTTGATGTATTTGTAATGTTTCGTTTTATTCCAAATTTGGTGTGAAATAAAGTTTATTTTATTATTTATTATTATTAAAACAATACACAAAATATGCAAATCTATAAAACAAGTTTATTTTACACAACTTTCACAAAATAATATATTTAATTATTTGTGTTTCCATGTCGTCCTTTGAAAGCTCTTTTGTCATTTGACGCCAGTGTGCTAGTCAGTTGATCTGTCAGTTTCAATGTTTTGCTTTACTAAGTTTTAGTTACGCCAAATATTTTTTATATTTTTTTATTATTTTAAATATTTTATCATACATTTGTTGAGGCTTCGCTATGACAAAAGAAAACGTTTACATCACTAGCATGAGCTTTAAAAAAGTTTACAGCGCAAGTAATAGCTTTACGCTTTGTCCCTATTGGGATATCATAGAAAATAGATCATCTAACACCTTTATCACCTGTGATTCATCTCTTAATATACGCACTCATTCTAAAGTTTTTAAATCAAATGCTATATAGCTTTTCTCAAATTGTTTAGTTATTTACCATAGCTTTGATATTAAGTTTACCTAAAGTACTTAGAAAAGGATTAGTGGTTACATAAACTAAGAAGGCGAAAATCTGATTAGAACGGAATTACTAAGGAAATAATAAAATTTAATAATAAACTAATTTTAAATATAAGGTATAAATTATATTCGTTTCTTTAATTTCGTCTAGTATAAAAATAGCAGCGTACAAAGCACGTAATTTGTCTAATATTGGATGCTTTAACGGCGAAAAATATTGCTTAGAAAATATTAAGAAAATGTTAAGAACTTTAGAAAAGCGCGTCGTTGAAATCCGCCACTATATTTTAAGTACTTCGGAAATTCTATAGAAAATCTTGCAAAGTGTCTTGAAACTATGTACTCTCTGCCTTACCCTATTGTTTTTGTTTTACATTATTTCCACAAGTTACACTACGGTGTAACTTCGTAAAATAATTCTAACTCTTCCCTAAGCTATTAATATTTATTTCAAATTCTATATAAATTTTTCAAAGGAACAAAAAGTTTTGTTCCAAACTTCAGTAATACTTTTATCCTCTTAAGGGTTAAATCGTAACTTTCAAGAAACTGTTTCTCTGTAAATTTAATCCATATTAACAGTTTGAACTACGCAGACGATTCAACAAGAAGATAAGCAGCTTTTCTTACTAGATCAGTAGTAAAGTTGTTTATTACTAATATTATAATACCAATATGAATGACAAAGAAAAGAAATCGCTATCCACCTGTTAGAGTTATACGTGAAACGAGAAATATCATATGACAACAACCTTTTTTTATAAAATAGTATGGATTTATGAACTTAAAGCTAATCTGATTCAAATCTTCGCTACCTTAGAGTACAGAAAAAATCAAAATTCTAAATGTACATAACCAAAAAATAAAGGTTGTTATGCACCATTTTTTAGTTTTTCTTATCTCTTATATTTTCGTCATAATCAAAAAGTTTACAATACTACTACTAAAATTGTCAAAAAATTTACAATACAGTAGTAGTTAGTAGTAACTAATGATATCAAAAAATTTACTAGTAAATAAGCAATAAAATCCCTGTTTAAATATTTATGAAGTTCAACAAGAAATGAGAACTTACATTACTGTGCAAATAAAGTAAAAATCGAAATAAGGTAAAATTTATTCGCTTAATAAATTCAAATTAATACACCACAACTTCTAATTTAGAGCTTAATATTAATTTAAAGTATTCAAATATTTACTCCGTGACCTATTTCATAATATTTAATTCCATGCTCGACCTAAACGTATGCATATTTTATAATGTAACGCCAGAATTCACGCGTAGGATTGAGTTGGAGTTAACCGCAGAGTAGCTGTAACCCTCGTCTCGAAAGCTAAGTTCAAATCACTCATACAAAACCTTTTTTCATTAAATTTTAATGTAATTTTGACACTTTTAATGTGTTATTGTAAAATATTATAAAATGATATATATATATATATATATATATATATATATATATATATATATATATATATATATATATATATATATATATATATATATATATATATATATATATATATATATATATATATATATATATATATATATATATATATATATATATATATATATATATATATATATATATATATATATATATATATATATATATATATATATATTTTACATTACATTACATATCTTCACGCTCTATCCCTAGCGGGGTAGTCAGAGAGAACGGAGCGCCAAACGCTGCGGTCCCTACATACCTCTTTCGCCTCGTCCACTGTCATTAACCTCTTCATGCATGCTCTCCGAGGAGTCCTCATGCTTTTTACGTGACCTTCCTCCAGTATCTTCGATACTGTGTAAATATATATATATATATATATATATATATATATATATATATATATATATATATATATATATATATATATATATATATATATATATATATATATATATATATATATATATATATATATATATATATATATATATATATATATATATATATATATATATATATATATATATATATATATATATATATATATATATATATATATATATATATATATATATTTACCTTCACGCTTTATCCCGCACATAGTAGGGAACCTAGTGTTAAGACACTCCGTTGCTTCAGTCTCTGCTTTCTCCGTCCCCGCTTTCCGCCTTTTTCGAGGCATTGCGTGTTGAGTGGCGGAACTCAACGCCACGCTTTGCCTAGTTTGCCAGAGCGAAGAAAATGGAAATAAAAAAAATCCATATATAATAGAATAATCCATCTTCTCCGACTGGGGATCGAACCCAGAAACCATCGCGTTACAGGCACACGTTGCGCCTCTGCGCCACGACCGTCCTCATATATAATTAATAATATCTGTAATAAATTACATACGTATATCGACAACTGTAGATCAATGAACACACCTAAATCTATTAAGCATTGGACTTCTCGTAGCATTTTATCGAAATAATGGAATCGATTTGCACGAACCCGAAGGGAATTCATGCAGAACTTCCGCACATGCAGTACGCTCGGTCACACCCAGAAGGAGTGTATGTAATTTAATATATTATAATATTAGTATATGTATGTGCTTAGTTACAGTTGGCCTGGTTTTAGTTTTAATATACTGCAAGCTATGTGTGATACATACAGATTTTTTTAATAAAATTTACTAGATTAAAAATGAAAAGTAGTCAATAAATAATCTCTTAGAAATTAACGACAGACACACTTTTTTTGATAAACGAATAAACCGTCGTGGCGCAGAGGTGTAGCGTCTGCCTGTGAACGTGACAGTTTTTGAGTTCGATTCCCATGGGGATGATGGATTCATTTATCTCCATTTTCTTCGCTCTGGAAAGTAGGCGTTGAGTTCCGTCACTCAACACGCAATGCCTCGAAAACGGCGGAAAACGAGGACGGCAAAAAGCATGGACTAAGCAAAAGAGTGTCTTAACTAGGTTCGTATGGTTCCTGCAGTTCCCTCTGCCTACCCTGCCATGTGCAGGATAAAGCGTGAATCTAAAAAAAGCATCGACAGAGGGACAATAAAGTATGTTATGTTTATGTTTCATCACTTCCTTTTAAGGCACGGAACTCGAAAAATAGATACAAAACAAGCGAAAGCTTCAATCAAGCGGGCGAAGCCGCAAGCAGGTCGCTAGTACAATATAAATATAATATTAATTTCACAAAACAGCTTCTCCATAACGAAGTAGACAAGCAAATTTTAATTCATGCCGCGGAATCATAATGAAAAATAGCGTCAACAATTTTTATCAAGAATTACGTCAGCGTTTTTGCCTCAAAGAAGAGTTTGCGAGATGAACAGATAAATGCCTAACTTTAAAATAGCTCTAGAGGCTGTTGAGTCGCTATTCTGATTTAACTCGCGATTACTTCGAGTAAATCGTTTGAAGTTTTCTTAACGAAATAACGGACAGATCATGTTTCCAGAGAAAAACAAAGAAGCAAGTTATTTAAAGTGAACTAATTTTGCTATTAAATAAATTTTAAATTTTTAGTCAAATTTAAATTTCTTGTTCAGAATTTTAAGTAATATTATAACATGTTTTATTTCAGTAAGGAAAGTGGCTACTTGAAAATGTATAAGAGATTGCTTTAGAGTTTAGATAAAACTTAAGTAAACAAAGAGAACTTATTATAAAAAGTGTCTGTATATTCTATTCTTTCAGAGTTTAAAACTTTGTATATTGAGTAGCAAAGATAAACGCCATTATTTGTTTAATTAGAGAGGGAAAATCAAATTAAATTAGATATTGTGCTTTCTCCAGTAAAAATCGAACTCACAACCTATATAGATGAAAATGTTTTTTTTTTAATAAGGTAATTTTTGAACTACTCTTAAATCAAAATACTCTTATATATAATGACTGACTGACACTATATGACTGTAATTTTATACGCTACTGTTTAGAATTTCAACCGAATACAGAAAAATCTAAGATGTGAATCAATCGAATGCATCATTTTACGTGTAGCTTCGTAGTAGCAAGAAAATTGTGGATTGAGTGTTCAAAACGTTTTACTTCCTATAGACGTTGCAAAAACGAAACATATAACGACCATATTTCCCGGCATAGCGGGAAATAGACGGAAATACATTTAACTTGTTCATACGTGTAGCTTACTCTCCAAGGAAATATATCGGCATAATGCGTTACATCAGAATGATGACCGAGACGTCATGGAACCTTTAGTTTCAAACCACTAATAAAATATTAAGCAATGATTTGACAAGCCGTCAACGTAGTAAAGAATGGGATGAATTCAGCACTTTGGAAAAACTTATGAGGCTTTATAGTCGTTTTAAAGGCTTCACATTGTAATTATGTAAAAATAATAGAACAGTTTAACGGAAAAGTTAATTCTGAATTGGAAGTAGTTCCTTTTCTTTTTAAAACAGAAATGTACTCGTACTCTTATAGATTTCTATCTTTAGTTTATTAACACTAAAAATCATACAAATGTTCTTCTACGTTCAAATATTAGGTACTAAACAATCACCGTGACGTGATAGATTGTGTAATGAATTATGTTAGAGTCCATCCTCTGGTAAGATGAAGATGGAATTAAGCTTGGACCTCACCATTTACCCAAGATTTAGGTGCAAAGAGGAAGTGTATGCGGAAAGCCAATCATATTTTTGACAATATGTTCCTCATAAATACGTAACGGTGTAAAGCGTGCAGACAAAAAATAAAGTAAAATTAGAAATTTGATAGAATTTCAGTAAATCGTGTTTTACGTTCATTCAAAATTTGCGTATAAAATATTCCACATCGTAAATAAATCGCACCCGAACCTCGAAACCTATTTGGACTGTATCCAAATATGAATAAATAAAAGCCAATCTAGAGTTTTCAATAATAACCCCAATAACTTTGTGAATATGATTCAAAATCGTTAACTTCCATTCTTCTGAAAACTTAGCCACTTATTCCCTTTGAACAACAAGGTAGTTTTTCTAAACTTTTCAAATAAATCATAATTTGTTGCCGGCATCAGGAACAATGATTGTGGATGGTTCTGATTCTTCATTTTAAAAAGCTTTTGTAGCTTTAGCTTTAAGCTATTGATAGAGAAAATTGAGTATCAAATGTTATTCAGTTTTTCTAAACGTTGTTTTTTAGAACATCTTATAATGTTACTGATCGTTTAAGCTTTACGAGATACTAAGTTTTTCTACAATGCTTACGTCATGTTTTCAATATTTTAACAAAAAGACAACTATCTAAAGGTGCAACTATTTGAACTTGACTTATTCACCTAATTTATCTTTTACACATACTTGAAGGATTTATAAAAGACACGACACGACCAATTTATACTTATACATATCAGCTTTAAATCGTATCCCGCATGTATTTATACAGCAGGAGAGCATAGAAAACCAAGTGTTAAGATACTCCATTCCGAGATGTTTTATATGCCTTTTTTATGATCCACCATTTTTTTGTTTCTTTACTATGTAAAAGAATCTTTTAATGGGGTTTAGCAAAAATAACATTACTGTTTTCAGCAGGCGTAATCAGATAGAGTTGTATAAAGCAAATCTGTAAAGTTCTGCGTAAATATCCTTACATAAAGAGAAAATTTCATGAACTTGGGATATAAGCGGAAGAAAACACATTAACTTAAGTGTATTTACAAGCAATGCTACTTTGGAACGTTTATAGTGAAATTATGTGATAATGTAATACCTTGTTTGTAGTACAAAATTATAGGCTTTTTAGGTTTGGGTGGTGGTAAAATTATAAGAGATTAGGGGCCGTCACGGGACAAATTATATGAATATAAACTCGTTGGTTGTGGGTTTGATTCACTCCTTGAAAGGTTCAATAATTTTAAGTTTTTCTTCGCTCTTAGACAAGAGATCGTGTTACAGGTTTGGGTGAAGACAAACTCCATTCAACACGTAATATTGCGAAAGACAAAATACAGAGAACAGTTGAGTGTTTTAACCAAGCTCTCTTGGGCCACTCTTTGAATACAGAATACATTGTTAACAATGTACTCAAACAAAATATTAACTAACTAACTTAATATAATGTTACTTACGTTTAAGAAAATGAAAATAATTTATACAATACGGTGACCTAGAAAACATTAAGATCACCAAACTACGTAATACCGAAAGATAACGTTTGGAATGTTTATTACATCTAATACATAACTTAGTTATATGGAAAAGAAATAAAAAATCGTTTCATTAATAAAAAAAATAACTTTAACGTTTTAGCAGCGTTGACGATTATTAAGTCAACTTTAGAATTTATTCGACTTTCCCGATTTATTTGTTTGTCCAATTAACAATTCTGGAATTTGATGGGGACTTTGCTTTATAATTAACCACCGTTTGTAGCCTTGATGTTTACTTATTTGCTTTTGAACAATTTTTAGATTACCTTTTTGTTCTTTCCCGCTAAGGATTACGGATGAAAGAATGTAATAAATGGCGGAGTCGCTTCATTGTTTGTTGTTTCTTATGTTACGGTTTCCTCTTCTTAATTTAAAACTAGAAAATTGTGACAACATTATTTTGCTGTTTTTTTGGTATGTTATTAACGTTTTCACGTTGTGAATTTCATGGTTGAAAACTATCTATTTTTAGCGTAACGCTGTATTACGCAAGGTAGGACAGAGGGTACCTTTGCACCATGACGGTCCTGAACTGTTTATTTAAAATTTTAACTTGTAACTAAAATTTCTTATGGTCATATAATAATTTTTCTTCTTGATTTTTTTCTCAACAATGTGTAAAGTAAAATAAAATATTAAAAATCAATCTAGTTCTTACCCCAGCGCACTTAGCATACTTGAAATCAAAAAGTTGACTTATTAATTTTATAGTAAGCAATAAGAGATATACATACACTTCTAAGAAAATAAAGGAATGAGAAAACGTGAAACAAAGTTAAGACACGGCAATATCTAATCAGTGCTGTCATAAGTAAAGTTAAATATAAATAAATTTCTGTAGTTGAAAAGTTCGCATATTTAATTTTTTTAATTCACCATATGACTTTTTTCTAAATAGCCGGAAACATGTACCCGTACTTTTTATTTGTATTTTTTATTAAATTTATTGAGTATATGGTTCCCTCTGTACTATTTATGGGAAATAACAAGAAGTAACCGTTTAGTACTCTAATATCGATTAGATCTCTCAACCGTTTACATTCTGACATAGAGGTACAGTGACAGAATGACCTCTTAATTGTTACACTAATTTTTGTAAAAGTAGGAATTTATCTGACTTTATGACAATATAAATATGAATTCACCTAATTATTAAAAACGAGTTAATTATCAAAAAAGAGGACCGTCGTGGCACAGAGGCGCAACGTCTGCCCGTAACGCGACGATTTCTGCGTGAAGCTATAAAAAAAAATTAAATTTTTTTTACTGTCGAAAGATAATGCTGAATACTTTGATGCTACGAGCAGGACGTAATAAAATAAAGGAATTCTTTTTTATTATATTTATCAATTAATTTATAGATATTCTTTTCGTTTCCTGTAAATAAATAATAATAAAATATTTAATATATATTTGTTATATATTATTATTATTATATATGTAGAACAAGTATACATTATATGATATGAGGACTGTCGTGGCGCAGAGGCGCAATGTCTGCCTGTAACGCGGCTAACGCGACCTTTTCTGGGTTCGATCCCCAGTCGGGGAAGATGGATTTTTCTATTTCCATTTTCTTCGCTCTGGCAACTAAGGCAAAAGCGCGGCGTTGAGTTCCGCCACTCAACACGCAATGCCTCGAAAACGGCGGAAAGTGGGGACGGAGTAAGCAGGGACTAAGTAACGGAGTGTCTTAACACTAGGTTCATATGGTTCCTGCAGTTCCCTCTGCCTACCCTGCCATGTGCGGGATGAAGCTAAAAAAAATAAAAAAAAGTGTACATTATATTTACTTTTCCCTTACTGAATCTAATATAATCAGAAATGCCCACAAAAATCAACAACACGTTATCTAGCCCTAATGGAACATCATACGAATATTCAGGTGTGACGTGACGAAGGTGAGCGCTTGATGTATTATCTAAGAATGCGTCTGACAATATCCACGTCACACAACGATTTACGTATGGTAATGTAATTTTTGTACTTTCCTCTGAAAGCAATGAGATCGTGTAATTGAAGTGTGAAATCAACTCGAGATAAGTCTCGAGACGTTGGACTTTCGGTTTTAATATTTATTTTATAAGCTCTGTCGTCTGTATACGAGAGTTTATATGATTTGAAACTGGGAGAAAGAAAGTCTTATTAAAATTATTCTTTTATTCAAATTGGGTTTGAATCAACAATAACACATTCATATAATGCTGATAATAGATCATCAGATAATAAGCGATCCCCGGTGCCTACGGCCAAGTTCCAAATGATGAAGTTGTACTGTACCGTTGGAGAAATCAGCGGCAATTAGTAGATCAAACAGATCGTAGAATATTCCCCATGAAGTAAGCAGTAGAACGCAAAGCGAGGTATTGTATCAACGCAATGCCAAAGGCCTTTCACAGATAATTATTAAAAACTACAATTGCTTCATATATATTAATAACGACAAAATATCCACAAAGTGTATTTAAAATGTATTCGTAATTAAACATAATTTTAATTATCTTCACGGTCTATTAATAATTAATTACAGGAAATTATACCAAAATTATCCTTTCATTTTAATTTATGGCAATATTACAAAGCCTTTTGTAACGTAAAAGTATTTTTATTTCTACTCATTCAGTGTTTCACATATATATATATATATATATATATATATATATATATATATATATATATATATATATATATATATATATATATATATATATATATATATATATATATATATATATATATATATATATATATATATATATATATATATATATATATATATATATATATATATATATATATATATATATATATATATATATATATATATATATATATAGCGGATCGTCGTGGCGCAAAGGCGTAAGCGTCTGCCTGTAAACGCGACGGTTTGGGTGTCCGATTCCACTCTGGGAAGATGGATTTTTCTATTTCCATTTTTGCTCTGTAAACTAGGCAAAGCGCGGCGTTGAGTTCCGCCTGTCAATGTGCAGTGCCTTGAATAAGGCGGAAAGCGGGGATGGAGAAAGCAGTGACTAAGCGGCGGAGAAATATTTATTTGTGCTGTAGCGGCCCCTGAAAGGTTATTTCTACGGAACTTAACGCCGCGCTTTACCTAGTTACTACAACGAAGACAGTGAAAATGCAATAATCCATTTTCTCCGAGTGGGAATCTAACCCACAAATCGTCGTGTTTACAGGCAGACGCTGCACCAGTAAGAAAAATCTCTGAAATAAATAAAAGCTTTCTTACTTTGCTATTTGTATATACATGACGTGAGAAAATACAGAAAAGTATGTTATAACTATTCTTTTTTAAATGAAAAATGCTTTAAACGAATTTAGCTTAGTTCTAAAAGCAGATTTATTTGTAGAGTGTATGTAGGTGAAACTAAAAACTGTGCATTTGGATTTAAAGCTTAAACGAATATTAAATAGTATTAGTGTTGAAAATGAAGGAAATTTGTCTGGAAATTACTAAATATCTTTTATTGTGTAATAAAGATTTTTACACCGATGGTTCCGTATCAATATAGGTTTTATGCGAGCGAAAATTGACATTATTGAATTTTCGCTCGTATCCACTTTTTTGTAATTTTATCTAAAATACTATGAAGTTAACCTAAAAGCACACGTATGAATGAAACTGAAATTCATATTAAATATTTTAGTAATAAAATAAAAAAAATATTCTAGTAATGACTTGTAAAAAAAACCAAAATAATCAAGCTACAATAACAAGCAAGTCTACTCAATCAAAAGATATAGCCACTTGTGCCTTTTGTATTTATTGCACAAGTCGCAACGTTATCAATATCATATAAGGTACATAAAGATTATTTAGACTTATAAAATTTGGCATTAAATCAGAGCTAAGAGAAATGGTATAGAACCCTCGGTGCGCGAATGTTTCTTATATTTAACACATACATATATGTTTAGATAATGTACCTATCGACATAGATAAGCATATTTTTTAGTTTGCTTACGCTCTCAAAAAGCTAGGTAGGCAGGTAGGTGAATAGGTTAGCAGGTAGGTAGACAGATAGGTTGTAAAGACACTCTAATTGCCGGACAAAAAAAAAAACGTATCGAAAATCTCATTAAAAAGAGAGTCGAACACAACTGTCGCAATTTCACTTAGACGTTGATATAATATTTACTTTATAAATTTTCCTAGCGACAAGGCTGGAAGATTTTCCTAGATTGTGATAAAGAGGTAAATAGGCCAAGAGGGAGATACAGGGACGAGTGCCAAGAAATGGGACTATTCGTACTATTTTGTACAGTCTAAGTATTTTTTGTACTTTTGTTCTTACTCTTACATTGAAGCCTTTTATAAGAGATAACAATTTAAATCGTAGTTTCTAATTGAATAAAAAGAGTTTCTATTATTTGATGAACACATATTATTAAATTTACATGCATTTAATATCCTAAAATAGGCCTCATGTTACAGAATAAAGAGATGTCACAACATCGTATGTGATCAATCATTGACTCAAAAAGGCATAAGCATATATTATGCCTATCCCGATAATTTAATTTTTATAAGCTTTATGTTGTATCCCAACTGCTATATGTCATCGCAGAGTAGGTAAAATAAGGTAGTATATTATTCTCTTCGAAATGACGACATTTGCGATATTATATTTAAGTGGCGGAATGCCATACATTGACTCAAGAATGCGGGGACAAAAAAATATTCATTCATCCACGAGAATCTGGAAAACACAAACTAAAAGCAGATGTCACGTTATAGAGTAGTATTTAAATATTTCTCGAACTAATCTTATCCAATTATAACGAATCGATTTCAGTTTTGTTGTATTTTTATTCTTATATACTTAAAAGAATAAAAGAATATCACTGAACGTTCTAAGTAAATATGAATATTGTAATATTTATATCAAAATCGATTTTCTACAAAAAGATTCCGTTGTCACAAACATCTTAGATTCAAGAAGTTATTGTGGTATAAAAATTGCTTTTAAGGTTCCTTCGGGAGACACCGGCGGCGTACACAAATAGGTATAGATATTTATAGCTTCAGTAAATCTTCTGAAATCTTAAATAAATAAACATTGACGTTTGATACTATTTTTATTATAAATTTACGCTAAATTTACAGTTAAGTAAGGTAAGGTACAGTTTTACAAATTACAAAAGATCTTTATGTTGATAGTAACAACGTCGACTATAAAGTTTTATGGTAGCATGTTTGATCTCCATCTTGGGGAGTCAATTAAAACTGTTTCTAGACAATTTATGCATATAGCAGGGTAGACCGAGGAAAAGTATTAAGACATACCGTTCCCCACTATCTATCTGTGTTTAGCAGAAGTCAATATTACTTGACTTGTTATCAGGATCAAAAGATTAAATAATACCTTTATTTATTAACTAATTCATTAAAATGTGAAGCTAGAGTCAAAAACTCCCCTATTGAATCTAGGTTCTCTCATACTAACTATTTGAAATAGCCAGTTCCTAATCTAAAATCTCTTTGTAAAAATATCATACAATATATAAATGTTAAAAAAAAAATAACGACAACGGCACATAACATCGATTTAATAAGGCTGACAAATAAAAGAAAACAAGAAAAAACTACAAAGATGACATCAAAAACAGGCTGATACATAAATAAAACGGAAGATGTTATTTTTCCCGCCCACTATCCACCATCCGCAAACACTTGTGAAACTAAACTTGTCAAAACAAGAGCTGTTTCCCTGGAATATTCCCTTTAGGAATCGCGTCATTTGTCCAGTGTTTGTTGTGGATGCTTATTTCCGGCCATCTCTCGGTCTATTTAATGACCGGAGGTAAAATATGGACGGCACTTACAGTCGGCATTGAAGAATAGAGTGAATGATTTAGCAACAGCCTCTTTTTCAGTGATGGTAGGGCAATGTGTCAGTTCAATTATTTACTATACAGAGGTACAGCATCTGCCTATAAACGCGGTTTGAGGTTCAATTTTCACTTGGGAAAGATGAATTATCTGTTTTTATTTTCTTCGCTCTTATAAATAGGCAAAGCGCGGCGTGGAGTTCCGCCACTCAACACGCAAAGCAAGGATGAGCCAACGGAGTGACTTAACACTAGGTTTCTGTGGTTTCTGCAGCTCCCTTTTATTTTTAATATATGTGAAAATCTTTTATCAATAACGTTATAATATGACAATAGTGATTCTATGCTTTTTGTATAGGACTAACTTTCAGGCTTTATATTACTTTGCCTTGCGTTTCAATTTCCTATACGACGTAACTTTGACTCACCTTTTTCTTTATATCATTCAAATATTAAATACGTAGGTTTTCTGACTGCCGTTCCTTTGCTTGCAATATGAGGTTAATTAATGCCATATCGTATATATTTCGTCTTATTTTAATTATTTCCAATAGGATTTTCTCTTTGGTAGGATTTTTTATAATACAAATAAAAATATAAAAACACTAATTTATTTTAATCCGTTTAATGCCAGGTTGATATGATAGTTACCTACCAGTTTAAACGTGACCACATTAGGATCTGCTACTACCCAGCATGATCTTATTCTTTCCTGTTTTTTTAGCTTCCCGCTTTATACCGTATATGATATAGCGTGTAGGCAGAAGCAGCTCCAGGAATCATTAAAATCTACATTTAAATGCTACTTTCTCTGCTTTCCATATTATTTCAAGGCATTGCGTGTTAGTGGTGAAACTAAACGTCGCACTTGCCCAGATGCCATAACGAAGAAAATTTAAATGAAATAATCCATTCTCCTGAGTGGAAATTAAGCCACAGCAAACCGTCGTTTACAGGCAAGACATCTTCAAGACGATTATATGTTTTCAATATTTTAATTTTCATGTATAGGTAGATAAATTGCAGTGTTAATAACTGCCTACTGCCAAAAGAATAGAATTCTAAGGTTTCTATTTCTCTTTCTATAAGGACATATATGATCAAAGTTAAAGGGGAAAAACAATTTATTATTTCTAAGGTATAAAAGTTGTTTTAGTAATAAAATTGATCACAAGGTATTTTTGTACGTACAAGTTTCTGCGATTTTTCTTATTTTTTTAAGTTTCTTTAGGTAGCGCCCTCAGTCAAAACAAGTGGAGTTGGTATTCGTCAATGACAAAGTCTTCAAAATAAATTGAAAATAACACATTGAACATATCTTTGTTGACCCTACATGATGTGACGAAACGACTATAGATTTTTTAAAAATGACACTAGTCTGGTGCGAATTGAACTCTTTTTGATTACATGTACTAAGAATATTGATCTGCTCCAAGTATTCACATACATGAGTGCTTCTTGACAGACAGACATATGAACAATAAGTGATCCTTAAAGATAGACTATTTTTCTTTTTAGTTACGGAACTCTTATTACTTTTTTATACAAAAGAAATATATCATTTTCCTTTTAATCCACAATTTTGCATAACATTGTGCTTCTTTGATATAATGAAATATATAAAAGTATACGAGAAGATATATTCAAAACGACCCTTGTTACAATATATCTGAATTAACGTTACAACGAATACGTTTTAGACATTATTTTTATTACATTTACTTGTCCATCTATCATTTAAGTAACTTCATAAATATGAAGACGAACTTCAAAACAAGTTCAAAGTATTATATCATAATAAATCATTCAAAATATGCCGCATGTTGTTTCTATTGCTTTATAAAATAAGAAAGTGAATATAGAGAATGTCAATGATTTAAATGACAGATTGTCAGTTGCTTTTGATTGAGCTTATTGAGCTCTTGCCGTCATTTTTTGGCTGCTTTGGTTGAGTGGCGTAACTCAACGCTGTGGAACGCAAGGAAAATGAATAGAATAATTTTCCTTTTTGTGTGTCCCTCAAGTATCTATAAAATCAATAATTTTGTATTTTATCTTCTTTTGTAATGTTGCAGTTGCTTCTGCCGTACATAGAAATCCCTCCTACACTTCTATGCCATAAAGTACTACATTTTCTTATTTCATTCATCGTTTTAGTCAAAGAAAAATATTCTGCGATATATTTGAGTAAATCTCCACATTTTGTTCCATTCACCATAAAATCGTAGAAGCTTACGCTTCTCAAATGAATTGCTGAGTAGAGTGCAAAGTAGAGCAAAGTGACGTTGTATATAACATAATTTATTTGGTATATAACAAAGAAAAATTCAGTGAAAAATGTACTAATGTCATAATTTCAATAACTATATATTGACACCATCTTGGCGCTGTGAGAATAGTTACGATATGATACAGGTTTAGGATACAGGTTTGATTTTCACTCAAGTAATTAATTATTTTTCAATTTCTTAGAAGTTGAAAGTAATTCATTATTCTTGTGAATTTTCAAGACAAAGTGTAGCGTTGAGTTCAACCACTCAA
The DNA here is from genome assembly GCA_037178615.1 of Dione vanillae. Taxonomy (NCBI): domain Eukaryota; kingdom Metazoa; phylum Arthropoda; class Insecta; order Lepidoptera; family Nymphalidae; genus Dione; species Dione vanillae. Next base: position 231,856 of record JAZFAU010000246.1, read on the forward strand.
TACGGAAATCTCGAAATAGGGCGGAAAGTATTGCCAGATATTACCTGAAAATGAAAAGATAATCATGATCTTCTAGGTAGTAATTTTCATATATAAATTATTTGTAGATATTCAAAGTTTTTAATTCTAAGCAAAACATGTGGTTCTTGTATACTTTGGAAACAATTATATATGTACATATTTATGCAAATGGACGTGTATGCCTGAAGGTGTTTTGTGGGATCAAACCCTGCCTTAGGCTATATTTCCATTTGTACTAAAAGCTAAGGGCTCACTTAAGGCCCAAATTAGTTAAACAAATACTGCTATCTTTTGAGAAAAATATGCCCATACATTAAAATTATTTAAGATAAGGTAAAAAATTGAGCAAACTCACACTCACACAAACATCTTTTGTAGGAATATTACAGTAAGATGCAAAAGTTAATCTCAAGCAAAATATTTGAATTATTCATATAAAAAATATTTCCATTTCAACATATTAAACATATATATGTATATATGTGTATGTGTACGTAAGCAACAAAGCTAACAGAGTAATAGTCCCTAATATGGTATTACATCAGCATCGTATTTACCCTACCCTGTATAGAGCTAACAAATCGGTAGAATATTCACGTGAGTATTCCGAGATATTTCGTTATACACTCAATGTTACAGATTTATTTAAATCAAACCAAAGGAATTACGAAATTGATCACTTTCAGTTTAGTTATTGGAAAACATTAAACACTGAAGTTGGGAAATATTTTCGTTATTGCTTTGCCTTGGTTATATTACGAATCAATTCAATAATATTTCGATGTTATAATGACGTTGAAGGTTTTCGAGGATGATGTAGACTATAATTTTAGTCATATTTCATATTTATATAATGTTCTAATATTTCAATACACTTTTAGATAAATCACAGCATTGAGTTCTTCTATTCATGTCTCTTTAAGGGAACGAAATTGGAGATATACAACATATAGATAAATAGATAGAATATATATACAAAATTAGATAGAATATATATACAAAATAAGAATTAGATAGAATATATATACAAAAAATCGTGAATTCTAGGGCAGAGAGTGAAGTATAGAGTATTTAAGCACTAATTTCTCTTCGGCCTAACGCACTATATACGTTATTAAGCATGCAAGTATATATATATATATATATATATATATATATATATATATATATATATATATATATATATATATATATATATATATATATATATATATATATATATATATATATATATATATATATATATATATATATATATATATATATATATATATATATATATATATATATATATATATATATACTTGCATGCTTAATAACGTATATAGTGCGTTAGGCCGAAGAGAAATTAGTGCTTAAATACTCTATACTTCACTCTCTGCCCTAGAATTCACGATTTTTTATATGTTAAATATTAATTTTTATGCTTCGTTCTACTGATATTATCGTAAAAATTCTTTTTATGTATATATTTATATTTCTATATGTATATATACTATCTATTTATCTATATGTTGTATATCTCCAATTTCGTTCCCTTAAAGAGACATGAATAGAAGAACTCAATGCTGTGATTTATCTAAAAGTGTATTGAAATATTAGAACATTATATAAATATGAAATATGACTAAAATTATAGTCTACATCATCCTCGAAAACCTTCAACGTCATTATAACATCGAAATATTATTGAATTGATTCGTAATATAACCAAGGCAAAGCAATAACGAAAATATTTCCCAACTTCAGTGTTTAATGTTTTCCAATAACTAAACTGAAAGTGATCAATTTCGTAATTCCTTTGGTTTGATTTAAATAAATCTGTAACATTGAGTGTATAACGAAATATCTCGGAATACTCACGTGAATATTCTACCGATTTGTTAGCTCTATACAGGGTAGGGTAAATACGATGCTGATGTAATACCATATTAGGGACTATTACTCTGTTAGCTTTGTTGCTTACGTACACATACACATATATACATATATATGTTTAATATGTTGAAATGGAAATATTTTTTATATGAATAATTCAAATATTTTGCTTGAGATTAACTTTTGCATCTTACTGTAATATTCCTACAAAAGATGTTTGTGTGAGTGTGAGTTTGCTCAATTTTTTACCTTATCTTAAATAATTTTAATGTATGGGCATATTTTTCTGAAAAGATAGAAGTATTTGTTTAAGTAATTTGGGCCTTAAGTGAGAACTTAGCTTTTAGTACAAATGGAAATATAGCCTAAGGCAGGGTTTGATCCCACAAAACACCTTCAGGCATACACGTCCATTTGCATAAATATGTACATATATAATTGTTTCCAAAGTATACAAGAACCACATGTTTTGCTTAGAATTAAAAACTTTGAATATCTACAAATAATTTATATATGAAAATTACTACCTAGAAGATCACGATTATCTTTTCATTTTCAGGTAATATCTGGCAATACTTTCCGCCCTATTTCGAGATTTGCGTATTGAGTGGTTGAACTCAACGCTACACTTTGTCTTGAAAATTCACAAGAATAATGAATTACTTTCAACTTCTAAGAAATTGAAAAATAATTAATTACTTGAGTGAAAATCAAACCTGTATCCTAAACCTGTATCATATCGTAACTATTCTCACAGCGCCAAGATGGTGTCAATATATAGTTATTGAAATTATGACATTAGTACATTTTTCACTGAATTTTTCTTTGTTATATACCAAATAAATTATGTTATATACAACGTCACTTTGCTCTACTTTGCACTCTACTCAGCAATTCATTTGAGAAGCGTAAGCTTCTACGATTTTATGGTGAATGGAACAAAATGTGGAGATTTACTCAAATATATCGCAGAATATTTTTCTTTGACTAAAACGATGAATGAAATAAGAAAATGTAGTACTTTATGGCTTAGAATTGTGGGAGGGAGTGTGGGTTCTATGTAAGGCACAAGTAACTGCAACATTACAAAAGAAGAAAAAATACAAAAAAATGTTTTTATAGATACTTGAGTGACACACAAATAGGAAAATGAATAGAACACAGCGTTCAGTTACGCCACTCAACCAAAGCAGCCAAGAAATGAAGGTAAGAGCTCAATAAGCTCAATCAAAAGCAACTGACAATCTGTCATTTAAATCATTGACATTCTCTATATTCACTTTCTTATTTTATAAAATATTCTCTATATTCACTTTCTTATTTATTATGATATAATACTTTGAACTTGTTTTGAAGTTCGTCTTCATATTTATGAAGTTACTTAAATGATAGATGGACAAGTAAATGTAATAAAAATAATGTCTAAAACGTATTCGTTGTAACGTTAATTCAGATATATTGTAACAAGGGTCGTTTTGAATATATCTTCTCATATACTTTTATATATTTCATTATATCAAAGAAGCACAATGTTATGTAAAATTGTGGATTAAAAGGAAAATGATATATTTCTTTTGTGTAAAAACGTATTAAGAGTTCCGTAACTAAAAAGAAAAATAGTCTATCTTTAAGGATCACTTATTGTTCATATGTCTGTCTGTCAAGAAGCACTCATGTATGTGAATACTTGGAGCAGATCAATATTCTTAGTACATGTAATCAAGAAGAGTTCAATTTGCACCAGACTAGTGTCATTTTTAAAAAATCTATAGTCGTTTCGTCACATCATGTAGGGTCAACAAAGATATGTTCAATGTGTTATTTTCAATTTATTTTGAAGACTTTGTCATTGCCGAATACCAACTCCACTTGTTTTGACTGAGGGCGCTTCCTAAAAAATTAAAAAAAAATAATGAAAAGTCGCAGAAACTTGTACATACAAAAATACCTTGTGATCAATTTTATTACTAAAACAACTTTTATACCTTAGAAATAATAAATTGTTTTTCCCCTTTAACTTTGATCATATATGTCCTTATAGGTAGAGAGATAGAAACCTTAGAATTCTATTCTTTTGGCAGTAGGCAGTTATTAACACTGCAATTTATCTAACTATACATGAAAATTAAAATATTGAAAACATATGATCGTCTTGAAGATGTCTTGCCTGTAAACGACGGTTTGCTGTGGCTTTATTTCCACTCAGGAGAATGGATTATTTCATTTAAATTTTCTTCGTTATGGCATCTGGGCAAGTGCGACGTTTAGTTTCACCACTAACACGCAATGCCTTGAAATAATATGGAAAGCAGAGAAAGTAGCATTTAAATGTAGATTTTAATGATTCCTGGAGCTGCTTTTGACTACACGCTATATCATATACGGTATAAAGCGGGAAGCTAAAAAACAGGAAAGAATAAGATCATGCTGGGTAGTAGCAGATCCTAATGTGGTCACGTTTAAACTGGTAGGTAACTATCATATCAACCTGGCATTAAACGGATTAAAATAGATTAGTGTTTTTATATTTTTATTTGTATTATAAAAAATCCTACCAAAGAGAAAATCCTATTGGAAATAATTAAAATAAGACGAAATATATACGATATGGCATTAATTAACCTCATATTGCAAGCAAAGGATCGGCAGTCAGAAAACCTACGTATTTAATATTTGAATGATATAAAGAAAAAGGTGAGTCAAAGTTACGTCGTATAGGAAATTGAAACCCAAGGCAAAGTAATATAAAGCCTGAAAGTTAGTCCTATAGAAAAAGCATAGAATCACTATTGTCATATTATAACGTTATTGATAAAAGATTTTCACATATATTAAAAATAAAAGGGAACTGCAGAAACCACAGGAACCTAGTGTTAAGTCACTCCGTTGGCTCATCCTTGCTTTGCGTGTTGAGTGGCGGAACTCCACGCCGCGCTTTGCCTATTTATAAGAGCGAAGAAAATAAAAACAGATAATTCATCTTTCCCAAGTGAAAATTGAACCCCAAACCGCTTTTATAGGCAGATGCTGTACCTCTGTACAGTAAATAATTGAACTGACACATTGCCCTACCATCACTGAAAAGAGGCTGTTGCTAAATCATTCACTCTATTCTTCAATGCCGACTGTAAGTGCCGTCCATATTTTACCTCCGGTCATTAAATAGACCGAGAGATGGCCGGAAATAAGCATCCACAACAAACACTGGACAAATGACGCGAGTCCTAAAGGGAATATTCCAGGGAAACAGCTCTTGTTTTGACAAGTTTAGTTTCACAAGTGTTTGCGGATAGTGGATAGGGGGCGGGAAAAATAACATCTTCCGTTTTATTTATGTATCAGCCTGTTTTTGATGTCATCTTTGTAGTTTTTTCTTGTTTTCTTTTATTTGTCAGCCCTATTAAATCGATGTTATGTGTTCTTTTCGTAATTTTTTGTTCTTTTTTAACATTTATATATTATAGTTATAATGACGTTGAAGGTTTTCGAGGATGATGTAGACTATAATTTTAGTCATATTTCATATTTATATAATGTTCTAATATTTCAATACACTTTTAGATAAATCACAGCATTGAGTTCTTCTATTCATGTCTCTTTAAGGGAACGAAATTGGAGATATACAACATATAGATAAATAGATAGTATATATACATATAGAAATATAAATATATACATAAAAAGAATTTTTACGATAATATCAGTAGAACGAAGCATAAAAATTAATATTTAACATATAAAAAATCGTGAATTCTAGGGCAGAGAGTGAAGTATAGAGTATTTAAGCACTAATTTCTCTTCGGCCTAACGCACTATATACGTTATTAAGCATGCAATATATATATATATATATATATATATATATATATATATATATATATATATATATATATATATATACATATATATATATATATATATATATATATATATATATATATATATATATATATATTATATATATATATATATATATATATATATATATATATATATATATATATATATATATATATATATATATATATATATATATATATATATATATATATATATTACTTTGCACTCTACTGAGCAATTCATTGACAAGCGTAAGCTTCTACGATTTTATGGTGAATGGAACAAAATGTGGAGATTTACTCAAATATATCGCAGAATATTTTTCTTTGACTAAAATGACGTGCGAAATAAGAAAATGTAGTACTTTATGGCATAGAAATATGGGAGGGATTTCTATGTAAGGCAGAAGTAACTGCAACATTACAAAAGAAGAAAAAATACAAAATTATTGATTTTATAGTACTATTTATAATTTTAACCAATTATATGTACATACATATAAATAATTCTATTTGTACCATACAGTCACATAAAGTTAATGTTATTGTGTAATAGAAGTCTGATAAGGCTTGTAAACGTGGATTATTGTTTGAAACGTTTGACAATTGAAGCAAGTTGATGTCAAAGTTAAATTGTATTGCTGTTGCTTGGAGTGGCTGATATCAAGTCTTATTTATATGAATACTGATACGATCGAAACGACTTTATGAGAAGTGGCTTTAACTTAAAATTGATATTGTGAATACTCTTAAGGAAAATTATATATTTACATAATATATAAGCTGTTATATATTAAATATATGGTAAAATAGTAACTGCATAGGTAAGGAATTTATGAATATTTCACCTGATAGAGAAAGAAAAAAATAGGTAAATGAAAGTAAAGAATGATTCAACGTAGTCAAAAATCGGTATTTTATTTTATTTTTTTTAAATTCTAACAATTTTTTTTACAAAGGGCAGGATTAATAAGAGTGGTAAGTAGTTCTATGTAGAACTATGTTATGTGAAACTGAAAATATGTGAGACGTTCAGGTGGCGATCGAACACACTATACAACGGCGCAAAAAGATCGCAATTTCCCAAATATGAATTTTTATACTATAAATAATTCATTTATTATATTATATAATAGTTAATGTATAATTTTTTTTTCATTATAACTTCGTCAGACAATTAAATAATTGTTAATAATTGCTGTACATGCCGCGTTTAATTTGCACGTTAACTTAACTTATTAATTATGTTTATTTTGTGTACAGTATGTTTACTTAGGAGTATAACATTCATACTCATATACATTTATAGTACAAAATCAGGTGACGATAATCAATCTGATTTATGTTTGGTTTGATATAACGTGGCTTAATTATTTGATGTAGGGATTAATTATTACAGCAGTGATTAAATGGCAGCATTATATATAAAGCAGTATTGTTTATAATGCAATTAATTTTTTGTTATTGTAAATAATTTATGTATTTATTTATTTTTTACAATAATTTCTGCAATAAAAAAATTACGTTCGTAAAAATATATAAATATTTCAATCGTGAATTTGTGTTTTATCTTTAAAATGAGTTACTGTCGTTGCCTCAATAATAAAATAAATATGTATACATGCTAATTGATATCTTTTTGATATCTTCTATTTTTATAAAGCAGTGGGAAGGCTTCTGTCTGCAAATATGAATATTGGGAACTCGATCCTCAATAAGAATAATTTATTATTTTTATTTTTTCGCTGTAATAGGCATAATGTAGTGGTTTATTCCGAGCCATTTCTGAAATAAATAATAATGAATCACTTTTATACTATATAAATAGAACATTTTTTATATCTTCACGGTTTTTCCCACCCACGGGAGAGTTGGCTGAGGGTACTGCAGAAACCATAGGAAAGTAATGTTAAGACACTCTGTTGCTTCATCCCTGCTTTCACCGTCCCTGCTTTCTGCCTTTTTCGAAGCATTGCGTATTGAGTGTCGGAACTCGATGACGCGCTTTGATTTGTTGCCAGAGCAAAGAATATGGAAATAGAAAAATCCCTCTTCTCCGAGTGGGAAGCGGACCCACAAACCGTTGCGTTAACAGGCAGACACTACGCCTCTGCGCCACGACGGAACTTACGTTCCGACGGTCTGACGCTCCTTAGATCTCGGGGTAGAATGAGAATTTTGTACAAAGGTGCACTGTTTTATATCATTTTTTGTTGTTGTGTGTGTGTGTGTTGTATTGCAAGTCTAAAGATGCCTATTCACTTACTAGTAGAAATTGAAATATATTAAATTTTAAATTTGTTCTAAAGTTAGACAACCCCAATTATGACTCTTACAATTTCATAACACTGCTGTTTTACTTAAATATATAGAGGTATGTAACAGTGGCGAAGTATCCATATAACACGATCCTTAAGAAAAGAACCCGCTGTCCTTTTGTTAATAGTAACTAATAAATAGAAAATTATAATTAATAATTAAAATTAGGAAAAATCTTAATATTTAACCATCGTCCATGCATATAGATGCCAAAAGATATTGCTAAGTAAATAAATATCGTGATTAGGCTCATTTTTTTATTATTTTTAATGTTTTTATTCGACATCGGCTTACCTTTTTAATAACGACACTTCGCCACTGGTAGATACAAGTTTCAGTACTGAAGCCATTCATTATTGTACACAAATAATATCTCCAGCGTGTCAAGTTGATGCATGCAGTGCAACTTGGTAATGTTTAGCAATATATTGTAGACAAAAATATGAGGTGCTATTACTTTTCACGTAAAATATTGTTCATTTTGCAAAATGTATGGTAAATTTTGTAAATTTATTCAAAATCCTGTATAAACATGTCGACGTAACATCATTATTATTACATTGTATTTATTTATTTAATAATATAAATAGATATTTGTATTGAAAGTTCATAAATTTGAATAAATTTCGTTTGTATATGGCTTCATACATTAGTATGTATTTCGTTTGTATATGGCTTCATACATTACTACTAGTGTAGTAATGTCAAACGTCTCATATTAGAGCTACTTATTCCATTTTTCAGTACATATTACGTTATATATAACTAATAATTTTTATTCATATATCGAAAGAAGAGAAAACATAGAGTCAGGACACTCCACTTCATAAAATTTTCCACATCACAATCATTTTTTTAATGTTAAATAACCAATTTTCGTATTCAGGACTCAAACGTTAAAATGTTCTGCTAGCCTTTAATTTAGTTTATAAATTATTTAAATTTACGATCCAAACACATATTAAAATTATGTGAATTACTTATGAGCGAAGCTTTTATAAGCATATTATCTAAGATTAAAGTGCTTAATTTTGAAAACCATTAAGTCTAAGCAAAACGGGGACCGGTCGCTAATTTTAATAATAAATTTTAAAATACTTTAAATAAAGTGGTATGTGGAAATTTATTTAATTTTTTAAGAATATATAGAGGGCTCAATTCCATAATTATGTCGTAAATAATATATATGATTAATTTAATAAATATCTTATTAATATGCAAAATTTTATATATTCAAAATAAGTACAAGTTGAATATGACACACGACACATTCTAAGTGCTATCCAAAGTAGAGTAAAATAAATATCGACCGCATACATACTCGTAGGGTTATATTGAAACAACAGATTTGATAGTATTTTATTTACTTTGTTAAGATAAATATAATAATAAATTCGCGCAGCACTAGTACAATAGAAAAGTAGGAAGCAGAGAGTAGAGGAGAGAGCTTACGACTGTTTACTAACGACTGTAACTGTTAGGATAACAAAGATAAGAAGAGAAAACTAAATCCTTATGATTAATTTTTCTATGTATAAATCAGTGCTTCTGTTTTTTAGCTTCACGCTTTATCCCATATACTGCAGGGTAGGCAGAGAGAACTGAAGAAACCATATGAACCTAGTGTTAAGACACTCCGTTGCTTAGTCTCTGCTTTCTCTGTCCCTGTTTTTCGCCTTTTTCAAGGCATTGCGTGTTGAGTGGCGGAACTCAACGCCGCATTTTGCCTAGTTTTCAGATCGAAGAAAATGGAAATAGAAAAAACCATCTTCTTCGACTGGGAAACGAACCCTCAAATTGTCACGTGCACAGGTAGACGCTTTCACCTTTGCGCCACGCCGGTCCTCACTAGTTACTTACTACTTTACTCAAGAACGTAAAAATCCATTTCTCCCGTATGTACGAGCACAAAAACGATTAAACTTCTCTGTAATCAATTAAAGAAACGGTTGAAAGGGCATATCTCGAATTAACACCAATTTGTTTGAAAACTGCCACGTATTCAACATCTATCTTTCTATCAATCTGAAAATATAAAATTGGTAAGAATTGAAAACTTACAGTATAAACTCCTTATATTAAGCCTTAAAACTTACTACCTAATAATCTGGCAACTAATCTGGATTTTTAGCATATGTCATGCTTTGTACTGTTTACTTTTCTACACTATGTATGTAAAAGCCAAATTTTGAAGGTGTCCTTTAACAATGCAGAGAAATATAAATGATTCTTGTTTATATATTTAGTATTAAATATGTCCTGTTAAAGTTTTATTTTATATAAAAATAAATTAACGGATAACGAAATATGAAAAAAAAAAATTAATATATTTATAGTCTTTTTGTTTACAAAATGATTAAACATATACGTCTTGGTTCAGAATTCTCGGTGCATAAGTGCAACACATACTTAGGCAATCCCTTTTTAAATAACAACTATCAAGTAACTAATAGTTATATGGATATAAATAATACTTTGAACATAATAAGCCATTAACTACTTGAACTACAATTTATAGAAAAAAGTCACGTATACAATTGTATGGAACTGTACTTTAAACGTTGTCATATTGAAAGAAAAACAATGCATACACATATGTTTAAAATATCGCAATTTTTGAAAAAACGTATTTCATTTTAAAGAACAATTTACATTGTAAATTAGTGCAGGCGAAGTATTCAAAAATATGTTGCAGTGCAGAGAAAATGTTTTCCGCTATACAACTTTAGTAAGGAATTGCTATCGCATATTTGATGACGTTACCGACTTGCAAAATATATTACACACATATTGCCTATTTGTTTACATTACATAGTATTATATAGTGCACTATTTTTTTAAGAAGCTTACAGTATAGTTGCGTTACAAAATCAAAAATAAATTATGATCATTATTATTATTATTATTTACATAATATTTTAATTTATTTTATTTATTATAGTTTGTTAGAATTAGTTTATTTTAACGCCCGTAATTGTTAAAAAATATGTTGGAAATAAAAATTCTTTAATATAGTATAACTATCGAGAAAAGATTACAAAGATGTATAAAAGGTAAATATACTCCTTAGTTAGAGCTACCTTCGGTACTATGAATGTTTCATATTGTGCGATACACGACATTTAGTTATATACTTTAGACTGTAGAATCAAAGACGCAGGTAAGCTTTTACGGTTACAAGCAAAATAACCTCTTGAGGCTGAAAATAAAAGTCTAACTTTAATGATAACAAAATTACCTAATACATAAAGGAATAATTATTTTTATAGCCTTTTTTTAAATTTACTTGTTTATTTATATATATGTCAAGTTTAAAATTCATTTTAACTCGTATAAATATTTACATACTCACGTATAAATGATAAGTCAAACGAGTGCTGTTTTGTCGGAATATCGTTTTACTTAAAACGTGACGGTTCTGGCTTTGATCACGATAGTAGACATAGTTACGCCACTCAATAAACAATATTACAAATTTTAGTGACAAGCGGAGGACGAATAATAAAAATAACCGTTTTTCCTATCTTTCTTGGGGTAAAACTCGACAATTGTACAACCTTACTAAAATATTATAACCTAACCTAACTATAATAAATATTATATAATATTTTCCCTTGGTTTCCAACCCTTTTCAACATGACATTATTAACACCTATACTTCTTGGACTACCCTTAATCATTATTCATCATAGCACTGGGATCTCGACTCACTCGGCTTATATCATAAGCTCTTCATATTATGTATTAGCACATCCAATTATTTTGAAATTAGTTTATTAGTCCATTAGGTCATCATAGTACAAAAATACATATACAATGAAGTCTATTAATAAAACATTGAAACATGCAGTTAAAAAGCACATTTTATTGTAGTTATAGTTCGTTTTTATTCTTTTTTTATATTTGGGGAAATTAATTAGCTGGTAGAATCTAGTAGTTAGAAAGATTTTAATTTATTTAGTAATTTCAGAAATCAACTCGTCGCTTCAAATGTTGTAGCTAATTATCGATATTTCTACTTTAAGCCATTTTGGTCCCTTTGATTATTCTACAATATTAAATTACTTGTTGCGTAACAACAAATTAGTTGAGTTATAGTTGGGTTAGTATACATTACGACATCTAGAGTGGTCATGGTTTGAAGGAAATATGCCTAACTTGGAAATTCTCTATTTATATTTGTAACATTGAGAGAAATATTATTCAATTTGATTAAATTCATATAGGTATATAGTTTATATATAAAATTCATATCATTTTTTATACTTTTTTTTTATATATTCATAAAAAATTTCCCTACTTGTAGCTCATTAGACAGAGTAACTTATATCCACCAATACAGTGGAGTTTTAAATTAATTCTTTTAGCTTCACATTTTATTCCGTACATAGCAGGATAAGTAGAGGGAACTGCTGGGAACTGTGGGCGCCTAGTGTTAAAACACTTCGCTCCACACTTTTAGGCCTTTCTTGGCTTTGCGTACAGAACGACGAGTCCCGAGTGGGAATCTAACACACAAGCCATCGCGTCAGACAGACACTACGCCACGAGAGCTTTTAGTTATGTGGCGGTGGAGTTTAATGCCACATTTTATCTACCAAAGGGGGGAAAAAATATAAAACAGTACTAATAACATCTAATAAATCTTTTTTATTAGAGCATACTTAAAAATTGAGGGTCTTAACACTGTACTCTCTGTGTACCCAGCTATTATGTGGTTAATTAGTTAACAAAAACAATAACCAAAATGACATTATTAAATAAGTATAATAAATATTAAGTTATAAATAAAAGATATTAGAACTTAATTTTGCAACGTGTACATTGCTTTAATATATTGCTTACATCGAAAAAAGGGGTACAGCGTACACCAAGTACTTTGCCAAGTAGGGCACGCGTTATGCCAAGAGACAGATGATATTTTATATGATTTTTACTGCTTACAATGGATATGATTAAAGTTTCAAAATATAATTATGTAATAAAAGAAATATGGCACAAACCTACAAGCTCAATATAAATTTTATAATAACTTTCTATACTTTTACGTATATATTGGAGGCCTCCTGACACTAGAAATGTTAGAAGTGAAACGAAAACGGCGGAAAGCGAGGACGGTGAAAGCAGGGACTAAGCAACGGAATGTCTTAACACTAGGCTCGTATGGTTCTTGCAGTTCTCTCTGCCTACCCTGCCATGTGCGGGATACAGCGTGAAGCTAAAAATATGATTAAATAAAAGAAAAATAAAATAGCATAAAATAAATTAAAAATATAAATTACAGTAATATCCAGGTGTATAATTTAAAAAAGTAACAATTAAATTATATTGTACATTAATCGATATATCTTGATGTACCTCACTAAGGTAGGTAGTGGATAGGCAAAATATTTGATTTAAAACTCTGTGTATATTATGATCAACATGTAAATAAAATAACAGCCAAAGCTTACACTATGCTGGTATTTATATTTCGTCAAGGAAGCGATTTCAAAAATATACACACTTACAATATCTTATATAACGCTTATGCTTCCACTGTTTGGAATCCGCAATATTCTAAGTAAATTTTGGCAATAGAAAGCTTCTAAAACAAGTTTCTTAAAAGAATGACACACAAATTTGGGGAAAATTCTGTCAAAAGTATAAAAACATTGTCACTTGAGAACCGTAGGGTATATAGGGATCAAATTTTCCTATATAAAATCATAAATAATCTTATAGACTCAACATATTTATTAAATAACATATTTTTTAAGTGTTCTAATTCTTCCATACGATGTAAACATATCTCCTCTGTCCCATTATGTAAAAGAAATTGTGCAAAAAATAGTTTTCTCGTAAGAGCTTGTACTAACTATAACACATTGTTTAACAGCGCTGATATTTTTAATGACAATATTTTAACATTTTCTCGTTTTTTGAAAAAGCTCATATAGTTATTACATTTAAGATGTTTGTTTTTCTTTGTTATATTTAAATTCACTTTGAAATGTCTAAATTCTAATAATTATAAGTATTATTTTTTGACGTGACAACGTCTTAAATTAGGTTGTGCGGCTCGGAGTCAAATATGAAAATGGTAACGTAACGATGTGTCAACTGTCACCGAACTATGATCGGTCCGCCGCGCGTATCACTTGACACATGTACAATGTTTTAGTAAACAAAATATATTTTCTATAGTTAAAATTTGTGCAATTTATACTATAATTATTATTCATATCAATAAATATTCTACCGAGAAAAAGACGTTGTCACGTAAAATTTTCGCCCGTAAAACCCACTTTACAGGAAACCATTTTTTTTTATGTTCACTCCATGAAACTGTTTAAAAGTGGAAACTTTGTTGGCTTATGTAATTATTTTTATATGTGAAAACTACTACGATGTGTATATGCTGTTTGTTTCCCAATAAATAAATAAATAAACAAATATTACTCTACGATAGCTAATTTAAACATTAGTGTCTACATACTAGCTGGCACTTAAAAGTTTCTATCATACTTAAGCCTTTATATAGACCGAAAACTATAGGTTAATGGGAATAATTAAGACTATTTGCTATATTGGAATACAGTTTGAGGGCAAGGGTGATTATTGTAAGTTCAATTACCACTTGGTGTAATGAACTATATTCGTACTCTTTATGTCTCTATGTTGAGATAATAAAAATTAAATAATATTCTAAAAAATAAAATAATTATATTTTTCTAAGTAAAAAGAGTAACTAGGTGATTGTCATAATTAGACTTTTAAGTTATTTATTACTTAACAAACTGAATTTTTCGAAGTAAAAAAGTTCGACCTTCATTTTCTCTTGATTTATTACTGTTGGAAGATATATCATTAATTTAAGCAAAACCTAATAAAAGCGAAACGACTGACGTTAAATATCGATCGGAGAATACTGTACAATGTAAGGCAATTATAAAATCAATGGTTTAAGATTTCTATACTTCGATGATATTTGTTTTGTCTATCTTAGTCAGTATATTATCTTTTTTTTTTTTCTTGTATTTTTATCTTTTCTATATATATATATATATATATATATATATATATATATATATATATATATATATATATATATATATATATATATATATATATATATAAATATATATATATATATATATATATATATATATATATATATATATATATATATATATATATATATATATATATATATATATATATATATATATATATATATATATATATATATATATATATATATATATATATATATATATATATATATATATATATATATATATATATATATATATATATATATATATATATATATAAATATATATATATATATATATATATATATATATATATATATATATATATATATATATATATATATATATATATATATATATATATATATATATATATATATATATATATATATATATATATATATATATATATATATATATATATATATATAAAATATATATATATAAACCGACCAGTACAAACCAAATCTAATGATATTCATTTATAATTTGGATTTTGAGCTTTACTTTGATAGGTACCTACTGTTAAGACATTTATACCTAGACGATCAATCTTCTTAATATTACGTGTTGAGTGGCGGAACTTAATGCCGTATTTGTCCTTTTCATAAAATATGGAAATTAAAACAATTCATAAAGTCCAAACAAAAAAGTCAAATCTAGAACAATCTGACACTGCCCCTACGTGCCACGACGGTCTTGTCTAATTGAATTATTTCTTCCATTTATTTCTTCGCTGAATAATAATAAGATTTGCTCATAATTTTAAATAATTGAATGAAAAAAAAAAGAAATCTAAACCGGAAATATAACAACCAAAACAACGAGTAAAAACGTAAACATTTAAAACAATGTCTTCATTAAAATTATCTCAAAATTTAGAGACGTAAACAAAAAATCACATTTTCCTCCCAATTTAAAATAGAACATCAGATCTTGAAATATTCAAAGTGACTTAATTGCTCTTTCAGACGAGGTCGTGTAAAAATAAGACAATGCTTTCTCAACAAACAAACTGGATGCCTTCTATTGTGGCGGACAAATACTTTACTTGGTAACACTGAGACAACGTCAAAATGTTATTTTTCTTGAAAAACGTTGACGAGTCCAAGGTAATTGCCTTACATTAAATAAGATATATTTATTTTATCTTCAGGTTGAATTCTTCAAGACTAAAAAGGGTGAGTAAAGCTCGTGACTGTTTGTACCAAGTTTTAAAATTTTAATTAGAAATCAATTAAAAGGCGGGTTGAACAAGGATTACTTTACCAGTAAATGGTAAACTAATGGTGGTTGCAAGTTTGATTCCTGTTTGAGATAAAGTTCTTTTACTGCAATGCTCTAATGGAATGCAGTGTTGAGCTCCGCTACCAAATACACAATGTTTAGTTTAAACAGAAAATGTACAATAGTGTCATAGCATAAGTTTTCCACTATCTTATGTAAGATTCAAATAAATTATGTAGATATAGATAATGATATATTTTCAAAAAAGTACCATCTTATTTTACTTGGGAAATTACAAATTATTGCGCAATATTATCATTCCTTTCACTATCTCTGTTTGCTTTGAACCACATAATGTTTTCTCGTAAAGCAATATTGGCTGAATACATTTGCACTGCCAATATTAAAGCCTCTCATTTTACGCCCACACAGAGTGAAATTAAAAACACATTTGAAGAAAACATAGTATTCATAACTTGCTTTTTGTGTTTCATATAAAAGCCAAATCAGCGGAATAAGAATGCTTCCCAAAGTATACGAAAAAAAATAAGTATTGTTACAATTTTGGTCTTAAAAATTTTAAAGAACGCATTCGATGCTTTATACGGAGCCGGATTTGAACAAAAAATGTGAAACAAAAGGAAATGAGTATGTGTAATTTTTGCTGCGAGATAATTAAAAGAGAATAATAAACCAAGAATATTAGCATGAAACGGTAATTATACCGAAATTTCTCTGAAAAATCAGTACTAAAAGCCTGTACGCTAATAAGAACGCCTTAAATAGGTCGAAAAACATGAATTTTATATACTCAAGTCCCATATGGATATGTAAGTACGTAAAAGGCTAAAATATGTTATTGTTAGAATATTTTATGTGGAATTTCTTAAAAAATCCCCATGAAAGTACCTAATTAGCGTTTTTATGGCTACAGAAATAAAATCCTTCAACTTATATATTAATAATATTTATCGTGAAAATAAAAAATATACTATGAACATTATATAAATATATTTAAACAAAATGTCTTGATTTTTTTATGTTTTCATTAGTTTTTTTATGTATTTAGACTAGGTAAAGGAACTACTATATTTTGCCATGACATAGAAAATTTCACGCAGAAAAATCTAGTCACCCAGGTAAAGATTATTAAACGACTTTCGGTGGCCTACAGAAAAGTTCCTCTGAACACTATTCATTATGAGATCTAGTCAACGCCTTTGCAATTTTCAAAACATTTTAAACTGATAGAAAATTCTGAACCAGAAGATGCATCTCATCAGATGAACTGATTAAAATGAATAGAGGGAATTGATTCTAAGGTGCGCCAATCCAAAAATGAAAAAAATCTCCGTATGTGGGTGGATTTAACGATAACCAAGTATGTTTTAATTTTTTTAAATGTATTTCCCGTAACAAATGTTGTTGACAAAAAAATATAAATAAACAATATAAATAAAAATATAAATAAACGTTTTATTCGTTAGTACCAACATGTGAGGAATCAAAACAACAATCAATTTCTCTCAATCATAAATTCTGTACAGCAACAACAAGGATAACAACAGGGGGCGATAAGTAGCTATAATTTATTTGACTTACCTTGAATTATTAATAGTAATAATTTACTTAGCTTGTCTCATGCCACTGATATCCCACCCTTTGTATACTACTTACTTAAGATGATTTGTAGGTGCAACCTAATGCTTCCTTTTGATAAAACTAACATTACATGGAAAAATGGACTGTATTTCGATAAGATTTTGGTATATAATTGAGATTTGCTTTATAATAGATTATTTATAAACATTTAGGAAGTAATACCTTTTGTATAAACATGTTATGATTAAGTTGATTTGATTTAGTGAGGAAAAAGTCAGTGGTGCTTATTATATAAGTAGATCTCAAATTGAAATGGATATTTACTTGACTTTAACTATGTATATATATATATATATATATATATATATATATATATATATATATATATATATATATATATATATATATATATATATATATATATATATATATATATATATATATATATATATATATATATATATATATATATATATATATATATATATATATATATATATATATATATATATATATATATATATATATAACGAATTTCGTATTTTCCTATATAAACATGTTATGATTAAGTTGATTTGATTTAGTGAGGAAAAAGTGAGTGGTGCTTATTATATAAGTAGATCTCAAATTGAAATGGATATTTACTTGACTTTAACTATGTATATATATATATATATATATATATATATATATATATATATATATATATATATATATATATATATATATATATATATATATATATATATATATATATATATATATATATATATATATATATATATATATATATATATATATATATATATATATATATATATATGTATATATATGTATATATATGTATATATATGTATATATATATATATATATATATGTATATATATATATATATATATATATATATATATATATATATATATATATATATATATATATATATATATATATATATATATATATATATATATATATATATATATATATATATATATATATATATATATATATAGCAACAGACACTCCATTCTCAACTTTCTATTTTTCACATATTAATACAACACGATTTTTATAGTCAGAGCGCAGAAATGAACATAATTCATTCACCCTGAGTAAAAACCGAATCCCAAAGCATAACAATTTCGTTTACGGCCCAACGGATGTGTCTGTATGGTGCTTACCCAGCTATATGCGAATATAACCCAATGAAGCCAAAAAAAATATTTCTGTAAAAGTAAGTCTTTGGATGTTTGCCAACAGTTTTTCTTTTTATTGCCATCGACTGATATTTTTGACTTAAGAGCTTATGACAATACGAGAAGAGCTATATAAAATGGCGAATTATGAAACAGAACAATGCTAAGGCACTAAGAAGTTTTTACTTTTTATAAAGATCAATTTAAAACTTATTATGTTATTAAAAATTAATATATTATTTCATTTTTGTTTCTCCAAATTAATTATAAATAAATATATTTTCTCTGATAATATATTTATTTAAATTTTATAATATATTTAAATTTTATCTTTGGTAATATCTGATAATGGTACGGTAGACTAAAATAATCTACTGTAAAGACTCTCTACTTTTTACGTTTCATCTAATTTTTTTTTATTTAATATTACTTAGAACTAAGGCTATGGCTGATAAGCGAATTGCACAAGTTCATACGTTTTATCCTTGGTGTTATAAATAAAATTAAATAAATTAGGATCACTTGATAGGGTTACACAGTAATGACAAAAAAAATAGTACCTTTTGTATGGCTAAATTAAACGTTGCTCTATAAATCCCATATGTATATACAGGCAAATGTTGACCTAATGCGCAAAACCATGCTTAATTTAATTTTATTAGGTACAATATATTTATTGCGGCATTTTTTGTCTGGATGTCAATTATTTCCTTAAGATTTTTTGTTTCAATATTTAATTTTATACAGTTATTAAGAGTGATGACATACATATATACTTATAAAAAAAATGAAGAGTAGTTTTTTAAATCAGATTGATCTCAATTACTTCATTCTTTTTGAGTGGGAATCGAACCCGCAATCATCACGTTTACAGCTAGACGCTATCGCTGCGCCACTATGCTCAAACAAATATAATCTTAACTTAAAAAATATTTGTTCACTTATTTTATTTTTCAACCAAAAATAAAACTCAACCGAAAGAAGATCTTTTCTTGGTAAAATTTGGTATATATAATTTTTTTGTTTTTTTTTAGCTTCACACTTTATCCCGCATAATGCAGGGTAGTCAGAGGGAACTGCAGAAACCATGTTACGACACTCCGTTTCTTAGTTCCTGCCTTCTCCGTCCCGGCTTTCCGCCTTTTTCGAGGCATTGCGTGTTGGATGGCGGAACTCAACGCCGCGCTTTGCCTAGTTGCCAGAGCGAAGAAAATGGAAATAGAAAAATCTATCTCCCCCGAGTGGGAATCAAACCCTCAAACCGTCGCGATACAAGCAGACGCTTACGCCTCTGCGCCACGACGGCTCTCAATATATACATAGTAAAAATGTTTTTTTTTTTTCTATATAATACTTGAAATCGATAGAGGAACCTTATTTAATTTAATAAAGACAAGCGTTATATTCATAAATAAAACAAAAGTACGTGAAGTTCTATACAAAATAAAAATCAGATGTTGAAATTAGGCTGCTAGTTGTAAACTATTTATAGAGTACGTTGAGTCCATAAAATATTTTTTGAATACCAAAAATACATTAATTGTAAAAAACAGATAATTCATATTTTTATGATTTTAAGTGTTAATCTACAACGAGGATATGTTTTCCATAGGTATTATTTTATAATTAATATTTAATATAATAAATAAATATAGTCTAAATGGCATTTTATTAAATAAAATTAATACAATCTGGTCTTTTATTAATATTTTCTTATTATACTGCTGAAAAGTTATAATCTGTTTTTTTTTTATTTTAGAAAATATGTTATATATTTTCTATATATTTATCTAAATAATCTCACTCGCAAAAACAAGTTTTACACTGCAAATTAAAATTAAATTATATTTTAAATATTTTGGATTTAAAAATTGAGGACCGTCGCGGTGCAGAGGCGTAATTTCTACCTGTAAACGTTTGTGGTTTCGATTTTCACACGAGGAAGATGGCTGTTTCTTTTTCATTTTCGCTCTGGCAACTAGGCAAAGCGCGGCGTTCAGTTCAGCCACTCACCACGCAATGCCTCGAAAAGGCGGAAAGCGGGAAACAGAGTGTCTTAGAGTTAAGAGGTTAAGATTCCCACGATTCCTGAGGTTCCCTCTACCTATGCTGCTATGAGAGGGAAAAAATATGAAGCTATAAAAAAATAATTAAAAAATATATTGGAGATGTCGATAGCACTGATAAGCCGATCTTCTATATGAGATTTTTATTTATTTTACTTCATTTATTCTTACAAAAATATACCCCATAAATATATTTACTTGTTTATTAAAAATAAAATTTCACCGAACATAAAACAAAATTCTTATCTCACTCCTCTCTCAATAGAATTTTCTTTCTAAAATGTAATACAATTTTACAATGGAATAACGGATATGATTTATGGTTATCGATTAGAGGATGCAGCGAGGGTGCAAGTGTAGTGATCGACGTAATCTCTTCACAGTGCCGCTGTGTATTTTGTATGCCTGTCAGACTTTGCTTTGCTCTACAAGATTTTTTATATTATTCTTTTTAGTTATTTTAAGAGTTGATTTATATCATTATTTTTTTCTATTACATAGAGCTTGAGGGCTGTCGTAGCGCCTGCCTGTAAACGCGACGGTTTCTGGGTTCGATTTCCACTCGGGGAGATAGATTTTTCTCTTTCCATTTTCTTCGCTCTGAAAATTAGGTAAAGCGCGGCGATGAGTTCCGCCACTCAACGTGCTATGCCTCTAAAAAAGGGGAAAGCAAGGATGGAGAAAACAACGGAGTGTCTTAACACTAGGTTGTTATGGTTCCTGCCTACCCTGCCATGTGCGGGATAAAGCATGCTTGATTAATCTATACGATTTTTGTTTTTGGGTTGTACTATGTTTTTTTAATTTTATGTTAAATTATAATATATCCTAATAGAAAATTATGTAAGATATTTTAAGTCATGTCACCTTAATAGCGTATAAGCGAATTTTCTTAATACTTCTGAACAACTAGCTAATGTTCCCTTTTACTGAGAATATGTGAAAATGGAGTGGGTCATGTCTAAGCTAGGCAAGGTGTGACACAAATTCTTGAATAAAGCGTAAGATTACTGCTACATACAGTATATTATCTACATGTATGGATATTAAGGTTATTCACTTATATCTATATTTATCACGTTAAAACACTAATCTTATAGTAATAAGAACTCGGAGATAAATAAATTAATTTCAAATATGTTTTTACATTTTATTTGTCCTAATAGCAAAAGAGAGCACGGCGTAGAGTTCCGTCGTTCCGGCATAGAGGCAGTCAAAACCTACAACAATGGTACAAAAGCGTCACGCGCCACACAATGTCTTACAGTTTCATAATCATTTATGCATATTCTAAACTAAATAAGAAATAGTATGAAAAAATCTGTCACACAAAACAAAATTTACTCAAGAATTCTTAAGTTGTATACCTTTTATATATAAAATAATTTCTATTACGTCTGGTCATCATAGGACGTGATTCAATCAAGTTGACATGTCGAATACATCGTGTATTACGATTTAATGTTATCTTTTACTTGCAGACGAGAAAATGGATCGCGAACTTGAACATGGTGTTATGATAAGTACTTTGTCATGTTTGTCTTATTTAATGAAGTAAGGAATCTATTACATTTACGTTTGGTTTAGATGAAATCCTTTTATCAAAATTTTTTTATAAGCATTTTAAATAGCTTCACGCGTTATCCCGCATATAGTAGGGTACACAAAAGGAACTACATAAACCTTAGGAATCTAACCTAGCGTTATGACACTCCGTTCCCTGATTTTTGCCTTTTCAGGCATTGCATGTTGAACTCCTCGCAGCCGTTTAGTTGACACAAAGAAAATGGAAATGAAAAATCCTTTACCAGTTAATCGTATCAACAAACCGTCGCGTTTACAGACCACACCTCTGCGCCACGACGGTCGTATATAATAAATATTAATTTAGTACTAAATGCTAAATATTTTTATATTTAAATTTGAATAATTTGATTTTTTATATACCAGAGTGTTTGTAGTCGTATACGTCAACTACCTTTTCTACGTAAGCTATAGGATGTAACGTCTGTTGCTATCGTTAGTGTTTCTCTATAAAGACCTACACACATGCCACACCCAGTAATTTCACTGTGTTTGTAACAATTATATCATAATTTTTCGAATTTAAATGGATTTGTAATAGTGTCAATTTTTTTGCAGCCTGCCTATTATAATCTTTCTATTCAAAGAAAACATAAATAATTTTTCTTTTATATATATTGAGCTTAAGCAATTTAAAGCTGTCTCCTTAGAGCAACAGAACAACAATTTTGCGTTACGTCTTTGTACTGTATACATTTTGTAAAGGAAGTACGACTGTTTCATCCATTTAAAATCACCTCAAGTGGCTATATAGATACTTTTATTGTTTACCACAGAAATGGTACACTACTCAGTGCACAATGTACCGTCATGTCTCACCGAGCGCTTTTGTAATCATTTGGCTTGAATCCAGAAAAATATTAATTCTATACAATGTATAGCTATAAATTATGTATAGCTATATATTATGATGTACTTTTTAGTAAACTTATAGCAGAATATATATATATATATATATATATATATATATATATATATATATATATATATATATATATATATATATATATATATAATATATATATATATATATATATATATATATATATATATATATATATATATATATATATATATATATATATATATATATATATATATATATATATATATATATATATATATATATATATATATATATATATATATATATATATATATATATATATATATGAAATTTTAAGCATATTTTGGTACAATATAATACAATAGTACATACTGTGTTCATTATCGGCTTCAAAAAGTACCTGGTAGAAAATTTTCTTTTAATTGACAGAAATAACGTGATGATAGGACATCCTATTTGACTTAAAAATAATTGAATATTAATATATCTTACTAGCTACGTTCCTCTACGAGATAAAAATAACCAATCTTCAAGTATATATATTTTTCAGCAGAAATTTACAAAGCATATTTTTTTTAGCTTCACGCTTTATCCCATACATGGCAGGGTAGGCAGAAGGAACTGCAGGGACCGTGAGAACCTAGTGTTAAAACACTCCGTTGCTTAGTCCCTGCTTTCTCCATCCCCACTTTCCGCCTTTTTCGAGGTATTGCGTGTTGAGTGGCGGAACTCAACGTTGCGCTTTGCCTAGTTGCCAGAGCGAAGAAAATGGAAATAGAAAAATCGATCTTCCTCGTGTGGGAATCGAACCGATTCGAATCAAAGTCGGTCCTTAAAGCATATTGGGAGGCCCAATTTCCCCCACCCCCCTCCCTTATGATGGCGCAGGTTAAAGAAAATCTACCCCAGGAGGGTACCAACTGCGCTAGCGTTGGAGAATCCCTCTCTGGACATCCAGGCTCAGGACTCAAATCAGCCGAGCGTGGATGTCCAGGCCGCCCCACGAATTCTGGGGGGGGCAAAACCGCGCTAAATAATTCCCGGGGCAAGAGCGGACGTTACACGGCGTCCCCTGCCACACAAGTTGTGGAGTTTTGCAACATCAGGGGCTTACATTCTAACATCAACGCTGTCCACTACCACCTCGAGACAGTAAAGCCGGCTTTGCTCTTTTTGACCGAGACGCAAATATCGTCTCCGGCGGACACCTCTTACTTGCATTACCCTGGTTACAGTTTGGAACACTCCTTCGTACCAAAAGCAGGTGTGTGCGTGTACGTTAGAGGCGATGTTAGCTCACGCCGCCTCAGGAATCTTGAAGGTAGGGACCTCTCCATCTTGTGGCTACGTGTAGATAGCGACGACCACCCCCGCATCTACGCCTGCCTCTACAGGTCCCATAGTGGTGATGCCGAAACCGAGCGACTCCTTGAGCACGTCCAAATGGCTACAGATTTGGTTCAACAGCAGATCCCTTCCGCAGAGATCGTGATACTCGGCGATTTTAACGCCCACCACGCCGAATGGCTTAGTTCACGCAAGACCGATCACGCTGGAAGATCTGTTCATGACTTCGCCCTGACCTATGGTTTTACGCAGCTGGTTACAACGCCTACGCGAATCCCAGATGTGGAAAACCAGGAACCTTCACTGTTGGATCTTCTGCTGACTTCCCACCCCGAAGACTACACCGTGTCTGTCGGTGCTCCTCTAGGCTCCTCTGACCATTGCCTTATCCGGAGTGTGGTGCCACTCTCACGCTTAGCGCAACCACGTTGTCCACGAAGACGTCGAGTGTGGCACTACAAGTCAGCAGACTGGGATGGATTGCGATCCTTCTTTGCGTCCTACCCATGGAGTCAGGTTTGCTTTGCACTGGTTGACCCCAATGCCGTTGCTGATGCTATTGCTGATGTGGTGATGCAGGGTATGGAACTTTTCATTCCAAACTCTGTGGTCCCTATTGGTGCCAAATGCCAACCTTGGTTTAGCCGATCCTGCAAAATTGCTTCTTGCAATAAGTGGGAGGCTTACCAGGCCTGGGCGGCTGCTGCAGCGACGAAGGATGTGAATACCAGTGCCTTAAAAAAGAAATTTAACCACTCATCCCGATCCTTCAAAAGAGACATCGCTAGGGCGAAGTTCTTGTACACCTCCAGGATTGGCGAGCGACTAGAGCGTCTTCCATCTGGAACTCGCGCATTTTGGTCTCTAGCTAAAGCCGTCCAAGGAAATTTCTGTACGCCATCTCTACCACCTTTGCTCAAGGGAGAAGATTCATTGGTCCACGACGCAAAGGAGAAAGCCGACCTCCTGGGCAAATTCTTTGCGTCCAACTCATTCCTGGATGACAAGGGTCAAGACCCGCCAATAATACCACGGTGCAATTTTGTCATGCCGGACATCCGTTTCCACCAAAAAGCAGTGCGGTCAGCAATGCTATCCCTGGATGTCCACAAATCGAGCGGGCCCGATGGAATCTCTCCCATTGTTCTAAAGACGTGCGCCCCGGAGTTGGCACCGGCAATAACGCGCCTTTTTCGGCTTTCCTATTCCTCTGGCGTAGTCCCGACTTCATGGAAGACAGCTTTAGTGCACCCGATCCCTAAAAAAGTTGACCGCTCAGATCCGACCAATTACAGGCCAATAGCCATAACCTCATTGCTCTCGAAAGTAATGGAATCCATTATTAACAACCAGCTCCTACGGTACCTTGAGGATCACCAGCTGCTTAGCGACTATCAGTACGGCTTCCGTCAGGGTCGCTCGGCTGGTGATCTCCTAGTATACCTGACACATCGATGGGCACAGGCCATCGAGAGTAAGGGCGAGGCTGTGGCTTTTAGTCTGGATATAGCGAAGGCCTTCGATCGGGTTTGGCATAAAGCGCTACTTTCAAAGCTTCCTTCCTATGGGCTTCCTGAGAAATTATGCGAATGGGTCGCCAGTTTCCTAACTGACAGAAGCATAAAGGTCGTAGTCGACGGCGAATGCTCTGATCTCATGTCCGTTAATACTGGTGTCCCGCAAGGCTGTGTGCTATCACCCACGCTGTTCCTCTTGCACATTAATGATATGCTGCAAATGAGTGGCATTCATTGTTATGCGGATGACAGCACGGGTGATGCTTTTTACACCGGCCGCGCCAACATTTCAAGGGAAAACGTCATTGAAAGCCGAACCAAACTTGTGTCTGAAATTGAAACTTCGTTTCAGAAAGTATCAGACTGGGGTAAACTAAATCTTATCCAATTTAACCCCAAGAAGACACAAGTTTGCGCGTTCACCGCTAAAAAGCTGCCATTTGTCGTATCGCTCCGTTTTGAGAGCACTCCTCTAACTGCCTCAGCCAATATCGGAATTCTTGGCG
The DNA here is from genome assembly GCA_037178615.1 of Dione vanillae. NCBI lineage: Eukaryota > Metazoa > Arthropoda > Insecta > Lepidoptera > Nymphalidae > Dione > Dione vanillae. Next base: position 258,842 of record JAZFAU010000246.1, read on the forward strand.
TTGACATATCGAGCGAAGTCCAGTTTCGTGGTCATCTGGAGGGTAAGGCTAAATTAGCCTCGAAGAAGCTCGGTGTGCTCAATAGATCGAAACGGTATTTCACGCCGGCTCACCGCCTGCAACTTTATAAAGCTCAGGTTCGGCCTCACATGGAATACTGTTCACATCTTTGGGCAGGGGCTCCCCAATACCAGCTTCTCCCTCTAGACCGCATTCAAAGGAGAGCGACTCGAATTGTCGATTGCGAAAAGATTTCTGATCGGCTCGACACCTTGGCACTGCGTAGAGATGTAGCCTCGCTATGCATTCTCTACCGCATATATCATGGGGTGCTCTGAAGAACTGTTCGGGCTGATCCTTGCCGCCTCTTTCCGTCATCGATCTATGCGACAACTCTACCACCCCCACCACCTTGACAGTTGGCAGAGTACTACTGTGCGTTTTAACAGAAATTTTCTGCCCCGCACCATAAAATTGTGGAATGAGTTGCCGCATGCGGTATTTCCGGACAGATACGACCTGCAGACCTTCAAGAAAAGAGCGTATTCTCATTTAAAAGGCCGGCAACGCATCTTGTAGCTCCTCTGGTGTTGCAAATGTCTATGGGCGGCAGTATTCACTTACCATCAGGTGATCTGTCAGCTCGTTTGCCACCTATATTATAAAAAAAAAATATATATATTCTTTCTAGTAAAATCGGATAACCATATATAACATTACCGTATAAGTGTTGGTTTAAACTAACGACCGCATTAATAGTATGTTTGATAGGATATTGCTAGAACATTTGGAAAATACGTTTTAATTTAATCAACCTAATGTTATTTGCTTACGTCATCCTTAACATAAATATTAAATAAATTGATCTTGTACTTGCTTTTAGCTGCGGCTTCGCTTGGTCTTTAAATATTAGAAATAAAATAAAAAGAAATTCAAAGAGCTGAAAATATAAATATAGCTATTTTGAATTTTTTTGACAAAAATTGTTTTTATGTTTTATATTTTTGTACCATGTAAAACGTAATTAAAATTTAATGAAATATAATTATTATTTTTTAAATAAAACGTAACCTAGTTTTCGCGTGAAAGCGTAGCAAAGAAACTTAAGTTTGCATATATATATATATATATATATATATATATATATATATATATATATATATATATATATATATATATATATATATATATATATATATATATATATATATATATATATATATATATATATATATATATATATATATATATATATATATATATATAAGCGGCTTCGCTTGGTCTTTAAATATTAGAAATAAAATAAAAAGAAATTCAAAGAGCTGAAAATATAAATATAGCTATTTTGAATTTTTTTGACAAAAATTGTTTTTATGTTTTTATATTTTTGTACCATGTAAAACGTAATTAAAATTTAATGAAATATAATTATTTTTTTTTAAATAAAACGTAACCTAGTTTTCGCGTGAAAGTGTAGCAAAGAAACTTAAGTTTGCATATATATATTATATATATATATATATATATATATATATATATATATATATATATATATATATATATATATATATATATATATATATATATATATATATATATATATATATATATATATATATATATATATATATATATATATATATATATATATATATATATATATATATATATATATATATATATATATATATATATATATATATATATATATATATATATATATATATATATATATATATATATATATATATATAAATAAGGATATAAAGAAACAGTATAATTGTATTAATATTTGCTTTAACAATTATTGGAACGACACACTATGACGACATATTATTATTCTGAGGAAAATTTATTCATTACAGGTAAAATTTTCTTGTTGATATGATAATAGCGAGTATTGTTCTCATAAAAAATAATGAGAAACAGTCGTCAGACGTAAGTATGGAAATCAGGAGCTTTTAATTAAGGAAACATATTGATACAACTTTATGAAATTCATTTTATTTGTTTGTTTTTTATTTAAATATTCCTTTTATTTATTTAAATGTTACAACACTAAAAGGTCTTGATTTATTTTCTAGTATTATTAAAGTTATAATTATTTTCTTATCATCGATTTGTAATAACTAAAAAATTAATATATTTAAAATATTTTTATATAAGAATATTTTATTAATTTCTTTATTTATTAATTGATACTTAGAACCTGGGCTGTGTCTGAGCGAATTTTTTATTTTTACACTAATTTCATTTGGTGATGACATGTTAATAAAATTACTGTTCAAGCTCTTCGTTATTGGAGGATAAAATTAAGGCTTAGGTAAATTTAATATATACATATGTGTGTAAGGACCGTCGTGGCGCAGAGGCGCAACGACTGCCTGTAACGCGACGGTTACTGGGTTCGATCTCCAGTCGGAGAAGATGGATTTTTCTATTTCCATTTTCTTCGTTCTGGCAAACTAGGCAAAGCGCGGCGTTGAGTTCCGCCACTCAACACGCAATGCCTCGAAAACGGCGGAAAGTGGGGACGGAGAAAGCAGGGACTAAGCAACGGAGTGTCTTAACACTAGGTTCCCACGGTCCCAGCAGTTCGCTCTGCCTACCCTGCCATGTGCGGGACAAAGCGTGAAGCTAAAAAAAAAAATATGTGTGTGTAATTTAGCATCACACATTATCTTGCTTCGAAAAAGTAGCATTAATCTTCTGATTACCCACAATATAAATTTTACATGGAAACTAAATTATGTATAGGTTGAACTCTATACTTATACGCACTATATAACTATAAGATTTAATAATATCAATAGATATCCCTTTATATTGTCACTTAACTAATAAATGGTAGGCGTAAGCCCTCCCAAAATAGTTGGGTATAACTCAAGCACTAAGCATAGAATATAGATCGAATTTCCAATATGTACATTAATTGTCATCTTAAAGCCCACAGCTTACCCTATGTTTAAAACTAACCCATTCAGAAACTGTCTCATATCTTTAATATATTGCATATTTGGGTAAAAGTATCTGTGTTTTGGTATTAAAATAATTAATGTAGGTATTGTTGAAATTAAAATATTATTATTAGACTAAGTATTATATGTTTAAAGAGGTATGTAGGTAGAGGTAGGTGTCATCATCAGCCTACACCGTCAGGGATATATATATATATATATATATATATATATATATATATATATATATATATATATATATATATATATATATATATATATATATATATATATATATATATATATATATATATATATATATATATGTATATATATATATATATATATATATATATATATATATATATATATATATATATATATATATATATATATATATATATATATATATATATATATATATATATATATATATATATATATATATATATATATATATATATATATATATATATATATATATATATATATATATATATATATATATATATATATATATATATATATATATATATATATATATATATATATATATATATATATATATATATATATATATATATATATATATATATATATATATATATATATATATATATATATATATATATATATATATATATATATATATATATATATAATATATATATGTATATATATGTATATATATATATATATATATATATATATATATATATATATATATATATATATATATATATATATATTATATATATATATATATATATATATATATATATATATATATATATATAATATATATATATATATATATATATATATATATATATATATATATATATGTATATATATATGTATATATATATATATATATACATATATATATATATATGTATATATATAACATACTATAACATACGCAAATATAAACATATATATATATATGTATATATATATATATATATATATATATATATATATATATATATATATATATATATATATATATATATATATATATATATATATATATATATATATATATATATATATATAAATATATATATATATATATATATATATATATATATATATATATATATATATATATATATATATATATATATATATACATATATATATATATGTTTATATTTGCGTATGTTATAGCAGCCGTACAGCATCTAATTTAATTTTTTTTTATTTTTTTATCCTTACTCAATTACAATAATGGGCATTTAATATTTTTTTTTCTGTCAGATAATTCAATTATTATATTTAATTGATAATTGAATGATGTCTTTAATATTATGTATTATATCTGTCATTTTAATATTTGATGAACTTCAACTCCTGCCTGTACATATATACAAACAGACAATTATTATAAATATAATAATATTCTCATTTATTTTTTATCTCTTCCAATTCAATATGGCGTACAATTCACTAATGTTTTGACACGTTCCTGATTATTTATTACAGACAGAAATATTTAAAATAGTTTACGATTTTATCACCGTGCTAGCCAAAGAATTGTCATTGAAAACATATTCACATTTCTAATCTTCTAAATTTGTAAAGTACAGTAAAATCTATAAAGTATTGAAGAAACGCAAAAGTTAAATAAATTATTCTTATATTAGTCTCAGTCAATTTTCTGCTATCCATTTGACCCATGTCTCGAGAACATAATCTCTTGTCATAATTAAGACAATTATTTAATTTTGTCACGAACCATTTGTCCCAACTTTATGTAGATTGTTAATTGTTTTATACGTAAAGATATTTTTTTTTTCCTTAAACAAATATAGAAGGACCGTCGTGGCGCAGAGGCGCAATGTCTGCCTGTAACGCGACAGGTTTCTGGTTTCGATCCCCAGTCGGAGAAGATGGATTTTTCTATTTCCGTTTTCTTCGCTCTGGCAAACTAGGCAAAGCGCGGCGTTGAGTTCCGCCACTCAACACGCAATGCCTCGAAAATGGTGGAAAGCGGGGACGGATAAAAAGCAGGGACTAAGCAACGGAGTGTCTTAACACTAGGTTCGTATGGTTCCTCCAGTTCCCTCTGTCTACCCTGCCATGTGTAACCATGAAGTTAATATATATATATATATATATATATATATATATATATATATATATATATATATATATATATATATATATATATATATATATATATATATATATATATATATATATATATATATATATATATATATATATATATATATATATATATATATATATATATATATATATATATATATATATATATATATATATATATATATATATATATATATATATATATATATATATATATATATATATATATATTAACTTCATGGTTTATCCCGTACATGGCAGGGTAGGCAGAGGGAACTGCAGGTACTCTATGAACATAGTATTAAGACACTCCGTTGATTAGTTCCTGCTTTCACCGTCCCCACTTTCCACCTTTAAACAAGAATATAATCTTGAATATTTTCTGTATAGTTCCATAAACTATACATTTTTTATAGATGTATAGTTAAAATGTAAGCACATGGCGTTAAGTTTCGTCACTCAATTCGTAATTCCTCAAAAGGAGGGAAAAGCAAGAAAATGTAAAAGTCTACCCTTCTGTGTAGTAAATACTAGTACGACAGCAAACAATAAAGTATGGGATATATACTAACTTATTTTTAAGATTCTTTATATAAAATATTTATATAAAGGCTAAAAGTACATTGCAAAGTTACATATTAGTAATCATTAGCTTCTTTTACTACAAATTGTGAATTATGGGAAGAAAATATGAAAATGTATTGCTCTTACTCAAATTTCGACAAGAGTAATGCCCAAAAGTTAAAATCACATATTTAAATTTACTCTTGTGCGATATCCAACAAGCATATGAAAGAAGACCAGAGCAATTAAATAATAAAAGTAAATACTTGATTTACTAAAAAAATTGAGGTAAAATTCTTAAGGTACATTAGAATGTACCGTATATAATGTAAAGCTAGAGCCTTACTTAAAAATTCTGTTCCTTTAGGGATATTTATCTCCCATGACATTGTAAGTTGTACCAGTAATCCGTGCTCAGGACTTTTACGGGAAAATCGATGGCAAAATATCAGCATTATTACGTCAGATGAGTTGTTTTCACAAATTGTTGCTTTATTTTTCGATGGTCTTTTTTTCAACCAAATGGCAAATTGCTTCACGTAATATTTATTATACTTTATGGTAAGTATTGACCGCTATTTAAAAGTACCTACACCTTAGCTGATCTAGGTATAAGTGACCATTATATGACCAATATATTTATGTTACTGCAATAGATAAGTAAATTAACTTTACTAGCATCACATATTTCTTTTTAATTTACTGTATATGAATTGATTATAACAAAAAAATAAAATGAAAAAGAAAATGTTTTAATTCATTAATTTGTTACATTTTATAGAAATAAATATTCTAATAAGGCTTATTTTAGACTTTTTGACGGCAGAGGAGTACACTGCACTATAATATCAAACAATATACATTGCGTAACAAAGTTTTGAGCTGAAATTAGTATGTTAAGTTAAAATTAGAGCGTATATTGTATAACATTATATAATTCTATAGAATAAATAGATTTCTCTTTGTGTCAAGATACCTTCAAATAGCGGATAGCTAATGAATGGCTTGATAGATCTCATTGAATTACAATACAGCGCTGTCTCTGTGAGATGAAAGGTATTGGCTCAGTTGATTAAAACACAATACATTATAGTGAGTACAAATTTAAATATTTTGAGTAAATTTACTAAATAATATCGAATAGTGAACTAGTTATTTCTTTATACGGATGAGAAAAACACAAAGACCGTCTCGGCGTAGAGGCGATGCGTCTGGCTGTAAACGAGATGGCTTATAGGTTCGATTCATAGGTTCAGTTCTTAACATTAGATTCCTTTGGTTCCTGCTGTTCCCTGACACACAAAAGTATAAGCTTACTTTCTATAAAGTTTTAGAAATTCATAAATACCAGATTCTTTTTATATAAAAGTCAATTTTAATAAGTACGTACTAAACAAAACGTTTTAGCGATTATTTTCCTGTGCTCATTTTATTCTCGCAACAACTTTAAATGATTGCAAATTCAATCCTTTTAAAAAGTCACGTAGTGAGTTTTAAGCGCTTCAGAATATTTTCATAGAGATATAAAAGGTTAGGTTTCGTTTTCCGGAAATTGAATTTTTTTTATCTAAGTTAGATGTTATATATATAAGCTTTGCTTTTAATGTTGGAAAAAGTATTGAAAGTTTAAATAATAATCAAAATCTTTTTGATATACACTATGTAATGTATATATAAAAGTAGTAGTAATTTTTTAGGCAAGAATCTAATCGACCGTATTTCATTAACGTTAATCTACTTATTACTTGTTAATTCATTGAATCAAACAAACCCAATATTAATATATCACCTATTACCGCGATAATATAAGGAAAACATCAATCCATTCAGCCACACCATTAGACAACTTACTGTAGCACAGACGATATCATCTATCTTTGATTTGAGTTATGATTTGGGCCCATGATTTATAAGAAATGCAGGAAAATAGGTCGTGTCAAGAAAAAACAAGGAAAATCGTGAGCTAATATTTGTAATCAACAGACCGTCTCGTAAACAAAACCGTTTATCCATCACTGGATCAAGTATTAGTATACGTTCGGCAGTAAAAAGTTTTCCTGATTAATTCTTACTGGCGTCTTCCTGCTATAAAATATAAGTTATGGCGATGCGTTTGGGAAAAGAAGAATTTGGAATTATCGAATTTATTAAGATTTTGTATCAAGTTGATATTGAATTTGTTTATATACCGTAATATTCTATTCATAGTAATAAGACAAAGTGTGGCGTTGAGTTCCGCCACTCAACACGTAATATTTTAAGACTGGACATAAAATGGAGAACAGAATAAACACTTAATCCCTTTTAATTATGCTATATTCGAGATAGCGGGGATTCGTGAAGATGATTCATTTAAATTTTATCTTTTTAATTAAATAAAGAATAACTAAAAGATACTATATATTCGGCAAATGCTTAATTTCAGTTTATATTTGTAATCTGAAATAAGCAAATAAATAGCTTCACACTTTATCCCGCTCGTAACAAAGAAGTCGGAGGAAGCTGCAGCAACCGTGGTAACGTAGTGAAGAAACTTTGCGGCATTGCGGCATTGCATGTTGAGTGGCGCAACTCAACGCTGCGCTTGCCTAGTTACCAGAGCAAAGAAAACTCAAAATAATTAATCCATCCTCCCCTAGAAGGTATTCAACCCACAAACTGCTCTGTTCTTAGAAAAAACTAGTAGAATTTACTATATGTGAGCATTATAGCTTTTGATAGCGAAGAAACAACTGATCAATTAAAATTCTGTTCAAGTTCATAGCTCAATAGGTCGTTATGATGAGATGTAATAATGAGAGTCTTTGACCACACGTAAAGTAGGTCACATGAATGATCACTATCCAATATATAGATTTAGCTTTCAACTAAACTTTTTAATTTTTTATGAATCTTGGGCGTCAAATTCAAGTTCAATTTTATAATTATTTATCACAATGATTGCGTAAATTATTACTTTTTTTTGCTTCAAGTTTTTATCCCGCCCATGGCAAGGTACGCAGTGGGAACTGCAGGAACTATAGGAACCTAGTGTTAAGACACTCCGTTGGTTAGTCCCTACATTCTCCAACCCCACTTTCCGCATCTCCACTTTGCCAGAGCAAAAAAATGAAAATAGAAAAATCCATCTTCCCCGAGTGGGAACTGAACCCAGACACCGTCGCGTTACAGGCAGATGTTGCAACGGCGGTAAACTTACTATAATTAAATTAGAAGCCATTTGAATTGTAAATAAATCAATGAACCACTTCTTCAACCCTCAAAATTAATTATATAGCTGTCAAAATTTTATATGCCCCTAATAAAATACCTTAGGACCTACTAAATTTATGGACCAATAAAGCTGTTACTCTTCACATAACCAATTTAATCTCTATCCTTTGATGGGCACTCGATTCGCAATAAAAGGGATTAAGATGAGTACTCGGAAGATGTAAGACTAATGTTCAAAGGTCACTTGGACGTATGCGAAAGGGTTTCGGATTAAAAGTCAAACAAGGTTTTTATGATTTCTAAAGATATTACTTTATTTAGCAAAGTTTAAAAAACATTGTAGCAGTATTCTTCAATCATAAGTGAGTTTTTTTATTTCCTTATAGAAAGCTTGGTAAAATGATTATTGCCTATATTACAAAGCTTACTACTTGACCCGTTCGCATGCGGCTACGATTTACTATTAATTTTTTAATAAATTTTCTTTGTGTTATAGAGTATGGAGGCAGTTAAGAGTTACCGTGGGTACTTGTATATGTCAAGGCTTAGGCATACACGACTTCAAACGATTTGTATTGCATTAAAATTTTCAAATTAATAATTTATAAGTATTATTTATGATATATTATAAAGAAGGTAGAAAAAGACTTTAGCTGACCTACTAACAAAGTGTTCGTAATAATGGAGGAAGGTCAGATAAAAGTCACAAGTACATCTAAATTTGTCATCTTCACATATGTATATACATATATAATTTAATATTATCATTAATATTGAAACCTTAATAAAATTAATTCTACGGAAAAGGGCTAAATATTGTTACTGATGACATTTTTCCTGTTTAAGAGTAGAAATATGAGTTCGTCTAGTAATAGATATACTATATCAAACAAGCTCTACCTTTTTTGTGTATCTCTTTATATATTTAAATCACCTTTTTCATTATTTGTAACCTAAATGTATGAAAATATCCGTGGTGACGCAGAGGGAACAGCGCCATGACTATTACTTTGATGGACTCTGTCGTGGGCATTCAATGAGAAGAAGCTCTTCATCGTCATTGCACATATTACACAGTCTTGTGTTGTTACTGATGCCTCAGTTGTACATGTGTCTATTTCTGAATAGACCACAACTGCCTGTTAGCACCTTCACCAATGTACGGAGACAGTTCTTGTTAAAATATAAGGTGACACCTTTTTTTAAACCTTAATAAGTGTTTTAGCTTTATATCAGAAGTATTCCTCCAAAGTTGAATAGCCTCATATTGGTAATATGTTTTCAGTGTAAGCTGTAATAAGCCTAGCGAAAGAGAAATATCACATAGCGATTCTTGTCCAAATCGGGTGCTTTTGGAAGCCAAAAGGATATGCTTTTGTGCTAGTAGACCCGTCTCATTTCCTTCGATGTCAGTAAATTCGATGCCTGGAACCCATGTTAAAATTTCTAGGCTGCTTTTTCTCAGAGTGTTAAACACTCTGTTGGTCTGCTTGCTTTTATCAGCCACTTTCGATTGCTTCAATTTTGGGACATCAACAAAATTAAAATCATTGACTCATTCTTTTGATGCTTATCGCAAATAAACATCCAAAATTGAGTCAGTAGCGTCGTACCGTGGAGATTTCTCGAGTTCTATTTAAAGAACTGTCATCTTTAAGGATTCATGTGTATGTAAGCACACATACATTAGTACGTGTGCTGCCATTTAGTGGTTTTTTCTGTTAGCATTGTGTTAGTAATATAAATATTTTATATTGTTGTCTTATCTTATCGCTTAGAAGCAGAGGCACTGTGAGTTTTATGGGTTCGATTTCTTATCAGAATTGCCAATTATTGTCATTATCTTCACATTGATAATAAGGCAAAGCGCAAAAGGTGGAAAGTAAAAGACAGAGTGTCTTAACATTAGATTCTGTAATATATTTATATGACATACAACTTTATAACGTTAAAGCATTATGTTAAAGAATATTTTGCATTTTTTAAGCTATTCTCCAAATAAATGTATTTTAAAAATTATTTGCTTTATAAGAATTGAATTACAGAATTAAATTTTGATATTTACTCACATTATATACGCTTATGTCCTGTGATCAAGCTCTTCTCTCTTCCTAACCAAATTTTAAACACACTCACTGGTACTGCTTTTGAAACATGTTCTTGAAATTAATTGATAGTTGCGTGCAAAGTACTTAATACGATTTTAGGCACATTCTAACTACATTTCAATTTTCATTTGTATCTAGAATATAAATATTGATTCCTTTTTATACATTTCCTGTCTGATATACTTTATTATTATTAAAAGATAAAACCTGATAAAACCATCATAAAAATAAATAAATTCCATTTTGTATTAAACATTTTACGTCGATTGCTGTGAGTATAAAATATTTTTTACTTTTATATACTGTATTACTATATTTTTTATATATACTCGTCCAGTTTACAAGCGATGCTTTCCGCTGGCCCCGTGTGGCTATAAAATTATACAGCCTACGTGATCTGCCTCTGATTATTTTGATATGGGTCAAATTGCCTCCAAAAATTTGTCATGAAATGATAAATAATATTACTGTACCGACAAATTGTGAGTGCCATACTACATTCATCCTTTAATTTTTATCTCGGATGTATATTGTAGTGGAATGTACCAACACAATCTCTATAACGATGTTATATAAATAAATAAATAAAAAAGGCGGAATGCGAGGACGGAGAAAGCAGGGACTAAGCAACGAAGTGTCTTAACACTAGGTTCATATAGTTTCTGCAATTCCCTCTGCCTACCCTGCAATATGGAGGATAAAAGCGTGATGCTAAAAAAACAAATAAATAATAAATAAATAGCTTCACGCTTTTGGCTGCAAATAGTCAAAGTAGACAAAGGGAATCTAGTGTTAAGACACTGTGTTTCCTATTTTCAACACAATTTTTGAGGCATTGCGTTTATAGTGGCAGAACTCAACGCCACGCTTTACCTTACCGCTAGAGTGTAGAAACAAAATAATTTCCTATTTATACACCAGAATCAAACTCACACCAGTTACGTTCACAATCAGACGCTTTGCCGTTGCGCCTCGAAGGCTTCGTTAATCAAATTGATGTCTTTAATTAATTAAGCTTAATATAATAATTCATCAATATAATGATTAATTATATCGTACTTAACAATTTCATATCGTTAATCATTTCTATTTTCAATAAAATACTCTGCTCAGCAGAGTGTTTGAACACTAGGTCTCTCCCTATCTTGCTATGATCGGATAAAATCTTTATTTGGAAATTGAATAATATATCAAAATATATTTTTACCAAACAAAAATTTGAATATATAAAAAAAACTTTAAATGCTTAGCACGATATATTTCGAAAAAAATCGGAAGAATAATCAATTATAATGAAACAAAATGAAAAGCTCCCGCGAGATAAGGAATCAAAATTTGATTAGACATGTTATAATTAATATTTTTATTACATTTTTTCCTGAAAACTTAATTGTAAAAGGATTCCATAATTGAATAAGCTATTTGGTAAACTTATCAAATATTGAAATTTTCTACATTTTAGTGCTACTAAATACTAGTAACTTCACAAAGTGGTGAAAAGTAAAGTCAAGATCTTTTTCAAAAAAAAGATATCATCTTGATACAATTTTTTTGAAAAAAGATCTTGGCTTTACTTTTAACTACTGAATCCTCAGTGGCTTTAAAATATCATACATATATAAGTTACGACACTGTTTATAATATTTATAATCTTTATTAAAATGCTCTACAAGAAATATTTTACTTTATATTGACTTTTTCTAAGCAAAGCAAGCACATATATTGCAAGAATTTGTAAATTAAGTAAAGTTGTTTAAATTTATACCAGGTTTATGAAGTTTATGAAGTTTACAATTTAGTTTCAAAATAACTTTTCTCGATTCCCACGTTTGTGCTAATTAATTTACAAAGCACCAATAAAATACTTTTTCGATTACTTCTTTTTGAAAAAGCGATAATTAATTCACCCTTTCAAGAAAATGAGAATATTTCTTGTTTTAAAACGCATTATTTTCTTTCTATATGAAACAAAGCTGTTGGAAACTTAAAAAAGACTTACATTCATATTTTACTACATATTTAGTTACAATCATACACATATGAAAATATTCATATGTATATGTACATACACGCTCTCACACACACATGCATACACTCATGTGATTAAAATTGGAGAAATTTATTCAGGATTTGTAATACTAAGACTATTTATTTGCTAAAGAGAATAATATTTATTACGAAAATTTTATAAATTACATTTTCTCTTTAATTATATTCCACACAAGAAAAATCTGTATTGGAAATATATATGAGCATAGTAGGGTTTAAAGTCCTGCCTAAATCACCAATATACTTATTAAAACTTCAACAATTTGAAGAGATCTCGGTATCAATTCGTCTTCATTAAACTTTTATATGGAAATACGGTATTCTTAGAAAGCCGCAATTTATCTTGATACATTAAAACATTCACTGTTATTATTTTGAATAAAATTATTATTTGACTTCTACTTTGACTTTGTATAAGAATGTAATGCATAAACCTAGATAAGAAATATAAAAACAAAGATACAGTCATTACCTGAGCTGTTACAAAACTATATGTAACAAAAGCGTATCAAGCAGTTTACCTGAGCGTTATGTCGGCGTACATATTTGAAATTGCTGTGTAAGCTTAATTTGAGCTTTCAATAAAGTTAGCTTATTTAAATGGAAATATTAAGTTATTACTTAAATTGCTACTTTTTTATTTGTAATGATTGTAATACATGAAAGTAACTAGTATGGAAATAAATAAAAATCGACATGAACATGTCTTTTAATTGGTTTAGAACGCTTCCTATTTCTATGTTCAACTATAAGGTTAAAAGATTAGATTTAAAAGTTATCCACTTCAAGTCTTTTGAGATTAAGCGAGATATTATTAAGGAGTTATGAGTAAATGGAAATCTTTATGTGCTCGTATTTTTCTAATATAATAATTCTAATGTTGGTAAAGCTGTCTGGACAAGCAAACCTAGAACCTAGAAATTATTATTTCATATTTTAATTTAGAAACTCACTTATGAATTTACTTCAATGTTTATTCACCCCGCTCTAAACACAAAAGCCAGTGCCAGTACCAAATCCTCTCTCATTTTTTATCTCAACACATACCTGCCCTTTCAGAAACAAATTTATAGGAGACCCGTTTAATATTTATTTTTCTTGGCTTTCTCAAATAAGCTTCTATAAAAATACTTTTCCTTCAAACCGCTTGGTTCTCTGATTGTCTCTTTATGAAGGTAGGATGAATATTTGATTTCCTTTGCCCCTTATTTTTCTTCGCAGTACAACTTTGCAAGAGTAACGAGTTTAACTAACGCGGATTGTGGTGTTTATTTTGTTTTGTCTTAAGTACTTTATTGAAATTATATTTGATAGGTCTTAATTTAGTTACATATAAATTAAACTGAAAAAAAAAAACACTGTCATGTGTCAAAATCTGTCAAAAATTGAATGTTTTTTTAATTCAAACCAACAGTTTCTGAGATCAATACCTTCTACCAGCTTTATAATATATAATGATATTAGCATAGCATAGTATGTATAACATATTCTAAATTAAAATATGAAATGATTTCTAGGTTCTAGGTTCCCTTGTGCAGACAGCTTTGCCAACATTAGAATTATTATATTAGAAAAGTACGTACACATAAAGATTTCCATTTACTCATAGCTACCTATTAAATGAATAAACTACTAGGTGAACGACGGCTTGGTTCGGGTTGCAGGCAGCCACAGGATGCGAATAGCACTAGACAGGGCGCACTGGAGGTCCCTGGTGGAGGCCTATGTTCAGCAGTGGACGTCCTACGGCTGATATGATGATGATATGATGATGATAGCATAGTAGAACTAATCGATATTAAAAAGCAATAACTTAAAGTCCAGGAAAACAAACGGTACTCTCTATTTCTTTATATGACAGAAGAAAAAATATCTTTCGCTATAAAATATCCTAAAATTGAAAAATATGAACATGAATAAATTTTAAGTCAGGTTAAGTGATTTAAAATGTTAGTGAAAATAAACAAAAGAAGGCGTTGATGATGAGTCTAACATTCATCCTAAATGCTCCAAAACCGTTAAGTCATTAAGATAAAAAGAGCTTACGAAGAATCAGTGTAAGCGAAACGATTTATTATTTTGTACACAAACAATTATAAGATTTTTCCGTATACAAATGTATATTTGAATGTAGTACAAGGTCGCTTTCGTATTTGAGACTTCATCAAGAGTATATTCCAATTATTTTGGTGGATAGCTTTTAGTGCTACATTTTGTTTAAATTTCTCTCTGAATATGGAAATGCTGAAATTAGTGTTCTAATTATGTACCATATACAAGTTATTTAAATTTCTATGTCATGTAAAGGAGGTTTTATTTCATTTAACATTGTATTTCCATTTATACTAATATTATGTAGCCGGAAAATTTGTGTGTTTGTTTATATGAACTAATCTCAGAAACAACTAGATTAAGTTGTAAAGTTGTTTTGTATTACATAGTCCATTTATATGTTTAGTTCACAGTCTAAACTATATTATATTATATAAACTATATTATAAAATTTTGTAATTATATAACCAGTAGTGTAGCTGTAGTCCAGTTTCTCAATTCACGTGTCCCGTAATTGGAGCAGAAAGTGGAAAATAGAGTATCTTAATAATAATAAATATATATACAAAAAATATACGTACATATGTGATATAAGGGATTAACGGTCTAGGTTTAGAAAATATGTTTTTATGTTAGCAGACATTTCTAAAGAGTAAGTCAGTCACTCTCCACGTCCATTGTGAAGACAATAGCAGAATGTAACTTTCAAGAAAAGATAAAATGCCAAGATGTTGATTTGATTGATGATGATTTCTCAACCTACAATTAAAATAGTGTGATATTTAATATTATTGTAGCACATTTTACAGCACGTGGTAAAGGCAAGTAAACCCAAAATTTAAAATTTCTTTAAAATCTCTGTAAAATATTTAAAGTTAAGTTAATTTTAAATTACAAGTTGCTTTCTAAAGTAAACAATATAAGTGACGCAAACTTTCCGCGTAAAGGATTTATAAGTAAGATATAGAGCTCGTATATTTAGATACTAAAAGTTGTTACACAAATTGAAGCTAAGAATGCTTCGGACCGAAAGATAAACTTCAACTTCTGAACTCATTCATCAAATTCTTCGATAACTTGAAAATGTTTGATTGATGAAAACATCAAAACGCTTACACTATTTTCACTTGTTTATACACGCGCTATATTCAAGATTAATAATCGTTACTTCTTGGTCAATATTGCTTAGTAACTTGAACTTATCATGAGATTAAATTTTAATCCATTCACACACACACACTCACACACATCCGTCCACTCCGCCAAGCACTAGCTCCACCATTCAAAATACAATATCATAAAATTAGGCATTAAGTTGAAAACGGAGTTAATTAGCACTGTTCTTACTGTACATATATTATAAATGCATAATGTTATGATATGCTCACTTTTACATGATAATTAGTAAAAAGTAGGTCATAATGCAATATCCCAATAATTTCAATAATGACCATAAAACGTCATGTTTGTCTTTACATTGTAACAGTATTCTAGTAGTATGACTGTAGTGCTCGTTGGAACCGTTGATCTCATTGAACATACTACCTTTGAAACAGAAATACAGCCATCCATTGTCTGCCCTTTTAAAAGGGTTTCTCTAGCAATCCTTTTTAAGCTACTTATTATGGGCATAGTGTAAAATGAAATTATTCTGTTGAATATGTAAGTATATGTATGTATATATATATATATATATATATATATATATATATATATATATATATATATATATATATATATATATATATATATATATATATATATATATATATATATATATATATATATATATATATATATATATATATATATATATATATATATATATATATATATATATATATATATATATATATATATATATATATATATATATATATATATATATATATATATATATATATATATATATATATATATATATATATATATATATATATATATATATATATATATATATATATATATATATATATATATATATATATATATATATATATATATATATATATGAGGACCGTCGTGGCGCAGAGGCGCAACGTCTGCCTGTAACGCGGCTAACGCGACGGTTTCTGGGTTCGATCCCCAGTCGAGGAAGATGGATTTTTCTATTTCCATTTTCTTCGCTCTGGCAACTAAGGCAAAGCGCGGCGTTGAGTTCCGCCACTCAACACGCAATGCCTCGAAAACGGCGGAAAGTGGGGACGGAGTAAGCAGGGACTAAGTAACGGAGTGTCTTAACACTAGGTTCCCACGGTCCCTGCAGTTCCCTCTGCCTACCCTGTCATGTGCGGAATAAAGCGTGAAGCTAAAAAAAAAAAAAAAAAAATATATATATATATATATATATATATATATATATATATATATATATATATATATATATATATATATATATATATATATATATATATATATATATATATACATATATATATATATATATATATATATATATATATATATATATATATATATATATATATATATATATATATATATATATATACCTATATATATATATATATATATATATATATATATATATATATATATATATATATATACTTAGTCTGGCCATAAATACTGTTACTATTCAAAAAAAGAAAATATTACGTTTGAATTTGGAATCTGTCATTTTTATATGATTGCTTGATGTGTTTTCTTATTTTCGCGCCATTATATTGTTAAATATTTTGTTATATTAAAATGGAGTGGGGTGATAAAGAGAACCGAATCGCTGTGATTGCCTTACATAAAGTAGGTATGGAGAAAAGTTTTTAAAACCCTCCACCCGCTTGGTATTAGTCAAATGTTTGTTTACCGGGCTATTGATAGGTACAATGATACCTCCTCTGTTTGTGACAGAAAAAGATCTGGCCGTCCACGTACCGTTCGTGTGAAAAAGGTGATTAAAGCAGTTAGGGAAAGAATTCGAAGAAATCCTGTCCGTAAGCAAAAGATTTTATCTCGGGATATATATATATATATATATATATATATATATATATATATATATATATATATATATATATATATATATATATATATATATATATATATATATATATATATATATATATATATATATATATATATATATATATATATATATATATATATATATATATATATATATATATATATATATATATATATATATATATATATATATATATCAATTACAATGATGCTATAAAAGAGCAAATACAGAAACGTCCCCTATCTTATTTAGATGAATTCGATTCATCAAACCAAAATACGATTTAGAAAACGTTTCTTTTTAATCTAAGCGTGATAAATGAATCAAAAACGCACGATCTCGTGTTTCATACGGAAACAGAATCTTTAATCAAAAGAGGTAAACAAAATCCACTTCCATTTCAAAGAGACGACTCAAACGTTTTGTATGTACGAGTATATATCTATGTAGGTATATATAATATATATTATAATATGGGTACGTATTGGTCTTCGTCGTAGATTTTATTTTTTGGATAATATTCTATTTTATTTTCCGGTTGTTTTCATGTATTAAAATCCGTATGGTAAATTCAAATTACACGAACAATACAAAAAAATGTTATTAATTCATAATTATTTTTTAATAGCTGCCTGTATAACAGGCATAAAAAATTGAAATATCTATAAAATAATAATGTAACATTGCTAATGTAGTCGATCTACCACCGAAAACACTTACTAATAAGCCTGAATGGCTCTAGCTAGTTTCTAGTTAAATAACATATTATTTATTAAAAAATATAATTTTTTACCATATTTCAGTTTTTATAAAGAAATATTTGATATATTAAATTTTTTATTCAATAAGTATTTGACGAAATATAAATACTATACTTTATAGTCAAAATTTAGTAGTATTTCACTATTTTGGGAGCTATACATATATACGACGAAACTTAGGAAACAAACATTAAACTTCCTTGGCAGGAAAAATGCGTAACAGAAATGTGAATTGAATGTAACGTGGACTGAAAAACAAAAAAATAAATTAATAAATTAAATATCAAAAATTTTAAATCAGAGAGAAAGATATCTTAAAAATAAAAAAAACATACTATTTTGTACTTATTTCAATAAAAATATAATTTATATTACTTTCAATAATAATAATATTATAGCTATATATGTCTAAAACTATGTCATAAATAACTATAACATAATTTCTGGCAATCAAAGTTAAATCGAAGTGAAGTCATTTCACAATTGATATATTTTTTTGTATATATAAAGAAGTAATAATCTCTATATCTAAATTATTTTTGTATAAAATAAAAATGAATTTCAAAATGATAAAGAACTTTAGCACTTCAAAGATGGCAGGACAGAAAGGTTACTTTAAGGAAAACCCAATTATCGAAGTAATTTTTTTCGGGGAGTCCGTAGCTTATTGGCGACTAGAACAGATTGAAAGGGAGGTTACGATAAGCGTTAAATTAGATACCTTTTATTAAATTAAATTGAGCATTCTTTTTTTTTTTAATTTTTATTTCACATTGTCTGCGATAATTGTTGAGAATAAGTGAATTCTAAAATGTTAATATAGAGTTTTCCAATAGGGACGTTTGTATAACGATTTTTGTGTATTGTATTTCATAATATATATTAAAAATTAGAAGCAATTAGTTAAAGTAAAAAAATATATATTAATTTGATATAATGCTGATGGAATATTTACTTAAATCAGTGTTAAATTATTTATACAGATATAATAATAAATAAATATTTTTATAAATTTATTGTTTTAAAATACATCACTTACCTGTCAAAAATCCAAAAAATATTTATATTCTCAGCTGAAAATTAAAAACACTGCACTTCACTGTTTAAACTAAGTTTAATCTTATTTCCACAAGTTCACTATCTCCATAAAATTTAATTTAAAAAATTAAACTCACTTAAACCAAAACACACTGTCAGTTCGAAGTTCATATTTCGTTCCATTTATTGTTTGACGGTAATAACGTCCTTTCCGCACCGCATTTAGTGGGAGACTAACGTATAGCGCCTTCTAGGGTGATTTTGCGTCAGTGTGCGTTATTGTGTATATAGTGTAGATATAGGAAAAATTGTTACTGTGTGTGCGTTTTTAAGACACTAGTGTGAGTGATATCAGACTTTGTTAGTTCAAGATTACGAATGTGTTGGTAAAATCACCTCAAGTCGTGAATGTGTGAGTGTACTGCCGGGAAAAATTACGGTTTGCGCGTGCGTACAAAAATCATGTTTCGCGCTACTTAAATACTGATTTGAAGAACAGATTACAAATAATAATCTTGTATGTTTTCGGCATTATTTTAGATATTATAGTTTTTATTTGTTTATTTTTTACTGTGGAGTGTTAGTTTTAAAAGGTCAAGGTTATCTTAGGCTATAATGTAGGTCTTTTTGAGGGTTGTTATTTACCAACAATATTTAATATCGTTTTTAATATTTTACTAGATATTCTAATTAAACACGAGAAAAAATAAGGTTATCGGTTTAAGTTCAATAACAAGTACACGGAATCCATTCTTGCTTTTTCGGACGATCACGATATTCACTAGGGACTCAAAGCAATGCTATTGGATGAAGCAGACGAATTTTCTACGTGGACAAAAGGAAAGAAGACAAAACTTAATAAGTGTCACTGTCTATGTCTGGGAAGACGAGACACAAAATATACCTCATATGATCCGAGACTAAAAATTGGCGGTGAAAGCATTGCTGTAGTATCGGAGGCGGCACCTTTTAAATTTCTTGGTAAGATAATAGATTACAAAGGCCGAACTCCATCTTTAGATGTACTAGTCGATAGCTTTATGGCGGTCTTGAAAAGGTAGACCATCAACCTATAACTAATGTCAAGAAAGCTTGGATTTACGACAATTTTCTAACATCAATGTCTGAATTGGCCTTTCCTCGTATATGATTTTAATGAAACACTCTTGGCAAAGATAGATGCAAGCAGAGCACAGAGAAACATAACAACCACCAAACGCTCAATAGAGTTTGTGAAAGAGGTTCTTATAAAAAACCTACACAAAAGCCTTTCTCCATATTAGATCCAGCTATATATATATATATATATATATATATATATATATATATATATATATATATATATATATATATATATATATATATATATATATATATATATAATATATATATATATATATATATATATATATATATATATATATATATATATATATATATATATATATATATATATATATATATATATATATATATATATATATATATATATATATATATATATATATATATATATATATATATATATATATATATATATATATATATATATATATATATATATATATATATATATATATATATATATATATATATATATATATATATATATATATATATATATATATATATATATACATATATAGGATACTTGTAATAGACACGTATGAGAAACGCGTAGTACTGGTAGAACTTACAGTTCCGTGGGAAATAAATATCCAGAATAGTCACCACTTTAGAGGCTTTGGTAGAATCATTTAAAATTTGGTTAGGTAGTGGGAGGAGCCCGGACAATGAATGTGAGCGTTATGCATTTTAAAGGGGCCCTTTTAATCAACACTTGGGTCGCAAGTCCCAAGCGCCGCTCGGAGCTCCATTTCCTACAATACGATGGGCCCTGCACCCGCGCGGTGAAGCCATGGAACGCTAAGTTGTTTCTTCGCACTTAATTTTGTATAATTAAAAAATGAAGAAATTTAAAAATAATATACGAAAATAAACTTATAATTTAAAAATTCAATTTTGTCAAGACTATTTCCTTCCAATCACGTGAAAGAAGTAACTGAAGTAATAATAAGAAATAACTACCGTTCGACGATCTTATCCAATGACGAGGTTAGTCGGATATGCTTGTTCGACCCTTCTATCTGAAGATGTAAGGGACGTCTTCAACTATTTAAGATGGTGAAGTTCATAGGCCAGATTTTGATGCAGTAATATTCGCTGTACGTGCTAACGATTATTCACCGTTGGACAATACATTGGTTCGTCGAGGACGATGCAGGGTTAAGAATAGCCGAATAGCGCAGGCTTGATACAAGAGAGTACTTTTAGATGACAAAGACTATAAAAACAATAAATTCATGTCAATCGGAGCTATTGTACGAACGCAATGGTTTTAGAAGTGTCAGTTGAGGCAATTACTAAGAATCTCCTAATATTTTCAAACACACATGGTCGATATATATATCCTGAACAATGTTAACTTAACCAAAATACATTAATGTTATATGTAATAAAGGTCTCATAATAGCAAATATATGTCATTCATCTAATAAATGAACAACAAAGCTGATTATGACAAAGTTGGATATATTCCAAATTTATATTCTACAATATACAGTACTATTGTCACCATTGGATTGAAATTAAAAGTAGTATGAATGTGTAAAAGATGGTTATAAGTTCAATTCTCATTCAGGTTAGAGTTTTTATATTCGAATTTTTTTTTTAATTCCGTGTAAGTAGAATTAGGCTATATGACTGTGTTGACTTACGTTTTGAATACTTGTTTAATTATTTTAACAAAACTGCTTTAAAATTTCCAATTGAATTGAATTATAAAATATTTTCGTACAAGACGCAACTATTATGTTTGCGATTGGACGTATTTTTAAACAAGCAATTAACAAGGAAAATGATTTCAAATATCATTCATTATTATAGAATATGTACCAGTATTTTTCTAATTTTTAAATAATTAATCTAAAACATTATAGTTGTATTATATTTATGAAAACTACTATATCCAACCTACATGTTGCATTATATACAAAAATAAAAGATAGAAAATAAGGAAAGGAGAAAATACTATATGACCATCACTCACTACAACCATTTTGTTCGCTTGAGATACGAGTGAAATTTTAAAAATCAACAAGGAACAAGAGTTGCAATAAATAAAATTATTTTATATTCATATTTGCCAACCTTTAACCGCAAATCTCAAGAGTACAAGCCGAGAGCCTCTCGAAACTTACTAAAGCTAAGTGTTTTGATTTTAGAGATAGCAACTGTATTGTGATGTTAAACGAAATCGTTTGTGAATTCACCATGATACTACAGGTCTTGAAATTTTTGAGAGTTCATGTTTTTATTCAATTAGTTAGTAACAGGTAAGGCAATAGCTTTTGTTAGCGTCAAAAAGGAAAAAAGAAACCCTTACAGGATCATCTTCCTTTTTGTCTTTATTTGTCTGACTTTCTGTCTAGATGTCCAGACCATTTGCTAATACTTGAGTGCAAATATTTAGCCGAGAATAATATCAAATTTCTAAGTTGGTAGTAGTTTGGAGCGCAGAAAAAACCAAAATTTTAAATCAACGCAATCCAAATATCCAAGCATTTATGCTTAATTTTCTTTCATTTATACGAAATTGACAGCGTGATCAAAACTTATAGGATAAAAACTTATGAAACTTAGCAAGTAAATTTAAGGCATATAATTAATTTCATACAAAATGAGTGGAAACGACCGCATATTTCCCAATTTTACAGTTACCAACACTTATGAAATTTTTGAGGAACTCCAGGACAGTAGTGATTTTTTATTAGCTTCACGCTTTATCCCGCACATGGCAGGGTAGGCAGAGGGAACTACAGGAACCATAGGGACCTAGCGTTAAGACACTCCAGGAGCTAAACAAAGCTCCTGCTTTCTTTGTCCCTGCTTTCCGCCTTTTTCGCGGTATTGGTTGTTGAGTGGCGAAACTCAACGCCGTTCGTTGCCTCGTTTCCCGAGCAAAGAAAATGGAAATAGATAAATCCATCTTCCCCGAGTGGGAATCAAATCCACAAACCGTCTCGTTTACAGATTCTCGATAAAATTATAATCATTACGTTACCCTTTCAACTGATGTAGGGTGTCTAACAGGAGCAACTTCGCCATTTGCACGACTTATTTAGCTATGTACATTGTACAGTGTATATACTTTTTTTTGTACTTATATTTTTATTGTATTTTATCCAGCTGTTTTTATTATGATTACGTTTTATAATATATACTTTTTGCAACATAATGTGTTCCCAATATTAAATCCCAGGCACCATTGCATATAAATTATTTAAAATACGTGCCTGATTTACTCTTGTATTAATTTTTTGTGCAGTAAAATAGTATTACTGTAAATACAATTTTTCACAGTCAAATCTATATAAAGTTAAGTCTTATGAGAAAAAATATCTAATTTTCTTATTCTATTTTTAAACAAAATATAAGTATAATTGACAATTTTAGGACCGCCTTCACCCTATAGTACGAAGTTAATTTGAATATCTAAAAGTTAATTAAGGGAAACCTTATAAAATTTCCAAAGATATGCAAACTTCAAAAGCTAAACCAAACCAAACCGAAATGAACGCAATTTGAAATCTTTCTGTGCTTGTTTGAATAGATATTGTTAAACACGAGTGGATCAATTTACTTTTAATATTACTTAAGATTTTATAAAATTGAAGAACTCTTAATTCGATGAAAAATATTGTTTAATGTTTGCAGGAGGAATTCTATGTAAAGAGTGAAATTATAAGAGATTACTGAAAAATGGTTTTTTGCAGTAAAAAAATTATTTTTTCAATAAAAAATTATAGCTCACTATTATAATCTCACAGGATATACATATATACAATATAATATTAGTCGTTATTTATGCAAATTAATAACGCATTTCAGCAGATGGTATGATGTACGATCTAAATTTGCAATGGCTTTATTAGTCTAATTTAATTTAGTATTATTGAATTCGAGTATTACTGTTAGATAGAAATGTCTTGTTTAACAGTGTATTAATTAATTGCTTATAGGATGTGTGCTCAAGTGCAAATATGATTTGACTTCCGATTTAATATCGTAATTATCTATTAATACAAATGTATGTAAATGTACTTATAAAATTTCCGGTTTCAGTATTTAATTTTTAATAATATTGATAATGCTACTTGTATATATTTTTATAAATTGTTTTCATTTTTATTGTATAGTCTTGTATATAAAAAGCAATGGGTCATCTAATTTCGGCTCAAATTTAGAACATAACGTAGTAAATGGTGGTTGTAAAATCTGTTGTGTAGCTGTTTTTTTTATCTTCACAAAGCATGATAATATTTTTTCACGAGAAAGTATTAAGTTCACAATAAATACATTTACAGGTAAAAGCTTATATTGCTTCAATTGATTTATTAACACACTTGATTAAATGACACTTCATCATCATCATCATCATGTCAGCCGTAGGACGTCCACTGCTGAACATAGGCCTCCCCCAGGGACCTCCAGTGCGCCCTGTCTAATGCTATACGCATCCAGTGGCTGCGATATCGTCGACACTTACCTAAAATCTATTAAAATATATAATTTTATGCTTCTGTCAAATATAAACAATTAAAATATATTTATTTTAAAACTTTTAACAGCTCAAATAATATCAATTACTTACTATAATAACTTAGTATACAAACGTTTAACAAACTGTTCTGAGAACGTTTTGTTAAACGATCTCAACATTTTCCAAGAAACTATTCTTAAAACGTTTAGTTTAATTACTAGGTACCTACATAATATATTTAATATTCACTCAGTTTCCCTTATAGTAGGGAAGGAACTAACAAATGAATTTTAAAACAACCTGGTTTCCTGTTTCAAGGCTTTGTGAATTAAAATGAAATATTTTATTCATAACCTAGTATTCTGAGGATCGAGTTCATTGTAATAATCGGTCGATTACTATCTCATTTTCTTAAAATATATATTTTTTTGCTTTGAGCGAAACAAATATTAAAAATAATAGGACGTGGACAATCTAGCAATCACCAAGATAGTTGGAAACTTGACATTTTTTATTACCTTTTATTTTTTCCATCACTTGACTCAAAACAATTGAACCACAAACTTATTGTCTTGGCACCTTTCAGGTGCCTACATTTAGTTTTATCCTTAGCAATCTCCATCCAGTTGTTCCAATGACTTCTTGGTCTGCCTTAAATTAAGTTGGAAATAACCAGTTAAGAAATAATTCTTTCTAACTGAGTATTATAGGGAAAAACAGAATGATTAAATACTATATTATGACTACACACTGTTAATTTTACCTTCATGTTGTATGATACATTTAGCCGAGTAAGTAGATAGTATGCCAAGACATTTCTCTCTTAAAGCCGCACTTTTCTCTACCAAAGCAAGAAAGTAAAGGCAACAGATTTTTCCAAGAGGGAATTAAACTTACAACCATTGCGTACATTCAGATGCAATTTACCACAGCAGGGTAGCTTCTACACTCTATATGGAGATAAAAGAAATTGACATGAAGGTAAGGCACGTCTTTACTGGTATTATAGCTACAAATGAAGAGCGCTTTGCAGTATGCGCCAATATTATTCCAATTCAATAAGTATTCCGAACAGGCATTATCCACTCTTAACAAACGGATGGTCGGCATCTTTACTTAAATGTTAGAACAGAAAAATATCCAATCAAAATAATTGTAAAATGAAATTTTGTACATAGTCTATTTATATATATATTTAAAGTTATTATTTTTTATCACTGTCAAATATTTGACACTCTTTCTCGCATAGCATGGTAGGCAGAGAGAACTTAGTTTTGAAGCATTCCGTTTCCAGTTCTCGCCTTTCAGAACATTGCACTCTGAGTGGCGGAGGTAAACGCCGCGTATTGTGAAGGTCATTTTATAATCCGTATTTCTGATTGCCACAAAATTGGTTGTTTGAACTGTAGTGGAAGCGTGTCTAGCTTTAAAAATATACAATTTCTCATCTATACCATCTCATTATTTTAAATCCTTTAAATCGATTACGGCTTAAAAACCTAAAAATATGTTTTCAAATGATATGTCAATAAGTCTCACAAATGTCAAGTTTATTTTCATAATAGTCGTATATTCATCTAATCATAACATTGTCTAACAATACATTGTAGAGCAAACAAAGTCAGTTTCACTGTGTATTTGACAAAAGGGCTACCGTCAATTGCTCCTGAACACTTGTAAAGTGGTAAGGCAACTGTCACAATAACCGGAGTTTAAATGATGAAGACATTCCGTCAACTTTATGGCGCTATTGTACTACAATAAATTGTTTATAATATAGAAGGGTACAGTTATTAAGAAAGTTAATTAAAAATGATGCCGTCGTGATATCGGAGCAGTATCTGTTTATAAGCGTGATGGTTGTGATTACGATTCCTATTTGAATAAATAATTTCTCTGGTAAAAAGACTAAGAGCGGCGTTGAGCTCCGCCACTACTCGTGCAATGTTTAAAAAAATGCACGGCAAGTAAACAATGGCAGACACTGGGTTCTCTTACCTAATATATAAGAGATCTTTTTATAATGATTTTAGGTCTTATCATAAACAGGTACAAATTTATGAAATATTAAGGAATCGTTGTATTAATTATTATAAATTTAAAATAAAATTTTTAACCTCTTTTTGAAATCAATAAACTTAGTAGTAACGTAATTAAGGAAGTATTTCTATTTAAATAGTTTGATATTAAATTTTAATTAAATTTGTAATTATATATAATATAATTTAAAAACGCTTCATTTTATTATTATTTTAAAATTAAGAATACTTAAAAAAAACATATATTAATAAATTTTCGAGGTATTTGAATCCTCAATCAATACAATAAGTGACATTTAGTATGAATATTGCAGTGTTAGGACAAAGCTAACAAATAGCATGTTGTAAACAAGGCATTTCTATTCGACGTGGCGTGTCGCTCGAGGGATTAACGAGTTCTTCCCAAAGAAAATTAGGAGTGAATGCCGGCTTAGCAGGTACAATCGATTGGAGCGTACGGAATATCGGGTTCGTATATATTTATTATTTTATATAATATTAAGTAGTAGTTACTTTTATTTACTTACTACTACACTAGATATCAAGATATATTATGTTAAGTTGTGAAACTCAACCTTTAAGTCAAAATAACGCATTTCATTTTCCCTAGAGAGAATCAAAGCTATAAACATCGCGTTTATTATCTTTTTATTTATATATTACAAAATTACCAAAGTAATATTTTTATATCATATATATCCCATAATGTTATTAAAAGAAGATTTTAGAACAAATTTAAATTTATATATATTTGCTTCTTCCTACTTATTTTTTTTATACTGTTCAATAGAGACACTTTCCAAATTAAAAAATACTATATCACCACAAAAGATGTATACAACTAAACTAATATCAGGCTTTGTTTCAACAGCGGAGTAAGCATTGCGTGATAACCACCCGTTACTAGTACGAGTATGTGATTATTACCAATTCAACCAAGATTATTGAGCAGATACGACAAGTACTGTAGAAAATAGAAAATTAACTGCAATATTATGTCGTGTTTTTATGTAATTTATTCTAGCTATTCATTTTTCGTCTAATTAATTATTAAAAATTGTACTTAAGCCTGATTTTTTTCTTACATTCTGTATTTCACAGACGAAGAAGAAGAGAGTTGCATAAAATATTTTTTATTGTACTTAATAACGTAATTTGACGACATTTTTACTTTATTTGTTTGTTTTTCCCGGCTAACCTCCGGAACATTTGTTAATGGAACAACATATGGGCTATAGTCTGGAATTACTCCAGGAATTACGTTTCCTCAAAAAAAAATGATAATTTTTATTTTTTCGGTTTTATATTTCCATCGACAAAGTGACTTAAAACGTAAAAAACTTTAAATTTTTGTCTGTATATAAATAAATTCAAATGCCATATTATTTAATATAAGCTAAAATCTTACAGTGTACCCTTACAGGAAATGAAATTGAATTATTTACCAAAACTTAACATATTACGATAAAGTGGTACACAAAATATTTACTTGCCTCTCATTTGATCACTCAACTGATGTGACAGAACAGCTGTGCAAACTGCACAGGCACGTATATCACGTTACCGAAAAGAAACAATCTGGAGCCAAATCAAATATATTGATCTGAAGTAAGATTGACATTGGTTTAGAAGTTTTACTCACAGTATAAGTTGTGGCGTTTTGCTGATCGAGTATTACTTAATCGGTACAATAAAAATAAGTAAATAGAATTAAATATGATATTAAATGTATTTAATAGTATTTTTTTTAGTGAAGGTCATATTAATTCACATTCCAAATAATCTATATTTAAGTAGTCATTTGTTACTTAATCTAGTTATATTCTTCTAGTTAGACTTAAGATAAAGAATCGTCAAATTAATATTTTGCTAACATTAGCTCAAGAAGTAGTTCTGCTGAAGTCGACACGATACTCAAGAGCTATAATTCTGTTGTATTACAATCACATAGTCATAGCGTCTGCTTTGACCGCTTGTAGGATAATTCCCACTTGGGGGTAATGCATTATTTTTTTATTCCTCTGTCCACAAGCAGAACCCCGTAAGTTTCGCCACTTGAGCAGATTTCGCAATGCCCAGAAAGGCGGAAAGTGGAAACGAAGTGTCGTAAAATGAGCTTTTTTTGTGTGAAGCTAAAGATAATTATATATATATATATATATATATATATATATATATATATATATATATATATATATATATATATATATATATATATATATATATATATATATATATATATATATATATATATATATATATATATATATATATATATATATATATATATATATATATATATATATATATATATATATATATATATATAATATATATATATATATATATATATATATATATATATATATATATATATATATATATATATATATATATATATATATATATATATATATATATATATATATATATATATATATATATATATATATATATATATATATATATATATATATATATATATATATATATATATATATATATATATATATATATATAAAATAATAAAATTGTACGTTACGCCATTACACTTTACTTTTTTTAAATCACAATAATACTTTCTAGTATTAGATATACTATTATTATACAGTTATACAGTTCAGATATCTATACAGTTATATCTATACGGTTGTTTCAATTGATTTAATAATAAAGATGAGCGAGCTGAGTATGAATCAAAATCTACTAAAAAAGCTTTAAGTTTTCCATATTTCCTGAACGAAAATTGAACCAAAACCGTCACGTGTCAAGGGTCGTGCCACAGCGACACGACGGCCTACATAACTACTAAACATATTATATCTATATTATATAATACAATAACTAAGCTCGTAATTTAAATTATTAAAACAATATTTGTCAATAAAACTACTTACAGCTTAAAAGATACGCCGTCAATATTACGCTTCATCGATTTGTTTGATTTGGCCGATAGCCGCTCTTTTGCGACGAGACTATTCGTTTCGGCTACAATTGGCCAGCCGTAGGAAAGATGAATGTTGAAATGAACAAAATATCAATGTATACATTATGTATTTAGTATGGAGCACAATTCTGCTAATAAATACAAATTATAATAGAAATTAAAGAAATATATATCTATACATATATCTATATATGGAGTGATCAAAAATTGATTGTAAATTTGAAAAATTTATATACCATATAATAATGTAGATAAGGAGGTAAAGATTTATCCACGTACTTGGAATAAGATAGGGTCTTATTAAAATTAAAACAACCTCCACGAGGTGCTTTATATTAAAGAAGATCAATAGTTAGCGGAACAAATTAAAAACCCAACAAATCCAACCATCGCGTTAGACGCCTCTGTGCCAAGACGGTCCTCACTACTACACTATACTAATCTGGTCAAAATGTAAAGATTTAACATTCTTTAATATTGTTAACTGTTCAAAAAGAGATGCTCGATTAAAGGGAAAGGAATATTGTAATTTTTATACGGAGAGCAGTAAAATACTACGTCACAGATATAAAAATGAGAATTGGGTTTAAATTATACTCTACAACGTATATTTTAGTGGAAGCTTGTCACTTTATTATAAATCAATAAAAAGAATATATATTTCTGTGTTTTTATAGGATGAGAAGGTTTTTTATTATTTTAACTACTATTATTTTAACGACAGGGTAAGCAGAGGGAACTGCAGGAACCGTGGGAACCTAGTGTTAAGACACTCCGTTGCTTAGTCCCTGCTTTCTCCGTCCTCGCTTTCCGCCTTTTTCGAGGCATTGCGTGTTGAGTGGCGGAACTCAACGCTACGTTTTGCCTAGTTTACCAGAGCGAAGAAATGGAAATAGAAAAATCTATCTTCTCCGACTGGGAATCGAACTCAAAAACCGTCGCGTTACAATTTGGAGAAAATGGAGAATGCAGTCTTGACATATGTAAGTTTATCTCGGCCCATCAACTGAAAAATTTGTCATAAAATTATTGTACATTGAAAGACACGTATGTTTTACTTCAAAAAATCGTATATAAATTTATACACAAGGAGAAAAAGGCTTAACTCACAGAACAAATATTTGTGATAAAGAAAATAGATAATGATCTCAACATTAACTTCCCCCTTTTACAAGAATTGTTGAAGAATTTGTAAATTATAAGATTCAGAATAAAAAAATATAATTTCACAACAAAAATGCTTTCTTTTTTTATTATTAATTCATTCACGTTTATTGACGGTTTCTTCACTAACGATAAAGAAATTTACATATTGGGGTAAGTCGTACCGTTTTTATAACAATATCTTGTTTTACATAAAAAATGTTGCCTTTCAAATTTAATTTCAATAGCAAATGTTTTATAAATTCGTGTTTAATATTTATTCATTTTGTTAAGCAATTTGCTTGATTCTATCGTTCTCTATTATTTTATTTATATATTTATTGCATATTTTTTAGCTTTACGCTTTATCTCGCTTGTAACAGAGTAGGGTGGGCACCTAGTGTTAAAACACTCTGTTCCCCGCGTTTTGATTAGCGTTACTCTATGACGCGCTTTGTCTAGTTCAATGAAATCAGAGCTGACCTTCCCTAGCTAATAATTCCAAAATTCTTTTCATTAGAAATGAAAAAAACCGGTCAAGTGCGAGTTGAACTCACGTGGAAAGGGTTCCGCACACAATATAGGGAAATATTTCCCCTGAAAACGTTTTTTCCCTAAAAACATTTTTTATCGAATTTACCGTTTTATTTTCAATTTATGAAATCCTTATAGATTTTCTTGTAATCTACAAGCCATAAACTATATTCAGTATTTTTTTTTAATTTTTCGGCCCTGTAGTTTCGTAGATTAGGGGGAGGGGGATGGTCAATTTTCGGCTTTTTTCATGAATATCATCGAATCTATTTATTTTAAAAAATTAAAAAATATATATTCGAGATCCTGATAACAAGCCCTTTTATTTGATATATGACTCAGTAAGGTTCGCAATTTTTTTTAATTACCTAATTTATACCCCGAAAATTACCCTTATTTCAAAAAAAAAATTTTTACGTTACACATCTGTGTTCGGGTCAGGGCATTACGGACAGGAACACGAGTGATTCTATAAGGGTTCCGTTTTTTATTTTTGTACGGAACCCTAATTTATAAATCACTGTAAATAAAGGTAATAATTTTGTAAAGTAGTTTTTATTATTTTTTAGAACGATTATCCTTATGATATTATTAGGAAGTGAACCATAACCGAGGAAAAACATTCGTAGCGTAAGATTATTATTATTATTTATGTAATTTTTTATATATTAGGTATACAGTGTCTTATGTGCGTCTGCGCCGTTATTGGCCGTTATTAATTTATAAATCAAATCAAAAAGTCATACGAAAGTAACCGACATTGCTCGCAAAATTAGCAGGCTGAAGTGGCAATGGGCCGGCCACGTCTGCCGCAGGACCGATGGCCGATGGAGCAGACGAATCCTGGAGTGGAGACCGCGTCTTGGCAAACGTAGTGTAGGACGCCCTCCGGCCCGCTGGACCGACGACATACGCAGGGTTGCCGGAGCAGGCTGGATGAAGGTTGCGGAGGATCGGGATGTTTAGCGCAAACTTGGATAGGCCTTCGTCCACCAGTGGACTG
Organism: Dione vanillae; assembly: GCA_037178615.1. NCBI lineage: Eukaryota > Metazoa > Arthropoda > Insecta > Lepidoptera > Nymphalidae > Dione > Dione vanillae. The sequence goes on from JAZFAU010000246.1 coordinate 291,950, forward strand.
CGATTGGCTGACGACGAATAGAAAGTGTTCTTCTTCTTCCTTTTTTATGGTGTTTCAAACGTGCCAGTTCGGCAGAATTCACTTCACCAATGTTACGCTAAATGGATGAGAGCATAATGTACGGTAAATTGAGAAATGTATACTCGAATAATTATTTTGTAAATACCTCGAATAGAACTTAAAACTAATATATTTTTATAGTAAGGATCTTCGGTCCTATCCGGTAACCCATGACACCAGCTGTTATTATTAATGATTAATGATGATTGTATTAATAATAATAGTTAACGATGTCTTAATACATGGTGTTGATATCAAACACAATATTTCGCACACAATAATTCAAAAAATCCAAGAAATAAATAAAAAAATATAATACACAGTAATTCCAAAAAGCACTTGTAATTAATTTCATTTTCTAGTTTACATTACAATATTTATAACATTATATTATTTAAGATATTCTGCAATAATTTTGCACGCAACTACATATATATATTCACCCTAAGTTAATTCGCTTTATCAAGCTACGGGTGACTGACACACGTCAAAATTAATTACTTTCGATACGAGGGACGTCAGAGATGAGGATTATTGAACGACCAAACTACCATAACTTACCTCAACCTGTTATTACAAACATGATGAATATTGTATTTTTTTATTAGTATAGGTTTAATTTTGTAAGCAAAGACGTAATTATCAATTTTTAAAACGCTTTTACGCGCTTTATATTTTCAATCGGTAGATTCAAAAATCAATAGTGTTAAGAAAAAGTCGCAATTTTCAAGTTTTCAATCTAGGTAAAATTGTATTGTGTATTTTGTATGTATAATTTTATACATTTTTTTTTGTTTTTTTTTTTTTTTTTTTAAAAATATTTTAGGCCTAAAATTATTCCGAGAGAAATTATTTTTGAGTCACTCTGTTCTCCACCTTTGAACAGAATTTCAAACACGATGAATGATTTAAGAAGCCTTTAATCGATGGAACACCTCATATTAATTTGATGTACTACATGTAATGAAAATATAAAAGTTACCTATATTTTTTTTTTATTTAAACCCACACTTACTACCGTTAATGTCACACGCCTCGCCACAATGGCGTCCTGTAAAAGTAATATATTGTAACATAAAGAGAAAAGTTTTATTACATTAGTTAATATTAACATAGCTCTACAGCTTACGGGCGTGCAAATATCGAAAGCGGAGGGTCAAGTTCTTACGTAAGTTACTTCTATTTTCATTCAAATAGCTTCACAAAATTGAGTGTGGAAATTATTTATGTCATTTATAAATAAATAATATAATAAATTGTTATACATTATTTCCTTAATATACCTAGTGTTGGGTTAGGGTCCGTTCACCACTTTCCATGTGGTGATGTGAGTGATGGAATTTGCGGCGTCGAATTCCGCTACTCATGTAACTCATCCGTGAGTAGCGGAACTTAACGCCACGAACTCAATACAATTTGTCTAGTTACCAGAGTGCCGTAGTAAAATAATTTATTTTTCTCGAATGGGAATCGAACCAACGACTGTCGCGTTTACCATAATGTATAAATAATGTTCAGTTTTAAATATTATTGTTTTCTTTTTTTAAATATTCCGTTTGTTGATTGTAGATCAGCAGAAAATAATATAAGTTAAAGAAATTGAAATATATAAAAATAACTTAGTAATATGTTCTTTGTTATTATTTACCTTTTAAAATTCTCGTTTCTATCGTAATTTATGACATAAATTACAGCAAAGTAAGTGACGGGATTTTTCAGAGATATATCCATATTAATCGCACACATTTCACATTTTTAGTTTTACACTTTATTCTACTTACGTTCTCTATGCACAATAACTCAAATTATAATAATCCCTAATACAGTACTATAATTTCTGCTCATTATAAATAAACTTTTAACAAACTTAAATTTTTCTATTTATATTGTGTTACGTTAAATTAGTGTGTAAGTGCATGGAGTAGACGCTAAAAGGTCTGTGGTTAATGCTTCCAGGGAGAATTTTAAAAAAATACTAAAGCATGAGAACAAAGGAGTTTTGCATTATAACTTGGCTTAGTTTTAAACTTTTTAATGTTAGAAAATCTGTAACATATTTTCGCTATACAATATTAGTATATATATAATAAATTAATTAAGGATAAAAAGGTGAACTGGGTCAGCGTCCAGTTCTTCACAGGTGATGGTTGTGGGTTCAATTGCTATTCGGGATATTTTTTTATCCGCACATTGATAGACAAAATGCCGAGATGATGAAATTCTACTCCATGCACTTACTAATTTAACGTAACATTACTTTATTTATATATTATTAAAGAAAAGTCGTTATATGCCGCCTATAGACATTCTAATGACCTTATTAAGTAAATATTATATTTTGAGATACTGTTTATTTTTACAATTACTCTTTTTAATATTTGCATTTTTTCATTCATCCGTTGTTTTGTACAATTGTTTTATTTTAATTTTATTATATGATTCAATAAACATGTTATGTCTATTTGTCTTTTTTTATTAGCTTTTTTACACGCTTCATCCTGCATATTATGAACTGCAGGAACCATATAAACCAAGTGTTAAGACACTCCGTTGCTTAGTCCCTGCTTTCTTCATCCCCGCCTTACTTATCGTTTTAACTAACAGTAATTTTTACACTGAATTGAATTAAATATTTTATATGTTTTATATATTTATTTAAGTGGATAATATGCAAATAATTTTGTTAACATAAATAACCCTAAAAAATTTGCTAGGTTTTCTTTTACATTCAACCTGTATCAAGCTTAAAGAACCTAACGTTAAAACTTTTCATTCCCGTTTTTTTTGGTCATACAGCTTAACATATAGCACTACAATAATACTACTCGTATCTAAAAACACATATATAACTTGTATAGTCTAAGCATTAAATTAAAAATAGAAAAAATAGATTTGTACATTATAAAATAAGCTTTAAATATAATACATAATATCTAGGCTAATCTTATTCTCTTCATGTCCACTACACATGTAGGCAGGTACTTGGACATGGGTACGATATCTATAATTAATACCGTATCGCATTCCGTACAATCATATGCGTGTATTGCTTCGTTATTTAAACTAAATCCGTTACCATCCTATAAAAACTAAAATCCAATTAAAAGGCTTACACAGGTCTATTTCAAGCTTATTTGATTTATTAGCTTTAGTTCTGCATTCGGATTGTGTCTTGACATTATATACATATATATTGCGTAATAATTTTTTGCGCACGATTTCTTATCGTAATATCAAAAAATATATGTATATTACAATTAATTATGTCTAATGTTGTTTAAAAGTATTTAAGTATGGAACGGAATGTTTAAAGTAAACAAAAATTAATTCATAATTATAAAAATAATATAAGAAAATAAAAAATAATAAAGAACACTAATTTATGTTGTTTAGACTAAATTATTTATATATTACTTCCTGTACACACACATGATAAGAAAATACCATAGAGTTACGCCATCTAACACAGGATATCTCAAAGATTGTAGTGTCTTTACACTACTACCCTCTGTCTACCCTGCTATATGCAGGGTACAAAAAAGTAAAAAAAAAATAGTAATAATTTTAAAACTTCTATCATTAATAACCGGATGAAATCAAAACTTTCACAGCTTTTATCTCCATAGTAAAACATAATATTTAGCAAACAAACTATGTACATTCCGGCCCCTACTTGAAATTAAATGATAAAACTGCATTAATTAATTTCAAAACAGGATATGATTACAGAAACTTTGTTCACAGTCCTATATAAATTTTAGTTTTGGTATATTTAATCAGTGGTTGTATCGTATTTTCAGTTAAGTTAGCTTTTAGATTAAGCTCATTATTTCATATCTACGAAAATGTATTATTAAATATTCAGAAATCGAATTTGTATGAAGTGCCTTTAAAACAAATTTATATAAAAAAAAATGTAAAGATTTTATGTATGTTATATACAACTATAATTATCTGCTTTGCGCTTCTTTTAAGCTTCACATTTAAGCGTTTCATTTTATTCCTATAGCAATGTAACCTTGTTTTTTTTTATTTCAAAATAGTTTGCTCTACAGACACTTGGTCCGTACCCTTTTTTTCTTACACTATGTTCTTATCACAAAAATTTTTTTTTTAGCTACACGCTTTATCCCGCACAAGGCAGGGTAGGTAGAGGGAACTGCAGGGACCGTGGGAACCTAGTGTTAAGACACTCCGTTGTTTAGCCCCTGCTTGCTCCGTCCCCGCTTTCCGCCGTTTTTGAGGCATTGCGTGTTGAGTGTCGGAACTCAACGCCGCGCTTTGCCTAGTTTGCCAGAGCGAAGAAAATGGAAATAGAAAAATCCATCTTCTCCGACTGGGGATCGAACCCAGTAACCGTCGTGTTTACAGGCAGACGCTTACGCCTCACAAATATTGATTATATTAATACATAGAATTAATATTTATCATAATGAACATCTATCTTTACATTTTTTTTATATTTAATATTACTTAGAACTAAGGCTGATAAGCAAATTACACAAGTTTATACATTTCGTATAAATAAAATTAAATTTTATAATAAATTAGGGTCGCTCGGTGGTGGGGTCACACAATAATGACAAAAAATAAATATATATATATATATATATATATATATATATATATATATATATATATATATATATATATATATATATATATATATATATATATATATATATATATATATATATATATATATATATATATATATATATATATATATATATATATATATATATATATATATATATATATATATATATATATATATATATATATATATATATATATATATATATATATATATATATATATATATATATATATATATATATATATATATATATATATATATATATATATATATATATATATATATATATATATATATATATATATATATATATATATATATATATATATATATATATATATATATATATATATATATATATATATATATAATGTATAATTACAACATCTTTTGTACTGCTCCTAATTGCCCTCTTTTAACCAGAGTAGGAAATAGAGTTTCTATTTGGTAAAAAACTATTTTCTTTTTCTTCTCTTTACTTTTGAGCGTAAAACTTTTTTATATTTACTTTACTTTACTTTATATTTATTACCTATGACACTGTCAATTTAATTCCTTAAGAATTTTAAAGCTTTTATTAATTGTACAAAGACTTACTCAGTATAGTAGATATTTCTCACATATTTTATAAGCCACATATTTTGTACTAGAATGTTAAGATCTGACTCAACTAACTTATGTTTAAACCACTAAAAACCGTCTTCAGAGACGTCATGTACACTTCAATTTCAAGAGCCAGTAAGAATGAGTGTAAGAATAAAAGGGTTTATACTACTAATTGCGAAAAAGACTACTTTTTTTAAATTTGAATGGTAAGAAAAATTTACGTTTGAGTCATTATGGTCAGTGGTCAACGCCAATTACAACCCTTTTTTAATACCAGGAAAGCAAATTTTTTGCCCATTTCATTCTTTTTCTTACATACATCCATAAAAAGTACATACAACTGAAAATGTTGACTTATTATTCGAACATATGCTCTTGAAAATTCATAAATTATTTTTATTTTTTTTTTATTCTTTACTTTCTGTACAAATAGAAATAAATATTTAGACTTAATGCTAAATAGCATTTACACATACATACACATACATATATTACCTTAATAAAGACGTATACTTTAATTGGTTAGAACACTAAGAGGAGGTGTCCAAGAGGCACAGTTTCAAGTTTTACCTTTTTAATCTTTTAATTATCAAACTCTTTATTATATTCAATTTATATATAAAAAACTGCACAATTATTTATAAATAACATAAAAAATACACTCAACGTCATTTACTTTATAAATACACTCAACGTCATTTACTTTAACCAAAAAACGTTTATAGTTTTTTTAAAAGCCAAATAACAATACAATATATGTATCTATATTGTACATAAAATTTTACGACTCTATCACACTATAAAAGTCTGTTTCCATTTTATTTGTGTATATTTAATCGTCGATCGAACTGATCTGTAAATTTTTACTTTAATAAAATCTCCATAAGACTATTGTCATAAAATTCAACTAAATGTCAATAGAGTACGGAAAATTCGACATATATTTCTATCAAAATGTACTTTTGGAGCCATCGCAGCAAAGTGAGACAGCGTTTTACTAATAATGCGATGATTGTAGGTTCAACTCAAATTCGAGAAGAAAAAACCAAACGAAATGTGAGTACTACAATTTCTTTCCCTACCCTGCTAATGCTTACGCAAGTAGCTATCTCTTTAAGTGTAAAATAATAATAACATATTCAGATATTGAAAGAAGAGAGTAAGGACAAATTGAAACAAAATATAACCCGGCGTTTGTAGATTCAAATTATCCAGAAAGTGTCCTGAAAAAACCCCTGGGTTCCCTTAAAGGCAATGGTGGCCAACATTAGATGGGTCATATACCAAGGCGTTAGTAGTGATATACGCGAGGATTCTGCAACGCTCATACCTCACAGGAGAAAAACTTCACAACATCTTAGTGGATAGTGTCAGATACAATCAGCCACACAGTACCATCAATCTGTAGGGGGCAATTATCCTACTCATGCATAGGCTGCGTAAAACAAAGACGAAGAAATAACATGTTTTTGGTAAAGGGAATATGGTCATAATACTTTCATAATCATATAAGACATCTCATCACTTGCTACAAAATAGAAAAAAAATGTCTTGAGCACGTGAAAGCAGCTACTAACCTATTTCCACAAGTGGTTTAACTACCAGAAAAGAGGATTTTGGGAGAAGAACTTGTTCTTAACAATATCGAAACATGAATTATTCAATATAATATATTGAATAATTCGTGTTTCGATATTTTTTACTATAAAATATAATGTTCAGCCATAGTTATATATACATATACAAAGATTATATACGTACAAATTTAACCTATTGTTCTGCCGGATGTTAAAAATCATTAATCATTACAAATCTAACCGAAATTTGTTGCGGTCAGTCCCTTCTAACATAAAAGATCGTTAGGTATTTGTTCATTTAATTTTATATTAAATTAAGGTGTAAAGCCTTTTGTGAGGTTATGAACGATTAAATGCTCAGATTTATGAAGAAATTTGATATTTAATATCTATTTTATTATTTTAAAGCATTTTATATATTTTTTGTAGCTTCACGCTTTATCCCGCTTACAGCACGGTAATCAGTGGGAACGATAGGAGGCGTTGTGTGTAGAGTAGCGTTACTCAACTCGGGGCTTGCCTAGTTGCGAGAAAAAATAGAAATACTATAAACCCTTCTTTCTGAGTAGGAATCGTACCCCCAAAGCCATGTTAAAAACCAGTGTGTTTTTATTTCCTTGATTTGACAAAAAGACAAGATGTGGCGCCGGATTCTACCACTGAAAAGGCAACGTTTCTATAATTGAGCGGAAAGTGTGAGACGAAGTGACTTAATACTACTCCGTTGTCTATTCTTTATATAAATTCTTTTATTAATTTCTTTTAATAGGTACTTTTTAGCTGTAATAGCAGTTTAGCTGTAATACTAGAAAATTGGGGACAAAAATAGGTAATTGAGGTTGAGAAGAAGTAGAAGCAGAAAGAAAATAAGTCACATTTAATTTTATAGGGTTTAATAAGTAAAAATAATGAATTACCTAAGTCGGGAACGAATCTAAAACTATCGTATTACTAGTGTACGACTACGCCATGACGTGCCGGTTTCTATAAAGTGAAAATTCCTTAAATCCTAGTAACTTAAACTTAAACTAAAATATTTTTTTTAAAAAAACAATTACAAGAACCAAATTTTACAAAGCTACCCTCACAAATTACACCACATATTGTTTCGTTAAGCAAGTTACTCTGTCTGCATTTAATAGGCGGTATTTCACTTAATGAATTCACACCATAGCACTGCTAGCATGCGGCGCTCTCGCTGTAGTACTGTGATTTTGTATTTACGTTTATTACTAAAGTAAATATGGTTATTATTACTACTGTAGTATTAACTAAAGATGTTAGTTTTGATTGACAATTGTTTGAAACAAATGGGATATATTAAAGTAAAAATAATTGTAGACAATAGTGTCTTAACTATAGGTAAAATATCTCGTAATTGGACAGTATTCTGTTTGTTAAACGATGTTTATAGGTTCGATTCCCACTTGCACTGGGAGTACTGATTTATATTAACTACCCCGCTCGATCTTGAAATTTGGAAAAGAACAAAATGTGTTGGGATTAAGTTTTTTGTACTTGCATTTTTATGTTGTTTTAATACTAGGATTCAACAGTTCTTGCGATTTCTTCTGCCGATCCCTCTAGCAGCGGTATAAAGCATGAAGTCAAACTAAAAAAAATCTAAAAAAAATGTTCACTTGGACTTATTAGTTTTATAACTTTCCATAAAATGTCATAGAAGACTGAGTGAATATAATATTACTCAATACTCCATATCTTATCCATTTTCGAGACATTGACGGAGATCAATACCGGATATCGCCTAAAGATGGAAAATAAGAAAAATTGTAACTAAATCAACACAAGAACCGCTTTTAATTTTTACTACTGATTTTACCCTTTTAGCAAATTGGTTAAGATTTTAAGTTTAACGCTAATGTTAAGAACTCAATACTATACACACATTGTTTTCAAAGTTACTTACCCGTGGCATTTTGCCAATTTTGGTGTTCTTGCGCTCTAGCCATGGTTTGTTAGTGCAAAACAGGAATTTGACTTCGTCTGTAACAGTGTAACTAGTTTTGACTGACGAATTAACGTTGACTGATATTTCCTGTAAAATTTCAATTAATATATATATATATATATATATATATATATATATATATATATATATATATATATATATATATATATATATATATATATATATATATATATATATATATATATATATTATTCTACACAAAAAGATATCTTTGGTATACTACCTGAGCTTTAAACAATCAATTAAACAAACTCTTCAATTTCATAATATTAAGTACAGATTTGAGTAACAGGAATAGCCTGTGTTAAATTATGCTCTAAAAATCCATACGCGTATATATATATATATATATATATATATATATATATATATATATATATATATATATATATATATATATATATATATATATATATATATATATATATATATATATATATATATATATATATATATATATATATATATATATATATATATATATATATATATATATATATATATATATATATATATATATATATATATATATATATATATATATATATATATATATATATATATATATATATATATATATATATATATATATATATATATATATATATATATTATTCTACACAAAAAGATATCTTTGGTATACTTCCTGAGCTTTAAACAATCAATTAAACAAACTCTTCAATTTCATAATATTAAGTACAGATTTGAGTAACAGGAATAGCCTGTGTTAAATTATGCTCTAAAAATCCATACGCGTATAATATATAAATATAATGACTATATCTTCAATTTCCAATTATTTTTATATAGCTCCAATATGTTAAGACACTCGTAAACGTCTTAAAAATGCCTAACATAACTGAGTACTGTCATCCATAATATTATTAAATACATATATCCATAATATTATTAAATACGTATATGTATACGTCTATAAATGATTCACGTATAAATTTGTATATTTATAATAATTCCTAATATTCCTGTTATCAAATGGAATATATATTGTAAGTAACCCAATTGGATATGTGTAAATATAATTTAGATTTGATTTGAACATGATAAATTGATGGGGTATGGGCTTTGCATTTTCGCTGATTGAGGCATAACCTATTATTTATATGGTTTTAAACGTATTTTATTTAAGGGAAGCTGTCGTAGCGGAACAGCGATGTAGCTTACTGTAAATATTATTATTACTTTTCGCGCTCGGGCACCAAGACAAAGTGCAGCGTTTAGATACGCCTTTTATCACGCAATATATCTAACAGTGGGAAGCGGGAAACGAACTGACTACCATGCTATTTCACTTGATAAAGAGCAGGAAAACAAAAAGAATGATTTCATCGGATTGAAGTCCAGTCTACATCCATACGTTATTCCAGAGTGTTAATTATTTCTCTAGTCACAAGCTCTTTAGCTAATTCTAGTGCAATCAAAATATATTAATTCAAATATATATACATAAAATATTATTAAAACATTATTAAAACACTATTAAAACATTATTAATTCTAAAATTATTTTCCCTTAAAATCAGCATATAATCTCGATGCAAAGCACACACGGAGTGGACTAATATAACCATAAATTGTTAGAATATGCACTTACCGTGGATTATTGATCGATCCTAACTCTGTAACTGGTGTGGCTAAAATAATGACTCTCCCGGTACCAATTGCGACTTCATTGCACGTGTGACCGTGTGTCCCAAGAAATTATTGTAGGTCAGAATCCAATAAAATTTAATTAAATTATTTAAATATGCATTATATTTGTTTTGTTTGTATATTATTTATTATTATTTATAAATCTGGACTTACAAGATACTTGTTCTAGTCAAGCCACGCAATGTAAATAGATAAGGTATAGCAAAAAAGCGAGTACGCAGCTCAGTAACATTTAAGCAAATGTTAAATTATTAAGTAACCAGTTGGTTTTATAACTACTGGAATCAAGTATATATAAATATATGAATATTTTGTTTAATTAGTATTATTTTTTATTTTATTGATTATAGCAAGTTTATAGCATATTATTTATATTAATGACAATGTTTGTATTATAACAGTGCAATTTCATAATAATGACTTGTCTGCACGCTGCATACTGCATATAGTGCATAGAAAAGTTACTTTTTGATACATTGCGTGACGAGTCACGGAACACAACATTGCGTTATGTCTTACTGATTTAGAAATAGATTTCAAATCAACAAAGGACACATTTATTAATCCAAAATGTCACTGCATTTTTATTACTTCCATAGCAGAAGCATTGTATATTCTAGAAATACTTAAATTTATGGAGCGAAACAATTTTGTTGGGCTAGGCACCCCGAAACGTGTTTTTAAAAATATTTGGCTATAAATACCTATATGTATGTAGGGTGGGTGGATATTAAGGATAAATACCTATATATAATAAATACCTATTTATATAGGGTAGGTGGATAAAAAGGTGGGGATCCTATGAAAGCGATTTAATCGGATGGCTAATAAGACAAAAAAAATAATTTTTTAGATAATATTATTAGTTGCATTTTTAATATAAGAAAATAACAAGCTTAATAGTAATAGTAGGGTATTTTATTTACACACACACACACACATATATATATATATATATATATATATATATATATATATATATATATATATATATATATGTATATATATATATATATATATATATATATATATATATATATATATATATATATATATATATATACGACGTTCTTACATCTATGAATATTGTAACGTAATCCGCTTAATAAAAGACCCTAAAGTACTCTGAATCGCTCTGCTAGCCACCCATGGCCGCGTCGGAGCGCGACAAAACCATAAAGTAAAACTGTCGGCTTATATTACGATTTGTCATAAAATGGCATTTGTAATGCGAATATAGTATTATTATTATTTTAATACACTTTATCCCGCACATGCCAGGGTAGGCAGAGGCAACCACAGGAACGACAGAAACCTATTATTACGATACCCCATACCCTGCTTTCCGCCATTTTGAGGCATTATGTGTTAAGTCGCAGAACTCAACGTCACAATTTGCCTAGTTAATAGAGTGAAGAAAATGGTAATAGAAAAATCCATTTTCCCCGAGTGGGAATCGAACTCACAAGCCATTGCGTTTATAGGTAGACGCTACGCCTCTGCGCCAAAACGATATTATAATTTGGTATGACTATGGCTATTATAACTTTAAATTAAATTATTTTATTTATTTCTTTTTGCCTCACGTTATATTCCGCTCATAGCAAGGTATAGAGAACTTAGTAAAAAATTGTGCTTCGCCTTATTGCTAGATCGAGGTAACAGTAAAAAATAATTCAGTGTTCTCACTTGAAAAAATTGAACCTACGACCGTTGTGTTTACACTCAGACGCTATACTGTCGCTGTTCAATTTTATATAATGGTACATACGCATATAGGATTTGATGTAGATATTAATTAAAAGAAATATTTTATGTTTAGTAGTGGAAATGTCAAGAAGGTAGCCCAATAGGTTGCATAGAGTTAAATTGAGTACTTCAAATGTCTGATACGTCATACACAAGTATTTGTTATTTTGATACCATACATTCTCCTTTGTGTGTTCTCCATTCAACGTGACATTGGCCAAGTGAATTTTGCTCAACTGGCACGCTCGATACGCCATAAATAAAGAAGAAGAAGAAGAAGTTATTTTGAAACAACCACGGGGACAAAATCGCAGTTAGAAGCTAATTTATCTAACTATAAAACACAAATGTAAAAATAGAGCAGAGTAAATAAAACCTTACATAAAGCTAACTCAATAATTTTCTTTTATCAATGATACAATATTGTACTACAATAAGCTCCTGCAAATTATGGTTTAGTATTCTTCTAGGTATAACAACTTATGAAGTGTATAATAAGGCTATAAATAATAAATACGAGTACAGAGAACTCAAATTAGTTTTTTTAGACTTAAAATAAATTTGAAACATTTTTGTAGATTATTTATTATAGAAAAAAATAACTATATTTACTGTCATTGTTATATGCTATACTACCAGTATAATAAAAAATGTATGTATATATATATATATATATATATATATATATATATATATATATATATATATATATATATATATATATATATATATATATATATATATATATATATATATATATATATATATATATATATATATATATATATATATATATATATATATATATATATGAATATATATTTCACGCTTTATCCTTCATATGGTCATATGAACCTAGTGTTAAGACACTTCTCTGTCACCACCTTCTGCCTCTTCCTTTTTAAATATATATAAATGGAAAATATTTAAAAGTAATTACTTATCTAAACTTGTCCACATATTCATATTAAAGCTTGTTAGAAGACTATTTGCATATGTATTTCCCTAGGATTCCTAGAATTTTCTAGTATCCTTTATGTAAATTATACAGTAATTCGTTTGTTCAGAAAAGTTGTTTTACATGCATCTTGTTTGAGTTGAAGCCAGGTTGTATACTGTTATTTACTTGAGAAGCTTATTTATGTAACTTCTGTAGAACGCGGTGAAGCAAAGGAAAAGTAATATGTTGAACAATCTATGAACGTAGCGAGTTCGTACAAAATTATTTATTTTAAATTACAATTCAAATTACTCATGCATTATATAACAAGATGGTAATGTAAGTGTTTTTTTCAATTTGTGACTCTTACGCTTTATTCTAAGGACAGATGTAATTAGTGCTTAAGCACTCCTTTCTCCGTTTTGCCTCTGAATTAAAAATATTGAGTTACGTAGCGGAACTATACGCTACATTTTACCGTACTGACTAGAAATACATAGTAACACTTATGAAATAAATAAAATTAAAACAACCATAATATGAATTTCATTTAAACCTAGTATATAAATAAGACTTAGCACAGTAGTTTCCAAAAAATGTATATTTAAAGATTAAAAAAAACATCATTAAAACTTTTAATTTAAATGAAGTTCAGATTTTCATTAGAATACGTTGTAAATAAAAAAGTTTGTAAAGCTTAAGCTTAAAACAGCTACAGCACATTTGTAGGTCAAGAAAACTTAAATGCAACGTATACATAATAATTAGAACTTTGCGTGGCACGCACATTGTTCGAAAGTTCCACGCGAGTGGCATTTAGCCAACTTACTCGTATTTGTTTGGCGATAACCAAGATTTTACGGTATATTGAAATGTGTGAAGCTAATTATGTTTTATATAAACCGTAATATTTACGAATAAATATAGAAAAATCTAAATTAAATAAATTCAGTACATCCTGCCTTAAGTAGATTCAGAGTTCAGGAAGAAATATAATATAAGCAGCTTCATTCCTATAAAATTAAAAAGTAGTACCTTCACACTTAGTTCCCTCGGAAGCCTCTGGGTAGCTAAGAAAAAGGTAGAAGGTATAGAAGAGCCGGGTAGGTATTTATTTTGTTGTAATGCTTTTCAAGAGACATACAAAAACAAAATAAGAAAAAATTCCGTTAAACACGAGCATTCGTAGGCTCTACTAGGTAATATTCGTATACGACAACAGTATATTTGTTTATTTTTTGACAACCTCACCGATCAATCATGACGAAAGGCACGAATGTAAGCTTTGGTATTAGCGGGGTTATAGCCTATTATGAATCTTGCTTAATGAATTGGCTTGCCTAATAAATTATATAGTAATAAATAATTTTATTTTATATATATTAACAAAATGTCAAAGACTTGGCATAAAATTCTATTATAAAATCCTGAAATTTATACGTGACTTGCCAATAGAATTGTTTAAAAAAAACAAAAGTACGACTTGTTAACAAAGGTTATTATAGGGTTATATTATATCAATGACAAAACTGAACGGTATTGATCAGTTCTGCAACCAGTTACGCTCAGGTTAGGCAATACTTGTAATACCTTCATTGTATGTAAAATTATAGTTTTATATATGTGCTGTGTTTCTTTCGTCGTTTCTTCTCCCCATGACAAAGCACTTTTTCAAAATGGTAGCAGATAAAAAGTTGCTGTACATAAAAGTATCTGTGAGACCTACACAAATAAACGATTTTCGATTTTGAGTTATATTTGAGACTAATCATTTAAAAGAATGTTCATTCGTAAAAGTAAAATATCAGAACTGAAACACGTCGTCGTTTGGAATGAAGAAGAAGATGGATAAAGAGGAAATCAAGGCCGCTTCTTATCTTCCAGAACGGGGATATTAAAACAATTGATATATGATAATTTTCTCAAATGTAGATAGACTTATCCACTGCATCTATAATTAAAATCATAATTTGTTAAATTATACTTCCACGTTATAAGTATAAATATAAATGCGATCAACGTCGCACCTTATAGATTTAGTATATGACAGTATACCTGTATTACGCATATAGTAGATATAAACCTAAGACGATCGATTAAGACGATCCGATTTCGCTTAAAACGCTGATCTTATTACGCAGTATGCCTTATTACCTGTTAAAAAAACAGGACCATCGCGCAGAAGCTCTGTGTCTGCCTTTAAACACGTTGGTTTGTAAATATGATTCCTACTTCCGGTAATGAATCATTTTTAATTTCTTCGCGTTGGTAAAAAAGTAACGTGCGATATTGATCTATGCCACTCAAAAGTGGGAAGTGGAGTATACGAAATATCTCACTAGGTTCCTTTGCCTTCGGTACCCTCTACTGCGACGTGCAATACACAGTGTCAAACCAAAAGAAATTGCTCATTTTCTAGAGATGTTGATGCCAAAAAGTCTTCACTTTAATGATATTTATATATATTTATTACACATAAGGTATTACCTTAAATTTGCTCAAACATAATTACTAAGGAATCGACACGTAACGTGAATATATGGTACTTAAATCTGCTAGCTCACCAAGTAGGTCGACGCCGTTGTTTTGTTAAACTCTTTAATTAACCTGTATTGCACCTGCTCACTGTGGGACTGTCGAAAGTTTGTACAGTTGCTACTAAATTTGTAATGTCGTGACAAAAACATATAATTATTTTCTATTCTCGCAAATATATTAAATTGAATATGATTTTAATATATTATACAGCTGACATCGCAATTATACATATGCTTGTTAAAGAGCCTTTGAATATATTAAAAATTATTGCATATGTGCGTCCAAGTCCATAAACACAGGAATGTTGCCATTACAAGATTATTAAATGACTATAATATTATAAACGAGGAATACAAATAAACAACTGTACATAACTTACCAGAAAACTTTATAACTAGTTTTCTGATGCTAATATGACACAGTTTATTAAAACAAACAGAATGTTCCGTCTTTATCACACGCAATGCATGGAAAGTAGCAAAATGCTGAAGCGTATGGTTGACTCCATTCTAGATGGCAAGCAAAGAATTGTAAAGAAGTTGTTGAAAGAGTAACGAAAAATTTTGGCTTAAAATATTAGAAAAATGTGGCTCAAGACAGAGAAGGCTGGAACACAGCAATTTTGAAGTTTCGAGTCTTTAAAAAATTGTATAGCCAATGAAGATGACGATCTCAAATATTTTAAATAAAACAATTTAAACGGATTTATCGCGTATATTAGCATTTTTTTGTGAAACCCGACGTTTCGAATACTTTGCAGTAGTCCGTGGTCACGGGTAGACTGAGGTGGCATTCGTCTGTCATTTGATATAATTATTATATCAAACTACCGCCAACGGTTCCTGAGTTGCCTCGCGTACTGCCCTGGATTCCTGCAGAATGAGCTGACTGTATCCTGCCCTCTGGTGAGGTGTGTTTGGGATTTTAAAATTTTTATAAGTGGATCCCAAGTGGTAGAAAGCTTCCAACCGTCTTCTCTATTAAAATTAGGATGGTTTTGTATTTCAATAGCCTCGCGGATCATTCTGGGAATATATTTATTTCTCAAATATTTTAAGCATATATTTTAGTTAAAAATTTTAACGCCATGCTTTGCTCACTTACTACTAGGTAACTATTTAATTAGTAATAAGTATTGCGTTCAGTTAGAATCAAAATACTCTTCGATATAATGAAATATATTACAGCCTATATATAATATATTACGAGTATAAACTGTCTATCAATGACTGGCTGTTTGTACAGTTGCATTCATTTTTGCAAAATAAATATATAACTCATAACTACGTAAATTAAATCCACTTATCACAATAAACATTTATATTTCAAATCAATTTCAACGTTATTTATTATTTTAACTACAGAAATGCTAATTTAAACCACTAATTAACTAATTTGAATATATATTTTTCCTATATAAAATGCATTGAGCACTAGATTGCAAACTATGTTTTAGGCGATTAACGTGCTTAAACATAATTATATTTTATAGTAAAATTATATGTATTTTGCTTAACCTATTTTAAAAATACTATTTTTTTATACTACTATTTCTATTCTAATAATAGACAAGTATTTCTATACCTCTCTCGGTTCCACAAGAAAAAAACACGATAATTTAGAAAATTAATAAATCTTTTTATTTAATAAATATAATCCTTTAATTTTTTTATGTCTAATATTGTAAATTTAATATTTTAATTTTCTTATTTTGAATGAAAACGAAAATTTATATAACAAACGTCTCTTTTAATATTTCAAATGGCTTTCAGATTGGACAACTTTGTTTCATATTATTTTTATAAAATATGAAAGTGCTAAAAATTTTAAATTGTAATCCTCATGCATCATAGTCAAAAGCAAGTGATATATCTTCTATGTCTCTGTCTTCTACACCTCGAATTATAAAGTTTCTTACAAAATTACAAAATAATTTGTAAAATACGTTAGATTTACTCCATATTAATGTAGCTTAATCTTAAGTAGATCAATAAATAATAGACCTCGTATCTGACAACCTTTGTAAGTCTATATAAACATTTAATTTAAGTTAACCAAAAATCATTATTTTATTAATTTATATTTTTATAATTTATTTATTACCTATTAACATAAAGTTCCTACTCAACTTCTGAAATTGTTTCTGAATTTATTTAAAAAAATTGTTCCTTTAGAGACCCCAGTGATCCTAATTGGTTAACCCTAAGTATAATTTATCATTGAGTTACAGAAGTTGTGTAAAAAATATATAAATTTTTAATACAAAGAATATATATTTTTAGTAAAACATATACAAATAGCATATATTGTTAGCGTTTGAGCTAGGAGATCTGCAAAAACATAAAATAAATATTCATTAGCAACGTCGGGAGTGACAGTACCAAGAGAAACTTACATAAACCTTGGCTCAGTATGTTTACTCAGGCACGATATTAGGACATACTTAACGGTAACTTTTTACTTCTATGTAGGTTAATACTTAAATTTAAATAAAGAAATTAAAATATGTTTTGTTAAATCTATACTACTTTTGCAATCTCTGCCTTTTTATTTTGTTTGTTAATTAGCGAGAACCTGTTATCTTTATTTGAAATCCAATTTTAAAACAGCGTTTTGTGTGCTTGTGCTTGCTTACCTGATAATATATTTTGCAAAATATATGTTAATTGACATTGTGGTCAAATTGTGACACAGCCTGTGACTGTAAGCGAGAGGATTTGTGAGTTCGACCATAAGGCAAAACAAGGCAAAAACCGGAGTTAATTTCCAGTACTCAACATGCAATACCTAGAAAAGTTCGAAGTATTGCAGTTCGAAAGGTTAGATTCGTTAGGTTCCTGCCCAGCAATATGCAGGGAGGTACATCGTATAGTTAAAAAACCTAAGAAATCTCAGCCTACTCAGTATCAACAATATTTCGAACAGTACAGTCCTGGTCGTTGTGATTCGTATTTATTAATCAATTGTGATAAATGCTAGATATTCATGAAAGTACATTTTTTAGTTATATTTCTTAGTTTGATTTCTTTCTGTTATTACTAATTATTACTGATAATATTATACTTATAGTTTAAGTACATATGTGCTTACAATATTGTTGTTTTTTTAATTTTTTTATTGAACGAACCTGGTTTTGTTTCTTAAATATATTTTCATTAATATAAATAACTACAAAATATAAGTAATTATATTTTAAAATCCAAATATAGCAAATTCTTAAAATAACAGCACCAACGTAAAACGAAACAAAAAATTAGATAATACTATCTTATAATACTCGTATTATTCATGTGGTAATAAACATTATTATAAAATACAGGAGATATGAAGAGACATATTGAGTCAATATTTGACTGTAAAAGCGATGGTTATAAATACAAATCCCACTCGTGGGAAACATATTTTCAATTATTTTCTAGTTAGTCTACACAAGCAACACAAGCCTCTAAGCCTGTCTGTAAATACAAAGGGTAATCGATTTAATTCCCATTTGGGGGAAGACATTTTTTTTAATTTTTGGCAAGTAGGCAAAGCGTGGCGGTGAGTTGCGTCACTCTACACGCAATGCCTCGAACAGGGTGCAAGCCTGAAACAGAATGTCTTAAAAATAGCTTTTCACGGTTCCTATGGTTGCCTTTGCTTACTCTGCTATGTGCGGGATACAGCGTGAAGCTATTAAAAAAGAAAAGACAAACAAGGCGTTAAGTTCCGAAAATTGTTTCGGAACTTAACGCCTTGTCTTGAATTTAGATATCAAATGGAGACGAGAGACTACTAGGTTCCCTCTCCCACCCTGATAGTGAAATATATAACGTAAAAATATATAAATACATTAACATTGTAGAAATAATTAAAGTTTATTACTAATTTCATAAATAAGAAATTTCCGAAGATATACATTTTATGGAAAATAAATAATTTTTTTGACGTATCTTTTATAATACTTCAGTTACTTTGTACCGAAGTATAAAAAACACTTAAAACGAAACACTCGAGTGAAAAATAAACATATATAATATATTAAATTGTGCATACATTTATTGTGTCGAAAAGAATGAGGTCGCGTGGTATGCAGGAAATGGGACACCATACTTTTCCCGTACTTTATGAGTTGCTTGTTCTTCGACCTGTTTGCGAGTATTTGATATACAGTTGACTTTTAACCTGAATTTACTCTTAATGCTTTTGTTTTTTAAGCTTCGTACTACTTGTAATATACGTGAATTTGAAGAGATTGCGTGTTGAGTTAAAACTTAACTCTGAAGTGATTGAACTCTCAACCCTAATTATCCGGATATCGGCCCATTGCACCGTGATGACTATATGTAATATTTACTATAGTTATATTAGGGCTTATATGTTGTGAGGGAAAAGATGTAAAAACGAAAAAATATAAAAGAGTGTAGTACTGAGTGTCTCAACACTTGCATAGATCTAACAGTAATATAGACTACAGAATAATTATATAGTATAAATAAAATCTTTAATTTTTAAGCAACATAACCTAGTAGTTGTTTAGAACAATGTACTTACTTAAAACTTTGTTAGTAAAACAATATAAAATAAAATATAAACAAAATCAATTAATAGACAGCTACCACAGGGAGATTGACCGGGGTACACTCCTTACATGTAGCCCTATAAACATCCCCATAGTTGGCCAGTCCAGTCATGCTGCAAATACCATCTGGATGTCGTTGGAATTTACCCCTAACCTTTGCACTATTGACCTTCTTACGTATTATGCGAAAAAATCGTTCGTACGAGCATCTGCAAACATGCCTTACTCACTATGGTGATATGGGAGTCGCTACAACGCCATAAAAGCATTATTACATTGAACTCGCAGGATGTTAACAACTCTTTGGGTACAGCTGGTCTAAAGGCTGATGGTGTGAAATTTCTGTAAGCTTTAAACAGAGCAAATTTAATAGAATTCGACCGAACAGCAAACCTTCGAGCAAGCATGTTGGCCCTCACGTCCATCGCCTTACGTTCTCTTTCCATATCTTTAGCATCTTTTAAGTTTTCAATAACAATACGTCCCAGATACTTAAATTCAGTTGACATTTTTATAACTTTACAAATAATTTAAGCAGAAATTACAAATTTTCCCCGAGACAAATTTTTAATTTTTTTAAGGTTGTATTACGTGTATTAACAGTAACTTGTGTTCCAACACTTTAAATGTATAATAATTTATATTTACTGTAAATAGCAAAGGATGTAGGTACATTTTTAAGATAGATAAATTGTAATTTTGAGGACCGTCGTGGCGCAGGAGCGTAGCGTCTATCAGTAAACGCGACGGTTTGTGGGTTTGATTCCCACTCGGGGAAGACGGATTTTTCTGTTTCCATTTTATTTACTCTGTAAACTAGGCAAAGCGCAGCATTAAGCTCCGCCACTCATCATATAATGCCTCGAAAAGGAGGGAAAGCAGGGACGGATAAGACAGCAGAATGTCATAACACTAGGTTCCTATGGTTCTTACAGTTTCGTCTGTCTATCCTGCCATGTGCGGGATAAAGCGTGAAGACATAAAAAATATATTTTCCTGTAAAACAAAATACCATTTTATGTCCCAACAATCAACATCCGATGGTTAGAACTAATAGTCACGTCAGTAAACAGTATGCGAAGTGTCTTAACACTGGATTTTGCAAGCTTATTAGGAGCGTATAGTCTTTAGTTTTAATAAAAATAAAAAATAAAAGACATTCGTCAAAGTAATACATACAACTCATTAATAAATCAATTGGGTCGATTTACAATAAAGACATTACAGAATGTTCAAACTTTTGATAGCCGTAAGCTGTTTTTAATGTGACTTCGATGATTGTTCTTTAGTAAAATGAAAACCAATCATTAACCAAAAAGTCTGTAAAGCGTCACATTTTGTACGCGGGAAACACGGCCTGAAAGATAATTATTATAGTAATTAACCTATTTTTACTATATTTCTATAGATAATAATAGCCAGTACAGATAAAGTTTATCGGTTGTTTGTGGAGTGGGTAGAAATAGCTCCAAATAACACCATTATTCTTCGTTTCGATAATTAGGGACGTAATCATCTACTTTTTGTAGGTTAATGATAGGTTTGTAGGTTATTATATGATTAATGTAAGTCTTTATGGTGAGCGTTCAGAATGAAAGATTATTTGTATAACAATAGGTTTGCGACGCATTAGTAACGCTAATTATTACTATTTTTTAGTAAAACTTACAAGTACATAAAAAATGATATTCATAATATATTGTTGTAACAACTACTGGTACATATTATATTTGAAACATTAATCCTTTATTCTATAACGTTGCAATAAATATATTGTATTACGTTAAATAGTTCAACGAAGCTAACTTCCTACCTCTCTTATTAATAAGATAATATAAATTTGTACTTATAAAAACATGTAAAGTTTTGAGTGCGGGTTCAAAACTTAAACACAAATATTAACAAATATTTGAAACCGTTTTGTCTACAAAGTTGTGTTATTTTTTTTACGTATGTATCAAGTTTTTAAGTTTTTTTTGTTCTTAGTGTATAGTAACGCTTTAAAAATTATAAAAACAATCTACATTAATTTGACTTTATATCCGTTACATCTGTGTGTCTCACAAAAGGACCTCGATCTCCCAATACCATCCTATTTAACACCTCAACCGATTCAATTTATCGTTAACGTGCTACATGTTATATGAGATGATGAGATAACCTTCAAATGAACAATATCAACAAATTTCAATCATAAAATATGGCTTTTGTTTTGAAAACGAGTTATGAATTTTAATTGGTTTTAATAATAAAAATATTTTGATTTCGTAAGGATTTTATCCGTTGATTTAGTAGCTATATTTGCTTTGAATTTTGGAACACGATTAGTCTAGTTTATGTTAAGTTTGATATTATTATTGTAAACACTGTGATATATTATACTAGTAACATACCTACGGCTTTTCTCCCTTAAACTATACTAATATTTATTTAAAAGTTAAGCTTTAAGTTGTGTTTATTTACCATAAATATTATTAGCCTATATATTACTCTCATTTGTAATTTATGAAGACTTGCAGTAATATATGTAGCATTATGACTACAATTAAAAAAGTCTAAAGATTTTTACATTAATTCTGAACAAATATCCATTTTCACAAAAACGTCAATATTAGTAATATAATACTAGGTTTATTTTTGAAAATTTATCTCTCTTTCTAATAGTACTCTTATACATTCGTCAAAAGATTCTTAAAATAAAAGGTTCTCGGTGAGAAAATAGATTACAAAGGCCGAATTTCATCTTTAGATGTACTAGTCGACAGCTTTATAACGGATCTTGACAAGGTAGACCATCAACCTATAAGAAATGTCAAGGAAGCTTGGATTTACGACAATTTCTTTCCCCATATATGATTTTAATAAAACCCTCTTGGCAAAGTTAGATGCAAGCATCATAAAGATGCTGAAATTTTGGCTTGGACTAGCGCATTCGGCGGACACCTCAACCTTATTTAGAGATAAAAATAATTTTGGGTTGAGATTAAAGAAACCATCGGAGCTCTATAAACATCAAAGAGTCGCCAAAACACATATTCTGGGAAAATCACGGGATGAGTTTGTTACCTCACTTACAAAAGACAGAAGTGTCCCAGAGCTCGAGTCAAGACTTGAATTCCATAAGGAATTTATGATAGGAGCACAATTTAGTAAAGTAGGGTTAGGATCAAAGAGGAAAGTCCAAGACACAGACATAACAAAATCTTTTATTCGGTAAGACGAGAACGATTAGTATAAGGTGTACGCAATGGGCTTAGAAATGCAAAATGAGTGGCTAACTATAAGAGAATTCTGTATCCTTTACCTTTAAAATGGCACACCCTAAGCGTTAATGCATTTTAAAGGGGCCCTTTAAACCTACACTTGGGGCGCAAGTCCCAAGCGCTGCTCGGAGCTCCTCTTCCTACAACACAATGGGCCCGGCACCCGCACAGTGAATCCATGGAAACTTCTCTATTATTATCTAGTTATGATATTTCAAATAATAGCGTGAAATAATAGTAATTTATAATATACTTAACTAAAATAATACTATATAATTCTATTTATAATTAATATTCCAATTTATCTTTGTTAAAAATTATAGTATTTTAGTTTTCTTTACATTACTAAATCTTGCTTATAGTAGGACGTAAACTGAAGATCGTGCCTTATGAAGGACGAGGAGGCCAGGAGCGAATTGCTATATACAAATGTAACGGACCTGACGTGGAAGTGGTTTTTTGTATGACTTTAAGAGGCTAAATTAGGCAAGGTACCTGATCCAAGAAGGACTCAATATCTTCTTCACTTCAATCCAAGAGATATTACCCATCTGCCTTGCAATGAATACTGCAAGTTCGAATCTTTATGATGCTAGGGATATTATAATGTATATTATGTTAATATTAAATTTACATCTAATAGATTATATCCGCAAAGCGAGTACAAACCTATAGACGAACTTGATAAGTCAAATGAAAAATTCAATTTTATTATTGTAACTAAATCACTGTGTAGCTTACAATTGTAAGGTCTATTCGGACGGGGACTTTAAATGAGCATCTTTATTTACTCTGCGGTACCTACTGTTAGAAAAGTTCAAAAATAAAATCTACCAAATTGTTTGCAATCAGTGAACGAATGGAGAAAGGCATGTTCAAGCGACCCACATTTTGTATGATTTCTTTCGATCAGCGAAAAAATGTTGATTCCATTGCAATATTGGAATTTAATACTGTGTGATGTTTTTAAAAAGTTATGAACATTATTTGAAAAAATAAAAGAAAAATATAAACCTATGAAAGTACAAAGCGATATATATTTAATAACGACATATATTTACTATGTTAATTTTTGTTTTCTAATTTCATATTGTTCAGCAAAAAAAAACCTGTAAGCCCTACAATATTAAGAGAAGCCCTTATTATTTCTTAAATTAAATTATAAAATATAATAACAATTCAAACCACTAAATATTAACTGACACGAAGACAAGAAACAATGTCAAACTAAGATTATTAAATAACTAAAAATATCAAAATTAATTTAAATATAATCGTTTTAAAATATATTAACCTCGAACATTTCATTGGCCAAAGACCGGATACGTCTGCGACGCGTCCGGTCAGATTGCAATCGAATTTCAAATTTCCAATTCGAATGGAACCGCAATCGCACGGAATGCATTTCGTTCCTTTTTTCGTGTTTCCGGTGAAGAATAAAATTCACATATATCTATTTTATAAGAAAAGGTTGCTTAGGTTATATATAGTTATTTCTTTTATTTTATTTAATTACAACATTTACATTTACATTTTAATTACATATTATTTATTTGGTTCTCAAAATGCTATTATTATTATTATTGGTCATTAATTTGGTGATTATGGTGGTTTATATATTATATACAATGCCTCAAAACGGAATGGAGTATCTTAAAGGTTCCTACAGTTCATTCTGCCTAGCCTGCTATGAGTGTGATAAGGCGTGATGCTTTAAAAAAAGAAAGAAAGAATAGAGTTAAAAGAAAAAAATATCAGAAATCCTGTTTCACTTCTCGTCCTTTATGTGAAGAAGGAATGTGAATAGTCATATTTTTTAAAATAAAAAAAAGCTTTTAAAAAAGAACAACTAATGAAAAAACTATTTACTTTTTTGTATTTTTTACATTTATTTAAAATATTTATTGTTCATAAAGCAAAGCTCACATTCGAACAATGTTTTGAAACTTTATTACAATAAAACTCATGCAACAAAAGCTATTTGAATATTTGAATTGCAATAAAAAGTAATTACCTTAAAGATTTCTTTATAAAATAAAAATATATTTTTTAATCAAACTATTAATTATTTTTAAACTTCTTTTGAATTACTATTTAATATTGTGAAATGTAAGCAATTAATGACCTCAAAGAGATTCGAACGCACTACCATTACGTTTACAACCTTATACTACCTTTGCTTTCTGAACGTCAACTAAATTAGAAAGGTTATAGCATAATTATTACGCCTCTAGTCGACAAGTATCTCTAGCCATTGATTATAGATTCGACTCTAACATAGGTAAATGTTTATATAAACGTATAAATAATTTTGTGTGCATATTTAAAAATGATTTTATTCGAATGAATTATTCTCCTATACAAAGTTGCTGTAGTTTTTTTATATATAATTAAAAAATCACATAAATTATATTATAAACAATAAAAAGCAACGAACACATATAGTATAATATAAGCGTTTTATTATATACATACACAATAGGCCTTATCACTAAGTGAGTTCATCCAGACAGCGTTGGATTAAGAAAAACAGTGTATTTAATACATTAAAACACTTATTCATTATACGGAAATGTTTAGTTTACATTTATATATATATATATATATATATATATATATATATATATATATATATATATATATATATATATATATATATATATATATATATATATATATATATATATATATATATATATATATATATATATATATATATATATATATATATATATATATATATATATATATATATATATATATATATATATATATATATATATATATTTTGTGATATTATAAAATTGAGAAGTTTGGTGGAACGACATACTGCCACGAACACAAGGAAATTTGAACTTCATGTATCAAGAAAGGCCAAAGACTTCATAAAATTATATTAATCAAGTTGATATAACCTACTATAATTGCATTCAATGTACACAGTATCACAAGGTTACCGTGTCTCCATCGTACGTTAATAAAATTTTCCTAACATGGTTTATGTTTTCTAAAATAATATTTTAAAACATTTTTATTACATAAAGTTAGATTCTAATTTGATAATGTAAGCTTTTAGGCTTAGTTAGTTTATTAAATTTACGTTATCAAAACTAAAAAACACGAATACTAAGTAATTTGAACTCAAAATTTAAATTTAATCCCCATATAGAAGCAAGAAAGCATATATGAAAAAAATTCAACATGAGGAAAGAAAATAGGTTGTAATAGGTATATGTGTCTAACAGTATTGTTCTTACGCATTTTACGAGACACGTTTCGTCCGAGCAATCATCGAGTCAAACGGCTCGCACTCGTCCTCGTACATAGTATGAGAACATTTATATATATTCCATATTCCTTTTTATATGAATTTACATTCGTAAAGCAAATGAGAGTATTATAAATTGTAATATGTGTAGAATTAGAAATTGTAGCTTTACTGAATTTAAATTTCCTCAAGCAGCATAGTGCTTGCTTATTACAGCTTTTTTTTAATATAGTAAAAAAAACAAATAACTGACGTCATTCAAAGATAGCTTTAATTTTCGGTTAACGCTTAATCGTACATTATGTATCAGGCAGAGAATTCTAGTGTTAAAAAACGATATTCTCCGCTTCCCTCACAAAATTCTTGTATCAGGAAAGGAAAGCTATTAATTACCCTTTATATATACCCTTTAGAGGGAATTAAACCCGCAACTGCCTCATTTATAATCACACGCTACTCCTGTGTAACTCAAAACTGAGCTAAATTTTATAAATAAATTACAGGTTTTGATAGAAACTCTTGCTGTACTAATGTAATAATATAATTTTACTATACTTCATAGAAATAAAAAAATATATATTGTCGTTAAATTGTATACTGTATCTTTTAAATTTACCCTGACAGAGCGAATGAGTGAAGATAGGAATAAATAAGTGATACACTACGTCAAATGCAATGTAGGTCTTTGGGAACGTATTCCATAAATATGAACACATCTAAATTGCAAATGTCCGCTACAGAAAACTTTGTGAATAAACAGAGATGTTTGTAAAGGAATAATGTGATCGAACCAAGTAAGTTGTGGTTGATTTAGGAAATAAATACAAACGGGAGCGAATGCGGAAAATTTTAAACGTAAATTTTCCGAAAGCTTATATTTTGTTGGTATTTTATAAATAATTTGAGGTCATACAGACCTAAACAAAGTGATGATGAAACAATCCTTTTTAAAAAGTTTCCTGTGTATATGAATTTAGATGAATGAGATCATTTTTTATTAGGCATTGTATATATGAAAGCTTTTTCTGTGTGCTTTTAAGTAGAATATTACCAGTAATACAATATAATATGTATACAACTTCTTTCTAAGATAAATTGTGTTCTATAAGCTGTTATTCAATGGACACAATATATGTAATATATATTATTAAAATATACTCTTAAACGGTTTTAGCTCCTTAAAAAGTAAAAGCGAACTTGAGCGAACTTAATTAAAGATTATACAGAGCTAATTATGAAGACTCTTTTCTTATTTATTTTAAGAGTTGCGTCTCATAAAATTTCTGTTTTTTTTCTTTCTGTTTCTGTTTTTATATTTATATCTTGAAGCATATATATACATCTAGTTATATAATACAATTTATATATAAATAGTTATAATAAAAAGTATAGGTTAAGTGCGAGTAGCACTCGTGCACCGAGGGTTCTGTACCTACTTTCAGCTATTCCGCTGAGACAAATAATGTATTAAATTTCATAAAATTAAATTTGCGGTCTTCACTCGTTTTATATGGAATGAACTACAGTTCGTGTTTGTAAATATTTATTTTCTTGGTAGATATTTACAAATTTGGGACTTTTATTTTTATTTATAATATCAATTCTAATTTATTTTATAATTCTAGGTTATCAGGAAGTACTGATTTTGATTACACGGTGTTTTTCGTATAAAATGTAAAAAAATAAGCATGCACGTTTATATTTTTGATTCTATTGACTTTTCCGCTTGAATTCTTTACGTACCTATTTTGATCTTGGCAGATAGAAGAAGAGACAGCAGATGGACAACAAGAGGATCACTTGTTATCCGTCTGGTTACTGTCTCCCTTTCGAAGTACGGGTTTCCCTTTTGAATAACTAATATAAAAAAAAATCAAGATACTATCCAGTTTTCATTGCAAATAGCCATTGTTCTTAGCCTTATATGATCTTCTTAGGAAAAGGTATCGGACAAATGTCTATTCTTTACTCTTTAGAAGTCGTAAAGATATCAAGCTTAAATGAAATAAAAAAATATAAAACTTTTAATTAATTACAATCTAAGCATTTGGCACTAGCGTACTAATAATTTTAGGTCTACAGTAAATTGAAAAAAAAGAAGAAAACTACTGTTTAGTCAAATGTTATTTCTCAATTACTTATTATAATGTAATTTAGCAAAATCGCTATATTAGAAATAGGACATTAAAAATGCTAATTTATAAAAAAGGCTACTTCAAGCTTATTGCTAGTTCAATTAACGTTTACGTTAAGTTTAACGTTTAAGTTTTAACTTACTATATTCTTATTGACCTATTTACTTTAATAAATTTTCTC
This sequence comes from Dione vanillae, assembly GCA_037178615.1. NCBI lineage: Eukaryota > Metazoa > Arthropoda > Insecta > Lepidoptera > Nymphalidae > Dione > Dione vanillae. The sequence goes on from JAZFAU010000246.1 coordinate 321,088, forward strand.
CTAGAAAACATATTTATATCATACAAAGTTAGTTTCCTATCACAAACGCTTAGAGTTCGTGTAATACATTGATACAATAATCATAATCCCAGTGTCTATAGTCTGTATGTACATCTAGCGGGCACGTCAGCAGACGAGCGAACTTGATTACTTCCCGTGTTGACACCCTTTAATCCGACAGATCGTGACGCAATTCCATTGCATTCATGCTATACTTAATGGATGATTTTTTAATTACGTCCAATATACTTTGAGAGAGTGATAATTACAATAGTTGCTATATTAATTGTAAATTTTTCATTTAAATTATAACACTTATGTATGAAAAACACTTCCCATGTAACCCTGCTTAAAGATTACTTATATATTTTTGATAATAATCTAATAAAGAACAGAGGCTCAGGCCATTATGGTGGCATAAGATGGTTTCCGGCTGGGGATGTGATGGTTTTAGGTCCGTTCCCAGTAGTGAAAAAAATTTTCGTTTCCGGTCTCATAAGTCAAATTATGTGAAACAAAAATATTAAATAATGTTCATAAATATAACTACCAAGCCCATAATGAAATATATTTTTTCTAAGGCGTCCAATTAATTATAATTCCTTAGAAAAAGTAAAGTAGTTTTCGTAGAACATATATGGTTTTCATAAATATAGACATGTAGGGGTTAGCAAGATATCTCACATACTATTAGTTTCTTCTAATATATTGGATTTGTCTTTATCAGTAGAAATAACTCAAGACGGAAAGTAAGAAACTCATTCCATCAAGGTCTTAACATTAGATTCACTAAGTCCTTGCAGTTTTCTCTGTCTAAATCTAGCTATGAGCGTGAAGCTGCTAAAAAAGTAATACTACGTTAATTTACTCAAATATTTTTGTACGTTTATATGACAAATTACAATAAATAAACTCAAATATAGTCCATAAATAATTTAGTCTATTCGAGCAAACCCATATAAGATGAATAATTGTTGTTAATTTCAATATGATTTCTTTTTAGGTCATTTATAAAGCTTATTCAATATGAAAAGGGAAACGGACGAACGACCTACAAATCCTTTTGTGAAATTCAAGATATTTTTTCAATTCAGTTTTTTTGAAATAAATATGTGAAATAAATGTGCCTTAGTGGCACAGCGACTTAAAAGGCAAAGTATGTTATTTCGATTTCCACTCTGGAATATGATAATATTATTTCAATAAGTTATTTTTATTTTCTAGCTCAGGTATCAAGACAGTACCCAGCATTGAGTACCCCTATCCAACTAAGATATTCCTAGACATGGTAAGGTGGACAATGGAAATCAACGATAATTCATTCCCCCGGACTTAAATCGTATGCAAAACCATCGTGTCAACCGCCAGACGCCACACAGCGCCACGATGGCCTCTTAAGTCTATTTTAATAGGATATTATGAAAAAAGAGCTAGCAAAAATTAAATAGGTAACGTTGAGTTGCTTTGAGAAGCCAACATTGCGGTAAATGTAAAAATAATTTTAATATAATTTATCCACTTCTGCTCTCAACTCGCTGGAAAGTGGATGCGTCTCGTTTTTTTTATTAACTTTACAAAAGTCGGCTTTATAAACGTATCGTTATTGTAATGAAGCACTACTTAGGTTTCTTAGCGTTTTCATTTATTACTTTTTATAATTTAAACGTTGTACGATAATGCTTGAAATAATGTTCTGGATATTTCATAAAGACTGCTAATTAGAATTTGATATTAAAATCTATTACCTTTACCATTTTTCTAGAAAAATTGATAAAAAAAGGAATTTATTTTAAAACACTTTATTTTACTATTGCTACAAATAAAAATATTTCTACAGTAATAGTTTTTTCACTCCTTGATATTTTGACAAGGCAACTTCTTCCCTTTACCAGGCAAATAATACCCTTTTCAGCTGTCTTACTGCAACTGTGATTTAAGAGAAATCTGTAGTAAAGGAGAATCTCAATTACGAGCTTTTGTTATTCCATTGCATCCGTAAAATTAAATTGGTTTCCATTCCGTTACATTGTTATAATTGATTATTTTTAAATAATGTTTTATATAAAAGTGGCAATAGTAGTTTTTGTTGTATTTCTATTAAAATTTGTATATGTACATTGTTTAACAGATGAATTCAAAAGAACAGTGTATGCATTAATTTTAACAAAATTTCTTAGAATTATGTGATATTAAATAGCGTCTAAATGTCAGCGAGACAGTTTAAAGTAGAAATTCAAACAATTTTATTCAAAATAAAAACATACATACTAATTTTTTTGTAGACTCAATCACCATATAATAATTCAAATAATGCTAAAAAAAGGTACTAAAGGATGACGTTGAATTTCGCTAATCGACATGAAAATGCCCCAACTTGGGTGAAAAGTGATCTATGGAGTGTCACACACACACACACACACACACACACACACACACATACACACACTCATACACCCACGATCGCATGTACGCACGCTTGCCCGTACGCACACAAACATACACACTCGTAATTCTCTCCAGTTTAATAAATATATAAAGCGGGATAAATAAATTGACGACCAAATATATATTTTATTCTAGCCCGCTTTAACTACAGCTATCCTGAATCTCATTCCACATTCCTTTGCATCTCCTTAACATACAAGATTACTATATCTGCTAAGCTGCTTGTAATACTCTGAATACATTTCATCATTAATCCCAATTGTCATCGGTGCAATAAGTAATTTATACTATTTATCATATGTATCCGAATTTGAGAAACTATAGTAGCTTAATTGGAAGGAATCTAACTTACAAAGCTGATTGTAGGTTTGATATTTAAAAAAATATATATAGATTTAATGTTTCTTTAATATTTTAATTCTTATTTGGTTCTGACAGAATTACGATTTGTTTACGGCATACTTGTAATAAGTGAAGCTAAATTATTAAATTCTATACAGATTTTTAATTTAACATTCAGCACTCTTGGAAAATTTTATATGTTTTCCAAATCTTTAATGTTTATAATATACTATTTTATAAATTTTGCTTGTCTTTTTAAACACCTACTAGTCGAAAATCATCATTCGTTTATTTCGTATAATATTGTTTTTTATTCTCGAACAGTTTTGTATCAGGTGTTACGATGTTCAAAATCATTTATTACACATGTCCCGCCCAAGTCTCACCCAAGTCTGATGTAGGCTATACAATTGAAAATGTTTTATTTAAATTTATCCAGTAGTTTTATATATTTTTATTATTTTATTCTATCTAGAGCTTCAACTTTCTATAAAACTGATTTTTTGTATTAATGAAGTCAAAAGTGCTTGGAAGTTGTTATTCAATTAAAAATTATAAATTTATAACTTTTTTTTTATTTTATTGTTAATAACATAAATATAAAATAGAGTATATTAAAGAATTTCGTGGTATTTCTTACATATAATAAGTATGTTCTAGTAAAGATTAAGATAGAAAAACGACATTATTTTATACAATTACTTAATTGTTTTTTTTAATATCATTAGCCTGAATATAATAATGTTGACAAAAATAAATGAATATTCTGCTTATATAATATGTTTTATTTATTTTTCTCAAAAGAAAAATAAAAAATTTTTAATCTATCTACTATACATCCCAGTACTGTCTAGAGGCATTATGGATTTACATATAAAAACTGGACTACCGTAGTCTGCTATCCTCTTAAACAATGTCCTACTTACTTTGCCTTGTACAACTAAAGTAAGTATTAATATGAAAATTGGCCACAACTAGAATCGCATGTCAGTCGTACCCGCCCCGCATGTACTCAGTTTGAACTATCGCGATTGTGCCATGCGTATCGACAATACTACTTCTACACTTTACTACACCCTTACTGCCTAGATTTTAAGGTTCTAAACTATCTCGTCTAGATCTTTGGTCATAATGGATTGTTTGCGTTACGAATGCCATTCCGCTACGGCGTGCTTCGCTTGTATCACTGGATTTACGAGCTACAGTCAAACTAAAACGTGCATTTCATTATAAACTAGTGTTCTATTTGTAGGAAAAAATCATTTCTATTCTATAAGATTGTAAGTTTCTGTTTTTGTAGGACGAATTTAATTATTTATTCATTTTTTTTTTGTTATTTTTAAGGGTTTCATAAATGTATACAAATATAATTATTTATTATTTAGATTATTTTCCTCAGGAATGTTTGAAAATGTAAAGCTATTTTAGATTGCAAAATATTTAAATCTACAATCTCTTAAAGCGGACCAACAATTAAATTTCTAAGTTACCGCAAAGAGCAATTTGCTTATAATTATTTTATGTGTTAATTTTTTAACAGGGTTAAAACGTCGGCCTAGAATCATAAAATTGTTAAAAAATTAAAAATTTTTATTTTATACGTATATAATAGGGAAAACCCATTCAACTTTTGAAACTTGTATTTCCATTTAACTGAATTGAAATTATAATTAAGCCTTTATACTTTATAATTTTTTTTGTTATCATGAGATAAGCATTTCCGATTCTTAGCCAAAATGGTTACATAACCTTTTATAATAGATATAAAGTTTTGATAATGAATATATTTACAAATAGCTTTAATTTTTTTTATATGTAATCGAGCTTTCGAGTTACCTGATGATAAGTGTAGCGATATCAGTCTTTAAGGTGGGCGTAGAAGCACCTATTCAGGTACTGATGTCGTATCGACCTAGACAAACTGCCCTACCGCCCGTAGACTATTGCACAGTTGTGTGGTACATTGTACAAAGTTTCTATAGAACCGCGAGTCGAGTCCAAGTATCCAAGGCGGTATAGATGATATTTGAATTTTGTACTGAGTGATAAGAAAATATTGGAAAAAACGTCTCTACATAGTTTCTTCGCCTTACAAGAGAAATTGAGTCCCCAATAGTTTGAACGGCCCTATGTTGTATGCGATCACATATTCAAACTGATACTGGGGTGCACTAGACTAGAGATAAGTAGAGCTTTTCTTTTAAAATAGAAATATTTTTAATAAAACTAACAAACGTGACGTGGCATTGTAACAATTTTTTAAACAAAAAAATATTTTACATTTAAACAATATGTCTATTTCACAGTTAACGCAGTCTGTCGCTTCAAATAACCGTAAACCTACTCGATACTTGTCAATACTCATTTATATATGATTTCCTTGTCACTGGTTAATATAACTTTATGTGTTTTTTTTTCTCTTTTATGATCAATTTTTCTTTATTTATCTACAGGTTTCCTTATTACACGGAAGTCGATTTGCCAAAATATGTTTATTTTGATACCAGGTGTTATTTTTTATATAAAAGCTCTAATAAAAAGTTACTTATTATTTAAAAGGATTTTTGCAGAATTATTTAAAAAACATCTTAAGTTAATTATGTCAATTAACCAACCTTAAATTATTACTTTAATAAAAAAAAACAAGGTATCTTGTGAAAAACTGAGAGTAGTAAGTTATGACTGTATGTGTATAGTCTCAACAGGTTGCAATTATGAACATAATCATAAACAATCAACAACAGCGACAAAAATAAATATATTTTATGGCACAAATAAACAAACATAACATATCAAGTAAAAAAAATAAAAGAAATACAACAAGGCGACCTTATCGCTTAAAGCGATCTCGAATCAATAGAATGGTATCTTTCCCCTTTGTTATAGGAAATACATTGGTACAAACAAACTCAAGTAGACTGAACAAAATTTAAATTGATTTTTTTTATTTTACATTAATATAACAATATACATATATTATTGTACATATTTTCTCTATGTGATTGACATAACTGAAACTACAGTAATAAAAATTCAAGCATCGGTTCCTTAAAAGTTGATAAATATACATATGTATATATATATAGAAAACTATATATATATATATATATATATATATATATATATATATATATATATATATATATATATATATATATATATATATATATATATATATATATATATATATATATATATATATATATATCAACTTTTAAGGAACCGATGCTTGAATTTTTATTACTGTAGTTTCAGTTATGTCAATCACATAGAGAAAATATGTACAATAATATATGTATATTGTTATATTAATGTAAAATAAAAAAAATCAATTTAAATTTTGTTCAGTCTACTTGAGTTTGTTTGTACCAATGTATTCCTATAACAAAGGGGAAAGATACCATTCTATTGATTCGATATATATATATATATATATATATATATATATATATATATATATATATATATATATATATATATATATATATATATATATATATATATATATATATATATATATATATATATATATATATATATATATATATATATATATATATATATATATATATATATATATATATATATATATATATATATATATATATATATATATATATGTATATATATATAGAAAACTATTGCATTGAAACAATATCATTTATTTAACATTAAAATCGCTTCCTACAAGACTAATCCAAGTTAGACTAATGTTCGAAAGCCAAATGTAAATTACCAAGCAATTCCACTGCAACTATGGCACGTCTATTCGCTTTCAATTTCTAAACCGATTGTGTCTGACTTAAGCTGAACCGTAATTATGCCACTAATGGATACGAAAATTAGAAACGTTGGTGAATAGCTCGAGCGGTATGAAATGGCGTGATGAGAAGGTAGCTTTCTGATAGTGTTTAAACACGAATGTTGTTTCCATGTTTATATAAGAGTTTGTTGAGAAAAGCTTTTAAAATACTTAAAGTTTTATACGTGATAGTACTTTATATGCACTGTAGCTTAATTGGGTTTCGTTGATTCAAACAAGTTTTGAAATTTTACACAGTAATTGACAATTATTTTATAGTTGGACATAGAACATAGGAAGCAGGACAGTCGCAAATTATGATGTTCAAGGAGATCTTTTTTTTCTTTTTTTTAGTAACATTTTATGAAATTTAATAATATTAGATTTGAATAAAAAGAAGCTTTTCGATTAACCATTCAAATTATTATTGCAATTTTATTTATACAGTTGAAATAAGTAACTATACCACCTATCATGACGATGTCTGTTTAATAAATTGCAAAGATTGCTAAAGTAAATACCTCTTTGGAATATATATTTGTATATGTGAATCCTAGAATAAACAATCTATTCATTGATTCTTAAGTCACACTTTATCGAGGACGGGAAATTAACGCCGCATTTTGAACTTTTATCACAACCAATTTGTTTAAATCCAGATACTGTTTCTAGCTTCTTCTGCTAAGCGTAAATAATGCAAGTACAAAAGCGAGTCCTCTAAAACTTTTTCCTTATGATGAACTAATTTCAGGTACTTTCATAGCGAGAGTCAATTAGCTCAAAAGCAGTTGTGAAAATTTAAATAAATATTTGCTCTACAGTACTTTTAAACTAATAACTTAGCTTGTTACAATCACTTTGAATTTTAAAATAACATGTTTATTTTCAATAAACATTTTTTAGCATTGTACTTCAGATCAAATTCTTGTTTTCATTTGCTGCTTGAAGTAATTGTAAAAATTAGCTACGAATACTTTGTTTCATTATTCTAAAAGCTTTCTGAGACGATTCTTTTAATTTTCATTTTAAATGTCAACTTGCTTTTTATATTTGACGTAATTAGATTGTGAAATATTTGCGGTAAGATATTTTATCTTTATAAATAAAGCTGCCCAAGTTGGAATAATACTTTGATAGTTATCTAATAAAAATATGATGAATTATGAAGGAAAATATTAAAATATATTTCATATAGATCTCTATAGCTGTGGCCCATTTAAGTACGCATACGAATTTTGATGCGATTTAGACTAAAGTATAGAGTCTTCAAGAGGAAATTTGATAGTAAAAAAATCACATGCAAATATATGTACAAGCAGGCAAATCCACGGGCTGAATACTAATTTTTTTTTTTTTTAGCTTCACGCTTTATCCCGCACATGGCAGGGTAGGCAGAGGGAACTGCAGGAACCATAAGAACCTAGTGTTAAGACACTCCGTTACTTAGTCCCTGCTTACTCTGTCTAACTTATGAATATTAACACACTACAAGTGCATATAAACCAATAGTTATATTAAGTAGCGATGCCTTCACGGTATGCATACCAATTATTCCATAAATTTCTTAATCAAAGTCAAGCAAATATATTTTTGGTCAAAAGTAATCAAGAAGACTGGTCCACGTTTGTTATTTGCACTTCATAAACATCGTGGACAAAAAATAGAAACGCCTGAAGCTGAGCGATGTCAATCCAACTTTTTAAATTAAACGAAGTATGAAGTTTCATTTCGTATTTGTTTCAAATTTCCAAAAAGAAATATTGTTAAGATTTTTGCGGTTATGATGAAAGTGAGTTGTCATGTAGATATATTAGACAAATGTTTGTTCGTACAATAATTCGTAATCATAATCATATGTTCAAAAAAAGCTTCATCGCTTTGAAGTCATATCCCAAAATTTTCAGTGTACTTACGATGTAGTAATTTTTATGTCATTATTAGATAAAATGAAAAAAAAATACAATATAACATATATAACAAAATTTCACTAATTTTATTTTAATCGAATAAAAAACATTAAAATATTACTTTTCTAAAAAATATTACTTTTCTAATTTTTTTGTTATATATAAAATTTATCCCACATTTTATTTTTTTGATATAGAGAAACTAAGTGAAACTGTTATACGTAAGAATTAGAGACATAGCGCTTTAAATTACAAAACTCAATAAGTCAGCAGGCTGGTGAAATAAATTCATCATAATCTCCAATCAATAATTGTTCCGAGTAGTATTCAAACCTATAACTACCTACAAATAATAAATTTGAAAGCAAAATATATTTTATTTTATTTATAAATATGTCAATTGTTTAGCAATTCACAGCCAATAAAATATTTTTGTTATACACTAAAAAAAAGTAAACCAAAATAGTTGTTGGGTTTTGTTTGTAGATAAATATTGGTACAATAAAGCCATCAAATATAACAATCACAGTAAATTATAAAAATATTTTATTTCAAATAAAACATTTGTGAATGAACACTTTTATGGTAATTTATATACGACTGGTTTCCGCTAGCAGTTCATTTTTGCTTGAACTGTAGCTTGAGTAAAATGCATTGTAATTTATTCTGTAGTATCAAAGGTTGAAAGCTATTGTGCCGATCTTGATAACCTATTGCGATTATTAGGAAATTTTAAGGCTAGTTTTTGTAATAAATAATCCAATATAAAATACAGAGCTACTAGCAAGCTGTGTAGAAATGGCCAACCTATTAAAAAGAGTTTCAGAGAAGAGTTTACACTTATGGCTCTGACTGGCAGAGGTAGCCTACTAATAAGCCTGCATAATATAAAATAAACACGTCAAATATAAACCAAAGCGTTACACTACTTTTTGAGGGTTCGTCTAGTAAGAAAGAAGAGCTTCCATTAACTTTCAAAATATCAATTAAAAAGGTAGACATCCTTAGATTCATTCAATAGCTTTCTCAGTTCAGTCAACCCTCAATCCGAAATCCTAGTTTAGCTTCCCATATTTCTGTAGGCATTTTTAAAATTTTATATCTAAAAAGATTAAAACGAATTCTTACACACATAAATACCGAATATCTTGCTATTACAGTAAACCATAGATTGGGCTTTACTACTTGTGTTTAGGAGACATTTTAAAGCAACCTATCTCAGTTGAATTTCAGGAAGACTTCATGGCAAGATTTAACAAAGGCTACTAATTGCTATTCTCATTTTCAAACAAGTCTGTTACAAACCTCCGAATAGCCTTCAAGAGACAGCTGAAAAGGGTATTCTTTGTCAACGGCAGTAAAAAATGCTCCGTCAAAATTTTGCCCGCAAATGAAATATTCAAATATGGTGGATTTTTTTCCACGGCACCAAACGGTGCGGCATGACAAAAGTTTTGAAGCGAAACAAACTTTTAATTGAAATGCTTATTTATATATTGTGATTGATATCGTTGTGAATTACTTATTACAGCAAGTGACAAATGGTTGTTTGTGTTACTTTAGCCGATTGGTGTGCAAAATTTTATATTTTTTGAATAAATTAGATACTTATGATGTAATTATTCTTAAAAATATATTTTTTTGCATTTTTTTTATTTGTTTTCGCAAAATTAAGAAAAAAACACAGGTACGCAGAACACGCAAAAAAAACACAGGTACTCTTCTTTATTATTAAAACGGTTTAACGTCAAATTCAGTTCAATAGAGCAATAAAAAACGATGCTTTCATTGGGAATCGTAATCCATGTTCTTTTTTAAATATTTTTTTAAAGAATACATACCATATATTGTACACACAATAAAGAATAAAGGATTAAGACTTATAAATAAAAAATATCATACAATTTTTTATTTTAATGTTAATTTAATAGATTTTTGATATTATTATAGAAAACTTATTTCTCTAAACTGTCTATATATTTATATCTCCAAATTATATTTTATAAAATGTTTCATTTAACTCATTTCCAAGCCTACCAAAAATGTAAACCTTTCAGTGTGATGATTGTTCATAATGAGTTCGATTCTTGAGGAAATATTTTTTCACCTTTGTTACTTCTTTGGTAAACAAATTTTATTGCGTACCGTCACTTGGCCAGCGGTTTCTGTCAACGTTTTGAAATCTTGCTAACACCGGCGAACAGTTCTTATTATGTTCTCTATAACTCTGCTTTATACGGTACGTAGGACGTGTAGCTGTTCTTGTTTTTAAGCATTATATAGACGATAATATTTACACTAGAGTAAGATCTTAACCAACTTTCAATTTTAGTTGCAAATATCAACTAGCACTTAGAAATTTACCTAAAAAAAAATACAAATATCCTTTTTCCACAAGGTCGTGTGTACTTAGGTATGTCATATATTTTTAAATTTCAAGATTTATAGTGCATTTCAAGAAAGTCTAGTTCTCCCCATTCTGAAAATGAGAAGTTTGTACCTAAACGTCATCTAAATTCTGATTTATATTGTTGTTATAGACTCGTAGACTGGACGTGAAAACAAAATTTATGGCTGTACAGCTTTATGTGATAATTGGACTTTTTAATATTCTTAAGAAATACATTTCATAATAATATTTCTTTTTTTTTTATCCCGCACATGGCAGGGTAGGCAGAGGGAACTGCAGGAACCATATGAACCTAGTGCTAAGACACTCCGTTACTTAGTCCTTGCTTACTCCGTCCCCGCTTTCCGCCGTTTTCGAGGCATTGCGTGTTGAGTGGCGGAACTCAACGCCGCGCTTTGCCTTAGATACCAGAGCGTAGAAAATGGAAATAAAAAAATCCATCTTCCCCGACTGGGAATCGAACCCAGTAACCTTCGCGTTACAGGCAGACGTTGAGCCTCTGCGCCACGACGGTCCTTAATAAAAACATAATTATAAAAATATAACAAAAATATAATTTTCGTATTGATAAATTCCATATGCAAAAAAATTCTCTTATCTCGATAATAGCTAATAGATAAATTATACTGTTTGAGAATCGTGGTGGCGCAAAGGCACATCGTCTGCCTGTAAACGCGACGGTTTGTGGTTCAATTCTCACTTCTAGAAGATGGACTTTTTCATTCACTACAGCAACTAGGTAAAGTGTGGCGTTAAAGTTCCCCCACTCAACACGCAATGCCTCAAAAAGACGAGAAGCGGGGAGCAGATTGTCTTAACACTGGGTTACCATGGTTCTTGCGGTTCCCTCTGCCTACCTACTTTTAGTCATCTACTAAAATGTTTTCAAATGTTTATACATTCCCGTATAATAGAATTGAACCCACGTAACGTATAATTTTTTTATTTTCTTTTATATATGTATTTATAATAAACAATATATCAAAGAACACGGATACCCTAATTTGCTACAAAAAATTTTGCCCTCGTCACATTTTACGGAGCGACAAATCGTGTACTTTATGGATAAATTGTTCACAAAATGTACAAAATAATATAAATTAAATTGTTTAAGTTTGAAATGAAATTTAATTAAAACGAGAAGCTAAGTTGTTTGACTGCCTATTATAAACTTTTATTATAATTTATTGATATTTACTTCTAGTTACTATTATATGTAAGTAACTGTTCTCGTGGCGCAGAGGTCACACTGCCAGCGTCGGAATTTAAATATTTACTATATGAAGGCAATACAAGATTTCATTTTTGTTTAGTTTATTTTTTTTAGTTATACAGTTTTAAGCGTGCCAGTTGAACGCCTGATAATAAATGATAAAGACATATAATAAAAAGTTTGGAATGAAAGAAGAAGAAGAAACCATGAACAGTCATAGGGCAGTAATGCATATGAATAAAATAAATATTATAATGAATATGCATAATGGGCGCAAGTATAGTGGTTTTTGTAGGTTTAATTCCCACTTGGGGGGGAAGAATTGTTTTATTTTCTTTATTTCTGTTCCAGTAACTAGGTAAGCGCGGCATTGAGTTCCACCACTCAATACAATGTCTCGAAAAGCGGCAAGTGAGGAGTGTCTCAACACTAATTTCTCATGCTTTCTGAGATTCCCTCTGTGTACCCCGCTATGAGCGGAACGAAGTGTGAAGTTAACGTAATATTATGCATACAATATATTAAGCTTACATTACATAATCGATACTAGACCTAGATGCCTTATAGATTTATTTCCATTGTTGTTATGTGGTTACGTAAATGAGGTTTAGCGGCCATTTGCATGCGATATACTGCTTAGAGCTTAGTTACATAAATATAACCAGCATGTACCCCTTGAATACGAAATCGTTGAAGTGTCGAATAACTTGTGCAGTGAACAAAGACGTAATTTGAATTTATATATAATATACAAGTAGTATACATATACATATTAGTATTTTTCCAATTTTACTATATTGACTATGTTCATTGCTTTTGCGCTCTAATTTTCGCTTTATGCCCGATTTCGACACGTTCCAAGTTGAGGCAGAAATCGACACTAAACATCTTACCAAAGCGGAGAAATTGTAATTTTTCTTACTCGTATAAACTATATTACTTCAACTATTTAAACCACAGACAGTCATGCTGCACCATAATAGCCTTAAAATAAATTGTTTAATTTAATATTTGAAATTATGTACGATTATTTTTTGATAACCTGTTCTGAAATTTGTTGTACATACCTATTATTTTTTTATTTTCGTACATCAACAGGAAAAAGAGCCTGATCAATTATATAATATGATAACTATTTTATTATAATATTTATAATTGATCCGATTTTCTTTCCTGTTGATGTTCCTATCTATTGAATAAACTCAATAAGTGTTTCGATCTTACAAACGAACTGACCAGGAATAAGTTTAGAGTTATGTTAGTTAGTTAGTTAGCTTATATGCGGTTGAAGTAGGCTAGAAGTATAATAGCGAAATCTCTCTATAGTTTCCTAAAAGATCTCGGTCTGTCTAAAACTATCACAAATTCGTTTTCTAGAACGCACTTCGAAGGCGGCTTTGGTAGAATCATTTAAAATTTGGTTCCAAGCGCTTCTCGGAGCTCCTTTTCATATAACAAGATGGGCCCGACATCCGAACGGTGAATCCATGGAACTCTAAATTGTTTCTTCTCATATCAAAACTAATTTAAAATAAAAATTATAGTTATAGTTATTGTGTACTTTTCATTCAATGTATATTTATGATCATCTCTTTACTTCCCAAGCTTACACTGTATTTCAACTCAACGAACTTCACAATCCACATAAAAATTTTAAACTTTCGTCCTTTCAATGACTCAATTTGTTGAAGACTCATTGAAATTCATCCAGAATGGTTACAGAAGTAGTGTTTTATATTTAATAAACGTTTCAAGTTGAAAATGCAGCAGGATAAGACGTGCAATAGTAACTAAAGAGGTGTATTTAAATAAAATGTAGTGTACTCGCATTCACTCAAAAAGTTATCTGGTTAAATGTGAGCAAAATGCTCCTTTAATTTGTGTTGAGTGGTAAGAGAGTATAATAAAGCAAATTTATCATTTACATGAAAAATATATGAGATGATGATGCTTGCGTGATAGAGACATAGAGGAATTAATATTATGATATTCATGAAGATGCTGTCCTTGGAGACGATTGTGGGTTCGATTTCTAATAGGAGTGAATGATTTAATTTTATACACACACAAGATATAAGTGTTGTGTTGCGTCACTCAAGTCAAAATAACCCAAAAAATCGAAAGATGGAAACGGAGTGTCTTGACACTAGGCTCTCCTCTGTCTATACTGCTATATGTATGCAGAATCTAAACCGAAAATATAATACAATTTCACAGTGAAAATGTATTTTAACATCGCTTTTTCATTTTGATGGATCACCTTTAACGTGTGGAGGTCATCCTTTGAATTTTGACGGTTAATAATGAAGATTCACACTGAAATGAATATATGGAGTGACATTTACAAATGATGTAAAGACACAGGCCTTCCTTCTGATCTCTTTAGACCTAACTCCTTCTCAAGAACACTGACCTATTTGTGTTTAGTATATAATAACGTTACTTGTACCTTTTAACTTGATAATACCATTATTTCATTATATATCACAATATTATTATTAATTTTTATTATAAACTAAAATGTATTGTTTATTTGAAAGAAAATAAGAAAAAATGGGAATTTGCCTCTAAGTAAATTTGTGATGGTTTAATTATTAATTTTTTATATTAAATATAATTGAAAATAGTGTAGTTCTGATATGGTAATGATTAATTATATATTATATCATGCATTTATGTTTTGCATGCATTTATATATAAAATTATGCGGATGGAGACTGTACGAGAAGTTAAGTGAAGTAACAAGTATAAATGTTTGGTCGACCGACCCTGAAGAGAACATTGAAGAATAGTTGTGTTGGCTACGTCGGTATTACATTCTAGTCAGTGTAAAGTACATTATATATTTAAAGGTACGTAAAGTGTCTTATTACAAATATATAATTGATTATTAATAATATATATATATATATATATATATATATATATATATATATATATATATATATATATATATATATATATATATATATATATATATATATATATATATATATATATATATATATATATATATATATATATATATATATATATATATATATATATATATATATATATATATATATATATATATATATATATATATATATATATATATATATATATATATTATCTTGGGAGATAATAATACATCTTTTATGGGGAGATTTAAATATTTAAAAAATATATAAATATGTTTTGCATATTAATTATTAAACAAAATTGTGCCATTGTAATATTATAGGGTGAAATTTGTTGTAGTAGGGGGTTCAAATCCCACTCGAGGAACAAATTATGTGTGGAACATTTCTTTTCTTTCAAAAGCATTGAGTTCTGCGCCTTGATACGCGATGAAAGCCTAGGAACGGAGTCTTAATACTATTGGACAATGTATGCAGTACATATACAGAAAATTTTGTAAAACTAATCTTGCTAGTTAGTAAAGATATTTACAAATTACGATTTTTATAACAATTTAAGTACACTAAATAAAGTTATGCTAAAACGTCCTTCCACTTTTGATAACACTGAGTGCCAAATCACAATCAAGGTACTTTTTTTATTCATTCAGTATTCTCTTTGCGGTTCTCGTTAGGGATTTCTCGAATGCTTTTGATACCGCAGGGTTTTTTACTACAGACGGCCGATTTACGATAGGTATTTTTACATAACTTTACTTCTGAATGACTTCAATGTCAGAATAGGTATGTTATTATCAATTTAGAAGGTGTAATTTAGGGCTAGATATAATTTTTCATCTTATCGGTTATAAATTAGACTTGAAAGAAACTAACTAAAGTATGGTAAAGTAATCACGGGAGAATTTTAGACGATTGTCTAGAAGGAAGGATTGGAATTGAACATCGATTGCACTCGTATACAAAATTATTAGTTTAAATGCAAAAGAGGTATTCCTAAATCAATATATATATATATATATATATTATATATATATATATATATATATATATATATATATATATATATATATATATATATATATATATATATATATATATATATATATATATATATATATATATATATATATATATATATATATATATATATATATATATATATATATATATGTATATATATATATATATATATATATATATATATATATATATATATATATATATATATATATATATATATATATATGTATATATATATATATATATATATATATATATATATATATATATATATATATATATATATATATATATATATATATATATATATATATATATATATATATATATATATATATATATATATATATATATATATATATATATATATATATATATATATATCGTTAAAACTCTCTTCGGCTAATTTTTGCCTAAAAACGAAAGCATTTTATCATTCTCCCTATTGGGAATTGAACCCTCAATCTTCATATTTACAGTAAGAACACTACCACTGCACTACGAGGAACAATAGTTAGGAGTTTACAGATATATAACTATATATCTGTAAACTCCTAACTATTGTTAGGAGATTGGCATAGAGATGTTATAAAATTGTTTTTTTTTTTGAGTTAATTATGTTATTGTTAATTATGAGTATTTATTTTGTCATCGATGTATTTCGAATCGAGTATAACTGCATACTTATTAATGTTAATGTCAAGTTTTAAAAATTATTAAGAATAAAGTAAAAATAATATTAAAAACATATTTTTAAAAACCAAGGACTACATAATTTAGATCTTGCTCTAAAGTTTTCAAACTTCAAAATCAGTTTAAATTCATATAACGAGCGACTATTAGAGTAACCTCAGTCAAGTAGTGTCTAACTCGTTTGTTAATCGCAAACATCTTAAGTTAACTAATCCCGTTTTCTACCCTTAATTGATTTGTAGAGTTCAAACAGATACTTGGTACTAAATGCTAATCTGCAAATTGAGCGATCGATCAGTTAGCTTTGTATAGTACGCTTCGATAAACATTAATTTAGTTTCTTTCCAATATACATTTAGACTAATATATTTATTAAAAAACAAGACCGTCGTGGCACGGTTTACGATGGTTTGTGGGTTTGCTTTCATTAAAGGAAGAATAAATTATTTTATTTCTTCGCTCTGGCAACAAGGCAAAGCGCGGCGTTGAGTTACGCCAATCGATACGCATTATCTTAAAAAGTAGAAAATAGGGAACAGAATGTCTTAGTATTAACTTTTCTCTGTTTACTTCAACAAGCTTTTTTATTTTCATTTTAAGTCATTAATGGTCAATAAACATAAAACTTTTTAAAAGAACATTGTTCCTCATAAACGCTTTAACAATAGTAAATTAATTAAGAGGAACGTAAGGAATGACGTACGATAAACTTATGATATTTTATATATCTACGACTAAATAGCTCACGCTCAGCTCATCTCAATTCATTATACTTTGACCATGAGTAAAAACAGAGATTGTGAACTTTCCATCTTATTTACTCGTAGGATGTTTATTTTTCTCAACTTACTATTTGGTTAAAATAAATAAATTTTTCTCCACACCTTTTTTTATTTGACAATAAATTTATTTTTGCATGCATTTGTCACCGTTTGTAACTTGGTTTCTATATCTTAATTACTTAGTATATTTATTTATTTACACTCTTTCCCACTTAATTTATTCAGTCTACTAAGCTTTCGGAATTGAATTACTACTTGCTAGTAAAGATTCATTTGTTAACGATTATGCCGCCTATTATCCTACTTTTTATGTAAATATCAGTGTATATGTAACTTATATGATGAACATCAAATAGTATTTTGTTAACTTCACTTAGCTCAAAGACAAAAAGAAAAATCAACAAAATACAATATGTAATAAGTTCGTAGTAATAAATAATAATTGTACGAACGTATGTCCAGCAAAAGTTTCCCTATTTAAGTTTGCCATATGAAAAATTATATTTATATAAAAGTTGTACTATAGAGAATATTGTATGTAATAAATGGTCTATTTTTTGTAACTTCTTTACCTTTCATAATATATAGTAATCTATTTTGTTCTTAATTTTGTAACAATATTTATTTTACCTTAACGAAGTTATTAAATATAATGTCTTTAAGAGATTTCTTATTTCTTTGATACACTATGTAAATAAAGTAATATATATTTTTGACAACAGTAATGAAGTATTTTTAAGGTTTTCTCTATGCTAGTTAATTTGGCAAGTATTAAAAATAAGGACCATTTTTAATACTTGCCAAGCTAACTAGCATAGAGAAAACCTTTTATTTCTAAAAATATATTTTATTTACTATATCTTCTATTTATAATAAAATACAACATGATTTATATAAAAAATAAACGTAATAAAATATGATGTGTCCCATGTCATATTGTTACAACACCCTTTTATGGTAAACATGTAGTGTTTTTACTATCACTTGTCGATAAAAAAAATAATTTCATACTGTATCCAGCATATTGCAGTGTGGGTAGGAACCAAGTGTCAAGACACTACGTTGTCTGTTTTTCGCCTTACAAGACTTTGGTTGAGTAGCAGAACTAAATCTCGTGGCGTTGGTAGAGGCAAGAGTGGTGAAGCAGAAATAATTCGGTTCCACTAAGAAAACAAAAATATATCATAATATAACAAGAATATATGAGATTATATTAATTAAGAACAAGAAGTAAAGAGGAGAGATTTTGACTTAGAAATTTGCATTTTATACAATTTTAAAAAATCTCGAAAAGTCTTATAGTCATATAGATAGATTGTTGAAAAATATAGCCGATTTTCAAACGTTAACACTTCTATTGATAATTGTATAAACAACTCTACATGTTAGCCAATTATATTTGCTTGATATTTGACGTTTGTTTCTTTGTTTCTTTTTTCGCTGACGTTTGTTTTAGTTGACACACGTGTTAGTGAGAGTTTTTATTAGGGTAGTGTTTTTTGTTTCCATTTAAATATAGTGGAAATTGTTTTGTGTTATAAAAGGTTCCATTCTAACAAGGTGATTGTTTGTAGTGAGTATTTGTGTTGTTTATTTAGGTTAGACTACTTTGAGTTAATTTAGATTATCTTTTTTCATTATGGATCCTGACCCTCCACTTGATCTCCCTGATCCTGGTGGTAATAATTCTGAGACAAGACAAGGAGAAGTTTCACACTCTAATAATGTAATTTATGGAAAAAAGACAATTATAGATCCTAATACCGCGACGCCTTCTATCCAAAACTTATATATTCACCCGTCCCTTTCTGAAAGTCCGAAATCCTACATAGATTCCGATAAAGGCCCTTTCATTGTTTACGTGTCGAGGGAAATACCTTACCACGCAGCCGGTACTTCCATAAGAGCAATTAATTTCAGCCAGTTCTTACATGGAAATAAGATCACAGGTATTACCAAAAATGGTGTTAAGAATGTTGGTCGGAATAAAATCAGCGTTCAATTCTCTTCTGCTACTGCAGCGAATTTATTTTATCAAATCCTATATTAAAATTGAGTAAATATGTTGCGATTATTCCAACTTTCAATATTACTGGACGGACTAGTTGAGTCACTGGTCTAAGGAAGATTGAATAGGAAGAATGTAAGTGAGGGAGTAACTAACTACTTGGATCCCGACCCAGTCGGTTGTAGTTATTTTCCGTGGTCAAGAGTTGCCTGATAGGGTCTTTTCCTATCTTTCCTCTCTTCCAGTTGAACCCTACAAATTGCCCACAATCCAATGCCTTAATTGCTGTCGTTTTGGACATGTAAAATCTCAGTGTAGATCTCAGCCAAGATGTTATAGGTGTTTCCAGTCATATATGGGTGATACATGTGAAAAAACTAGAGAGAGCTCAAATTGTGGTAGTAAGCATTTTGCTACTGACAAGGATTGGACCGAGTTTGCAAGGCAACAGTCAATAAAACTTGTTATGTCACACCAATGCAATGAATTTCTTACATAAAAGCAGCCTCCCGTTTCTCAACTGTCCAACGATCCTATGCAGATATTGCTAAAGAATTGTTCTCCCCTCCTATATATACAAATGTCATGCCTCACCAAAGGAAATCTACTATCACTCCTTTCCCCCAAGTCCTCCCCGTCCCCGCGCTGCTCTAACAAAGAGATTTGATAGACAAGCTCATCAAGCCCTAGTTGGTAATTGCTCCTCCTTACATATTCCCAAAAAACATTAGACTTACATATCCCCAAAAAACATTCCATTCAGAATCGGCTGCCTTCCAATCCCTGGTGGGATCAGGAATGTTCTGATTCTGTCAATCGGCGAACATCTGCTGAGGTGTCATACGCAGCCTGACAATGGAAAATTATATTGAATTTAAACGAAGCGATGCTAATTTTAGGAAACTTATTTGGAAGAAGAAAAGACTTGGGTGGGTTAATTTCTGTGAATCCCTTAATCCTCGCACTCCTTCCTCTGTTGTGTGCACAAATGTTAAGAGATTTCGCCGATCTCTTAACAGTATCCCTAGTCCTAATTCTAAAAATCCATCTAAATGGCTTAACGATTTTGACAAATTGGCTCCTCCTTTCGTTCCGTCCTCTGATTTATTCCTTGAGTTGCCGATTGAGTCTTCAGAGGAAATGGATGTTCCCTTTTCTTTGGAAGAACTCAAAAGCGTCTTAACGGATTTGAAGGACACTAGTCCAGGCGAAGACGGTGTCTCCTATTCATTCATAATAAAATTGAATGAAAAATCCAAACTTTTTTTTTGGATTTAATTAATATTATATTTCAATCAGTCAACATTCCCAGTTCATGGAAATCCCAGTTTGTTATCCCTATCCTTAAGCCAGGAAAATGTCCTTCTGATCCGAATTCCTACAGACCCATTGCGCTATCATCTACATTAGCAAAAATTACTGAATGGCTTTTGAAAAAC
Source organism: Dione vanillae (assembly GCA_037178615.1). NCBI lineage: Eukaryota > Metazoa > Arthropoda > Insecta > Lepidoptera > Nymphalidae > Dione > Dione vanillae. Next base: position 342,052 of record JAZFAU010000246.1, read on the forward strand.
CGATTGGAATGGATAAAGCTCCCTCTCAGTTTGGCTTTAGAAAGGAGGTTAGTACGGTAGATAGTCTTAGTATTTTTACTACAGATATTCGACGAGCTTTTGCCAAATACATTACATACTTTTAAATACTATCCGTATTTGGTGGGTGTTTTCCTAGATGTTGCATCTGCTTATGATTATGTCAATCTTCCGTTGCTCAGGCAGAAAATGCAACAGCTGAGTATTCTAATGAGGATGAGTCATTTCATTTGTAATTTGCTAACCGGTCGTACGGTATCTGTTAAACACCCGCTTCTTACTGTACCCTCCAGACTGAAAAGATCTTCCTCAGGGTTCCGCTTTTAGTCCTCTGTTGTATAACATTTATACACATGACCTCGAATTGGCTGTTAACAATTTTTGTAACATCTTTCAGCATGCTGATGACATCGTCCTTTATTACAGCTCAAACTCTGTAGAGGACATAACTTTTCGCTTAAATTCTACTTTGCACTATCTTGATCAGTGGTTGTTTAACCATGGTCTTGCACTATCCATTGCAAAGTGCCAAGTGGTGGTATTCTCTAAAAAGAGGAGTACTCCAAATTTTAATATTATTTATGATAGTACTCCTATTCAGGTAACGGATACTGTGAAATTTCTTGGCATAGTACTCGATAAACGACTGAACGGAATTGCGCACGCTGAATACCTCAGTAAAATATGTGAAAAAGGCATAAACGCTTTAAGAGCTGTATCTGGTGTGTTGTGGGGTGCGCACCCGTATACTCAAAAGCTTCTGTACGGTGCTCTTATCGGTAGTCTTATTCATCACGCACTATTTCTTCTGGAGACATTCATCAAAGTAGCCACAGAAAAACTTAATCCTATTCAGTACAAATGTCTGCACATTATCCTAGGAGCAATGAAGTCTACTCCTACTAACTTCCTTGCAGACCGATTTGTGGGTAAAATGCTGCAGCTTTCGTCCCATTCTCTGTGGTCTAAGCTAACTGAGCTAGCTGACCTATTACCCCGTAATAAGCCTTTACCATATCTGTTTAATAGCTTCCTTAAGTTCACTAGTCTTCTAAATCCTCTGTCACGTTTTCCCTGTAATCCTTTGTATTATACAATGTACAATGCATTGGTTTATTTCCCACATATTATCACAGATCTTGGCTTGACCAAGAGTGATCTGGGCACTAGAGGCAGTTATTGAAAAATAGTTGAATTGCTTACACATCTACACTAATGCGTCAAAGCTTTCAAAAGAAGGCTGTGTTGGTGCAGCTTGCTGGATAGCAAGCTGCACCAACACAGCCTTCTTTAACGAAATTCAAGATTATTCAACAATTGAAATGCCCCTCCGAGTCCTCAGTGTTTACATTTGGGATTCCAGGCCATTCTAAAATTAGTGGGAACGAATCTGCACTCTTGTGCTAAATTAGCTGTCCAGTATGGTAGCTTGGAACATTTTGTTAATTCGGCTCATGATCTGTTGTCTCTTGCAAGAACTCATTTGGATAAGTCCTGGTCTAAATACTGGGATTCGTCAAAATCCCAGAAAGTAAAATATTACGCATTTCTTCAACCTGATATCCCAAAGCAACCTTGGTTTTACTCTCAAAAATTTGCAGAATGGAAAGTTATTTCAACAATTTGTCGTTAACGCCTTGAACATGCATGTACACCTATTCATCTGGCCAAGATCAGGGTCGGGGACCATTCACTGTGTGAATGTGGCTTAGACGACGGTTCCCCTGCCCATATCCTTTTCCCAAATTAGCTCGTCCCATTTATGATGTCGTCCCTCTTAAAGTCCCTCGCCCCCTTAATGTTCAATGTTTGTTAATGTTTGTGTTTCGTCCTTTGTGTAAATATATTAAATATAATAATATTAAAGTATAAGCTAACCCATGTAAATATATTTTTTATTATTAGCCCCATTTATTGTCTGTATATATTGTAGATATCTATGATTTTGTTGTAGGTGAAGGATTTAAACTGGATCTCTTTTAAACATGCATTCTCCAACTGTGTAATGATATCTCTTTTTTACTGTACATTCTCCTTTGTGTGTTCTCCATTCAACGTGGCATTGACGAAGTGAATTGTGCTCAACTGGAACGCCCGAAACGCAATAAATAAAGAGAAGAAGATGAAGAAGAAAATATTTGGCACTTGACAATTGCGCGCGATTATTGTTAGCCTCAAAAATTGTCTCTTAACATAAAAAATTCTAACTATATAACCCTCTTGTAAATATTACTAATATTATGTCCTCTTTGAAACGCAGAATCCATTTGTTTAAAAAAAATCGAACAACAAACTAATTTAGGCTTTTGTAAGAAAAACAATAATCGGCAAAAAAACTCTTAAATCTTTAACTTAACACATCACTGATATTTTTCTAGATGCCCCTTCAAGATTTACGATGGATCTCGCCACTGGTGCAATACGTCTGATATTGCATTTCCCATCGTGAGCGGCGACAGATTGCTGGCACCGGCTCTATTTTAGTTCCAAAACGAAAATTATCATAATCTTATGAATTGTCGAATAAGATATTTATGGTTTTTATTAAGTGACTTCTTTATTTTTTATGATTTTGTAATGATTAATCAACATATAGAAAAAATACTTAAAGATAACAAAAAATCTACTTAGCCGCTAACAACCCTATAATACATGTATAAAGCATATAAAAATTTGGACACAGTATGATGAAGAATTCATGGCTTAGTGGTCAAAACGCTTGGATGGTTTCTACGAGACACAAGTTCAGACCCCGCTGCGTTCATATATTTATTTGTTTCTTTAAGAAAAGGTTTTTTTGTTTTGTTATACCACTTTCTTCTTGGCTTTTTTTGGCAAGCAGCGGAGTGTTTTAACACTCTTACCCCTGCCTACCCTGCAATATGCGGGATAAAGCGTGAAGTTTAAAAAATCTATGACTTTAAGGATTTTCGAATTTACCGCATAATTTGAAAATTATGGTGTGAACTTGTGTAACATGATATTATTCTGTTACTGCCCTAAAAGATTAATATTTAAATAAAACTTAGTAAATATGTATATCTATATCCCATTATAAAATGTATAATAGTATTAGTACTAAAGTTTTAGAATATTGAGGCTAGTAGGATAGCCTTTGATCATAATATTTATATTTAATCCGTACTTAAGGAAGTGAATTACTTTCATTTCATCGTTTTGGAATGATAAAGCAGCGACGATTGCCACTTCTAAATATACATTTTGCAGAATTATTCCGAAGAACGGAGTACTCTGTCACAAAATTATTGTTTTAGTCTGTGTTTCATTGCAAATAACTTACTTAGCTTTAATAAACCTATTATTTTATATATAGCTTATATACATAAACTTGTCCGTGTATCCGTTCACGTGGAATTCGGATAAAATGTGGTTTGTTTGGGCGCAGTCAGGCGTCACCTTTCCAGTGCTAAGAGAATTTTGCTATTGGAAAATCGTTTTACAAATCCCAAAAGGCTTGTTTATACCTGGCCTAAAATACGTGCAAATGCTTACAATATTCACAATATTACAATATCGCTAACGATGTTACAACTGATTACCTTGCTTCCTGCCAATTGAGACATGGTTATTTTATTTAATTGTCGTTTTTTAACATTCTTCCTACCTCTCACTCTGTTCCTTTCAGTATTTGTATTGGTTTCCTAAAAAAGACCAATCTGAGTGAAAAACATAACTTACACATATTTATAAATGTCTATGTTTTATAGGTGTATAATATATTGTTTATTATGTACGGTTATTGATTGGCAGGTAATTCATTTCTCCGCCACGGAATTAAACCCAACCATTGTCTTTATAGTCAGATGTTGTGTAGTATATTGGTACCAGCGTATGACTGTTTATTATGTAATTATGAATAGTGTTACCAGGAACATTCATCATAAATCTATAATATACTTAGAAAATTGGAAATTCCAAAAAATAGCCAGGAAGGCATGGTCATACGTCAGTATAAATTAAAATGTTTACAATATTAATAAGATATATATGATTTCGATTACTCGGAAGTAGATCGTAAATGTTTATAAATACCATTTTAGTTGTATATGTAAGAATGCAAAAGGACGTTGATTCAGTATTTCCCATTTATCTTTCAAATAACTTTAAAACGTTGGTATATCCCAATTGGTAGTGGGGTTGATCTCTAAATAGGGAAATTATATTTTTCATTTCATTCTGTGGTGTACCTACATGAAACTTGCTGTGTTTCCGCTGTTGGATATGTTAAATCGTAGGAAAAATTGCTTAAGCAAAAATTAGGTTTTCAACTAAAGTATGTTATTTAGCGAAGCTTAGTATTATCAAAAATAAAAAAAAATGACCAAACATATTTAAGGTAACACATGATTTTACTAAAATATTAATTTTATATGTTAAAAAAAAGTGTATTTTGAAAGACGTCTGTTGCAACGTGTGAAGCGGTCTGCGCTTGTAAATATGGCGATTAGCGCTTTCGATTTTCGGACCCTCAGGAGATGATCATTTTTTTCTATTTTCTTTTATCTTGTAAAAAACTAAGCAAAGGCCCGGCATCGGGTCCGTCACTCAACCCAACACGTGCTTCGGAAAAGGGCGGGAAGGGGGGAAAGCAGGGGGAAACGGAAATCTTTGTAACTAGGTTTCTCGATTCCTCTACCCACCTTCTACCGAGGAGGGGATAAAAATTTAAGGGGGCTAAAAATAATTTATGTTATTTTTATTTAATGTACATTACAAATCAAAATAGAAGCCTATATTGTTTCTATAAAGCTATACATTAATTGTTTTTCTTCATACTAAGCTAACATATGGTTTAAAATTTATTATAAAACACAAACATCCTAGACGATTCTCTTCATCTTGTTTACGTCACCCACTAGGGGAATAAATCTTTGAGGGAATTGTAAGCCAGCGGCTGATTAAAGTTATGTAAAAAATCATTTTAATGACAAATATCTATGTTACTTGTGTGGTATTGTTATGTATTGATGATGACGTTGTAAAATCTTTATATCTTTTGTCAGGTTTAACTTCACATATACTTTCATAATACGCGTTTTTTTTGAGTGTTATTTTGTAGGAAACTCAATTGTCAACTAGATGGTCGGCCGTTAAGGGATTATATTAATTTAAAATCCTTATAATTAAAATATAATAATGAAACATAACATAAATTTTTTATTTCTAATTGGTAGTATTTTTAGCAAACAAGGTCCAAACTTGACCTTGCCATCATATTAAAAGATTTGCTCATATTTTTCAACCAACACCAAAGGAGAATTGAAAAACTAAAATAGCAAAAATATTTTAAGGTAAGCATATCCCCGCATATTTGCAGGGTGGCCAGAGGGAAAAAACCGGCAGGAACCAGGGCAAACTTACGTGTCAGGTGGACACTACCGTTGCCTAGTCACCGTCCCGCTTCCGCCTTTTTTCGGTTCATTGCGTGTTGAGTGGCAGCAACTCAAAACGAAGCACTTGGCCTATTTTTCAAGAGCCAAGAAGATGGGAAGTAGAAAAATCCACCTCTCCGAGTGGCATCGAAACTCTCCAAACTATCGCTTTTACAGGCCAGGACGCTTTACGCCTCTGGCGCCCCGTTAAAAATAATATCATCATGAAACTCCGAAAACCGCAACTCGTGTGCGTTGGTTTATTTGATTTATATTTCGAAAAATTGTTATATCGAGTATTCTTTTAAAAATTATTATTTAGTAAAAAACATACAAAAATATATGTTGATTATTAAAAAAACGCTCTACTATCAGAAAACTATGGATTTTCAAATTGGAAAAATTGTTTTTTTTATGCTGGTCAGTTATCGGAGAGAAGTCTAGGCTATATTGTTACCAAGTTTACTCTTCAGATGTAAAAAAAACCCACTGTACTAATGGAGAAAGTTATCGGGGAAATTAGAAATATGGGGGTAATGTGTCATCACCAACTCGTATAGTTAGTTACGATTACGACAGCGAAAAACCGTCGCATTACCACCATTAATTCTATTACCAATTTTTTTGCTGAGCATAGCTTAGCTTATAAAAAATAGTTTATTTAGGTCATTTTTTTATTTCTTATGGTTATAATATAAGAGGATTCATATAAACAGGGAAATCTTATAAACAAGGTTTAACTATTAACAAAGTCCTAAACCGACTCCGGACGCCAAGTGGGCGCTGCAAGTTAATTTGAGAAAAAAAAAAATACAAGTGCGGGCATAACACGCGGTGCGATACGATTTATGACCCCCAAAAACTATATCCAACCTACTAGCACTCTAGTATGTATTTCTGAGTATGTAACTCCCATTGTGTCCGCACCTGCCCACTATAAAAGTACCCTCTGGGCAGCCACAGAATTAAAAGCGGTAAAACGTTTGCTAAAGTACTGGGGCTCAAACAGTAAAATATAAAAAATTGCCATCGCACGAAGAAAGACATTTAAAAAATGACGGATGTTTTTGTCTTAGACATAATCAAGAATCGAAAAACAACAAATATTCAACTGTTAGAACTCAGTTTTTTTAAAATTCCAAAACCATCACCAAAATTAAGTTAATACACATCATAGTGTACTTTTGCACTAATTGGCAAAGAAATAGCACAATTCAATTCTCCGATAAAGGTCAGTGTTTATTGCAGTTTTTGAATTTATAAAATACTGGCCAAAAAGAGTTGACACCAAAGTTTTTAGATAGTACGTTAACATCCACTGGGCCGAGTGCCCGGGGGGAGCTGTGGAATAAGTAAGAAAAATTAATTACTTTAAATTTTATTTTTCGCGTTATTTTTCCGGTTTATTATTTTTGTAGTTTTTATTAATTTGTTAGGAGTTTATACTTTATTAAGAGTCTTCTTTACGGGATATAAAATAAAGTACCAATTAGGGGATTTTGCGTATGGTAATAAGGATTCCATCGAAAATGTTTTAATGATCTCGCCGAAGGTGTAATTTACTCGAGGGAAACACGTAGCTTAAAGTGACCGCCCAAGCGCTCGCCACTAATCAACATTACTGCGTGGAAATTTTTAGATTACTTTATCTAACACTTCTTTCGTTTCTTAGTATTGCTGTTAGGGAAAGATTTTAAAAAATTTCCGTACTAAAACATAGATAAGTTTGCTTTTTGCGGAAAAGTTCGTGGGCAAAGAAGAGGCATAGAGTCTGACCGCTGAAAAACACGATTTTGTAAGCGTTTGTGGCTTGATTCGGGAAAAAAGATGGATTTTGTCCTTTCCACTTATACATAAGCCTCAAAAAAGGCGGAAATCGGGATAGGAGGATTAAATTGAAACCACTCGGGATTTCCACGTTTCCTGCGGTCCCTCTTGCCTTACCCTGCTATGGGTCGGGATTTAAAGCGTGAGTGAAAGCTAATAAATTAATTTTTTTTAGGAAGTATTTATAAAACTTGGACCTGGTCTTGGGGACATGTTACAAGCTAGGTTGAAATTGGTATTCTGTTTAGATACCGTTATTTTTCATAAATTACTTTTACCAGAAGCTAATAAGGTAACAATTAATTCAATTTAAAATAAATTGATAGTGAGATTTGAACGTTGAAAACTTTATATTGTTATTACAAACTGTTGATGTTGTTTCTTAGGTGGAACTAAAAAAACTAAATGGTAATTATATTAACAGGAGTAAATTTTATACGGTTTTTATATATTTATTGGGCATGTGAGTAATAATTTAAATGTCAACTTTGTTATATTTCGAAAAAAACACAAAATATAACTAATATTATTAAACTTTGTTACAAACCAAGGATAGTACTAGGGACTAGGGGAACTAATGAGGCATGCAGTATTTATAGACAAGATTATTGTTACTAAAGCTCTGTACGTACAAATTTTTGACCTTGCAAAAAACACACTCCCGTTCCAAACTGGGGTTTAAATAGGATAATATGGCATTGAGACCTAAAGTAATTGAAATTTCAAATTTAACTACAATTTGCTGTAGTTTATTTAAGCCTGGATTGCTTGGGACGCCCGGTTTGTATTTTAATATACAGGTAGGTAGTTATTGGATTTTATTAGTATATAATATTTAATAAAGAAAAAGGTCGCTTTTTTAATTTTATCTAGAAGTATATTGTTAAAATATAATTAATTATTTTATTTTAAATATTTTGATGGTATTAAGTCGAACGAGTACTGGGATTCAAATATTTCATGAATTTTTTCCTTTTGTGGCCCAACTCTGGGTTAAGCAAGAAGTAGAATATAGAAATCTCAAAATTAACGTGAAAATTTTGATGAAATTGAGGACGTGGTTCGATTTGTTTTACTACTCGGGAAGGTCAGAAGAAAATGCGGAAAGATATAATTCCATTATTTATTTTATTTATTTCCAACTTCTGGGCAACTAGAAACGGCGCCCCCCCCCCCCCAGGTGTTGGGATCCGTTTACCCAAAACGCAAACGCCTTCAACTCGGAACGGCAGAGGACACAATAGTGTATCACACAATGATATTAAAATACCCTAAAATTACAAAACAAAGTAAATTTTCGCTTTTACCCCATCCGCGGACTTGTAAAATAAGTTTGACAATTGCTTAAAATCAGTATACAAAACTATGATAATATTTTATATAAAAAATATTATGAGATTAATGTCAATAAAACATTATTTATTGACGATTTTCAAGAAAATTGTAATCATCGCAAGTACTTTTTCTTTTTTATATTTCCGGGTTCATGTTTTGGAATTGCATCTAACCATATGGGATTCGGCTCTTAAATATGTGCCCTCTGTCTGAGAACCTTAGGCGCGTGTACAGAATCTATATGTATAATCGAATTGCCTGTAAATTTCACCCTATAATAAATATAAGGGAAGATATCTTAATGTCACCAGATACAAGGACATTAAGTATAAATTTAATAACAAATGGTTCTATATATATATATATATATATATAATATATATATATATATATATATATATAATATATATATATATATATATATATTATATAAATATATATATATGATATATATATATATATATATATCATATATATATATATATATATATAATATATATATATATATATATATATATATATATATATATATATATATATATATATATATATATCTATATATATATATATATATATATATATATATATATTTATATATTTATATATATACCGCATATTAACGTCCAAAGATTGTTCGATATCACAATTTAAAGAAGTTGTGAAACGACGTTTGTGTGTTAAAGGTTATTACCATATTAAAGATTTCGTAAATAATAACACACCTTGGGAATGAAATGCTCGCTCCAGTCTAGTTCAAGAGTATCGTTGTTCAATAATAGGAATTGTGAAATTGTAAATATCTAGTTACAATTAAAAAATAAAAAAAGCAGATTAAGTCCCGCTGAGTTTCTTACGCCGGTTCTTCTCAGGTCTGTGGCATTAACTTTAGCGAACCGGTGGTAAATTAAATTAATTATTTGACGTTCAAAAATGAAGCTTGTACTTCTTATTTGAATAAAAATTTTTGACTTTGACTTTGACTTATTGTAGGGTAGCCAGAGGGAACTGCAAGAATCATATGAACCTAGTGTTAAGACACTCCGTTGTTTAGTCCCTGATTTCTCCGTCCCCATTTTCCGCCTTTTTTAGGCATTTTTTTAGGCCACGCTTTGCCTACTTTCCAGAGCGAAGAAAATGGAAACCTCCCTCAAACTGTCGCGTTTACAGGTAGACGCTTACGTCTCTATGCCACGACGGTCCTAAAGTTCGGTTAAGACACTCTGTTTCTCACTTTCCGTTTTTCCGAGAATTGTGCGTGGTTGGTGACGTAACTCAACGTCGCAGTTTGTCTTATTACTAGAGTAAAGAGAATAAAAACATAAATACGTATATTGCATTATTCATTTTTGTATTTGCACTTCTATGGTGTTTCTATTATAAATAAATCAACGTTTTAACACTATAAATGATTTGTATGAGAAAAAACTTGTAACAGTTTAACTATATATATCTGGTACTATAAACGTACTACAGACATTTCTTTATAATTGTATTGTTATCCTCTACTTTTTTCATGAAGAGATCTTAGCTACTGCCGACTTTGATTTCCATTTTCTGCTTGAATTCGAGATATTGCGTGTTGACTGGCGCAACAACGTGATACTTTTTGTTTTATTAGTGCAGTGTTGGGAAATGAAAATAATTTCGAATCCACTGCCATACAGCGCTACGGATTTTTTGCTTGGCAGAGAATTGTATTTTACGTAGACCACTCATGCGGAAGAGAAATGTGTCGTATAGATGAACGGTACTGTAGGCGTCACCCAATAAGTACGCATACTGTAGGCGGCCCTAGAGGAAACATCTCCACTTAAAAGGAGATGTTGCAAATTGTTTCACGCTATGTAGTCCTAATGTGGACCCTAGGTAATCACATTTAGGCTTCAAGCAGTAGTACAGGAAAAGGCAACTTGCAGATACGTGTACTGCATTTTTTTACCGCGAACCCGCCATCACGCTGAGTATTAGCGTAACCGCTCCACAATCCTCTTCAAAGTCATCACACATTCGTAGAACGAGAACGGTCATGGTCTTGGTTCTGCGAATGTATCACAGCACCTCTCACTAGCGAGACGTTTCCGCCCATTAAGGCTCATTTGCTTTCCTTTTAATTCACACAATATCTTCCGACGCTAGTAGTTTACCTCGCATTTCACTTGTACGAAATGCCACGTGTTTTTTCTTTCGCTTGTAAATGGTGAGTTACTCAGGTAAAGGTAGGTACCATCTATGTTACCGAACATGACATTAGATAACTATCACTGTGCTTTCCGCAATTGCGGCCAATAGTACGATTCCACGGTAGCATTCCAAAACTCACCAACTGATCCCTGTAGAACCTCATAACTGACTTTCCGACGGCAGATTAGTATTACCTTGTCTTCTAGAGACCCACTTAAAACTCAACTCAAAGGTAGTCGTTAAACAGAGGTTTAGAGTTCAACGTTCAGAGAGAGGCGTAATAATGTAGCATAATTCATAATGCTAATATTAAACGTGTAAACCGCGTTCAGCAAAAGGAACAGCGCATCTGTAACCAAAATGTAAATAAAACAGTTTGACTGTAAACTCCATAAAAATAAACACGAATATTTTGTCGTGTCTGTTACAGACATCGAGTGACAACTGAAAGGATTGTTATTGAATGTGATTGTGAATGGTTTAAATCAAAATTTTGAATAGATATCCACTGTGTCCAATTCGATCTGTAGGCTGGCTATCGTGGTTTTTACCTGCGGTATTCATGTATGCATATATAAATATGTCTCTACATTTTGATTGAATTCTGAAAGTAAGCTTCCGTTTCAAAGTCGTATTTCGTTTTGGTATGATTTTTTAATATTTTATTTATTTTGTTTCATTTTCTGTTATATTACGAGAAATAGTAAAAATATTATTTCACAAAATGAAAACTAAAATTATGATATATAGGGATATAGAGTTGAAGATTAATAACAGCCAATACAAACAGCTTTGGTAATATACTGTTTTAGAATATTCTAAACTAATTAAAATATAGAATTTTAATTAATAAGTTAAAAATTAATTGAAAACTAAGGGGTCACAGTTCCTTTAAACTTTTTAAAAACATTTGACTACTGTTTAATAAGTAACTTGACTTTTTCAATAAAAAATTGAAACAGTATCCTTTGATCGTTATGGATTTTAACAAAATTAAAACAATTTAAAGCTGTAAAAAATCCTTAAAAAATAAATTATAACATTCATTCGCTTCACGTTATATTTTAAAATATAGCATAAATTGCAAAATATAAAGTAATATAGTTATGGAAAACACGTAAAATATTTTTTCCTACAAATATTTTATTTATACAAAAATCTTAAATATCCTTTTCAAGATAACGGATTGGGACATACCTGGAAAATGTTAAAATTTCGAATTACACCATACAGATATGAAAATCATTGGAAATGAGCTTTTCTTTTGTTTCAATTCATTTATCTACCTGCGAGTCATTCTGTATACCGAATTCCAATACATTCAATAAAACATAATATAGTGAAAATAACTACTGGAAATAAAATACGAAATAGTAACATGGATGATATATCACATTCCGTTTCAATACATGAAAAATGAACGATTTACTTTATTCTGCCTATTTTTGATAATTACTTTTTATAATATATATGCTTAACATTAAAACGATTTAAATTTATATTCCTTTATTAATATACTGTACGAGACAAATATAATTTTCTAATTGAAAATGGTAATCCTAATAACAGATATAAATGATATTTTATGATTAAAAATTTGTCTTCACACTTTCCTATGGTTCTTGCATTTCCCTCTGCCTACCTTGCCATATGCGGGACAAAGCGTGAAGATAGAAAAAATCGATAAAAAATACACAATATTAATTTGTATGTACAATTAAATTGAGGTACTATCGTAATGTTTCAAAAGTAAATCCAAAAGTATACTAAAAATATCTTATCATAGTCGTAATTTAATTAGTCTTTTGCTTTTTCAAATATTATATGCGATATAAATAATGTTTGCAATATTTTTAAATTTTTACTGTTATTTTTGTTAAATAAAACATAAACCTTTTTGTCCCTAATATATAATGTATAGGCTTGGGGTGTAGTGAGGACCGCAAAGTACTCCAAAGCTAATTTAATCATTATTATTTTACTCCTCACAAGCTCTTCACTAGTGGCTCCAAGAAGTCGAAGTGTACACGACGGCCACACCCCGGGCAACAACGAATATCAGTGGGCAAAACCTAGTGAAGGGGACTACACGAGTACATCATGTAGTTTAATATTGGGAGATCCACCATTGTACACAAAGCCTGCATCATCAGTCTTTACAGTTTTGATATGATGTCATGCAGCAAGGTAATGCGAAGCACCTTAGAGCGTTTGTCAGGATCCATATAGTGACATACGGTCTTTCGCTGCATCCTCAACTCTGCGGTCGTACCAGTATCTTGGTCCATCGGACAACAGAGGAAGGGACAATAGAGTGGATCTGTGTCTGCGCAAACACTGACCCACTATAATAAAATCACGCGCAGATGACCCATGCTATTCATCACGGTTTTTGAGCGTTATAAAAAAAAAGCCCTGCGTCGATGGAGTGCTGGCGGTAAGGCAATGGTATCGATGTGCCAAAACCTTAGTTGGTTCTCTGCACGTAGGCGGCCAGTAGAGAGTGGTCGCTCTGGGAGTCGATTGAGACGGGACTCTGAGTTCGGCAGCACTCTGGTGACAAAGCAGCCCTTTTCAGGATCACTCTGCTTTCCTCTGCACAGAGGAGGGGCCTAGAAAAGGTGGCCTAAAAATAGTCTGTCTCATTGTACAACTAGGTGTCAGGCCGCGGACATCTATACATCGGCTAAATGCGGTCGAAAGAAACAAAGCCAACAAAAATTTTCCTTAGCTACATGGAATGTACGGACTTTACTAGATAATAACCGTAACGAATGTCCGGAAAGGAAGACGGCAATAATAGCACGAGAACTGTCTCGCTATAAAATCGACATCGCTGCAATTAGTGAAACCCATCTAAGTGATACCGGACAGCGATGCGAACGGTTAGGTGGTTACACTTACTTCTGGATTGGCGCCCTTCTGGTGTGAGAGCGGGTAATGGCTTTGGGTTAGCCGTTCGGAATGAATTGGCTAGGGACTTGCGGGAATTACCGAAAGGTATTAATTATAGACTTATGACGCTGTGCATTCCGCTAGATAATAACAAACGAGTCCATCTTATTAGTGCCTACGCTCCTACTTTACCTTCACCGGAAGAAGACAAAGAAGAATTTTACCAACAACTGCGCCTTATTCTTGAAAGTATTCCAAAACACGACAAAATTATTATGATGGGAGAATTTTAATGCTCGCGTTGGTGCCGACTTCGATGCTTGGAACGGTGTTCTTGGAAAACATGGGATAGGAAAATGTAATGACAATGGGCTAAAGCTTCTATCACTTTGTGCTGAATTCCATCTTAGCATTACGAATACATTTTTCCGACTTCCAAATAAGTACAAAACATCATGGATGCATCCCAGGTCTAGACATTGGCACCTTTTGGACTATGTAATTGTACGTCAAAAAGACCTAAAGGACGTACATATAACAAGAGCGATGCGCGGAGCACTTGGATGGACTGATCACAATCTCATTAGGACAAAAGTCTGTTTAAAAACCAATAAACCACGGCGAGCATCTCATATAATACCGCCGAAATTAGGTTACTCAAACTTGTTACGTCTACACATTTAGGTAAGGAACTGGATGATAAATTTGCTTCAATCTCTTTACTAACTGAAGTTCCTACTATAGACGAAGAATGGGAATCTTTCGCTTCTGATCTTCGCAGATGTGCTCTGGATACTATAGGAAAAAGCCAGAAGAAAAATCAGGATTGGTTTGACGCTTCTGATGAAGTAATACGGGGTCTAGTTGAAAGGTACAGATGCGAACTAAACGCTCATTCAGTTGAAAAAAATTTGAATAAAAAAATAGCTCAACATAGATTATCATCAAAAATTCGTGAACTGAAAAATAATTGGTGGAAAGAAAAGGCTAGCGAACTTCAGCTATATGCTGATACTAACCAGAGCGGAAAATTCTTCGAAGGTATCACAGCAATTTTTGGCCCAATAGTTAGAAAAAATTGCGCCTATATATTCAAAGGATGGCCAACATCGATTTACTAATAAAAACGATGTGATAAATCGTTGGGCAGAACATTTCCGGAATGTCCTCAATCCAGCTACACTCAGCGTTGATTTATCTTATGTACGCTCGCTTCAAGAATTACCAATTTGTCAAGATTTAGATAGCTCACCAACATTTGAACAGTTTATAAATGCAATCAAGCGTCTTAAAAACTCAAAAACACCTGGCTTGGACCAACTACCTGCCGAAGTATACAAATACAGTGGAAGTCATATTATTAACAGACTTTACGATTTTATTTTAAAAGTGTGGGATAATGAAGAGGTTCCGCAGGGTTGGAGGGATTCAATAATATGCAAACTATACAAAGGCAAAGGAGATATCTCCGATTGTAGTTCTTATCGTGGGATATCTCTTCTCTCAAGTGCTGGTAAAATTGTTTCACATATACTGAATACCCGTTTAGTAGAACTAGCGGAAAAAAAACCTTCTGTCTGAGACTCAATGTGGTTTTCGGCCTCACAGAGGTACTATTGATGCTATCTTTGTTGTTAGGCAACTCCAAGAGAAAAGTCTAGAACATCAACGTCCTCTCTACATGTGTTTTGTTGACTTAGAGAAAGCGTTTGATAGAGTTCCACGTGAAGCACTCTGGCTTATTCTTCAAAAATCTGGGTATCCAAGAAAGTTTGTTAACTTAATACGCCAATTTCATGATAACATGAAAGCGAAAGTTATCCATGAAAACGAGCTTTCTGAAGATATCTTAGTAACAAATGGAGTAAAACAAGGTTGCGTCATGGCACCCACTCTTTTTGCCATTTACTTCTCATATGTAATGAAAGACGCTCTGCAACATTGTAACGAACGAATAAACCTAAACTTTCGGATTGAAAAAGGCGTATTCGACACATCGAGATTTAGGGCAAAATCCAAGGTGCGAAATATGTCCGTATTGGATGTACTTTATGCCGACGATATATGCTTTATGTGTGATAGTGTTGAAGCTCTCCAGACTTATATAGAACAATTCCATAAATCCTGTTTACGCTTTGGCCTGGTAATTAGTACTTCCAAGACTCAAGTATTAAAACAACCACCACGAAACGGAACTAGAGATAAAACCGCCTTAAAATTGGATGGGATAACACTAGAGGAAGTATCAAAATTTAAATACCTTGGAAGTAACATTAGGAATGACAACACACTTGCTTCTGAGATACCACAGCGTATAGCAAATGCCGCTGCCACATTCGGATATCTTAAAAACCGTGTCTGGAGATCCCATGATCTTAAGCTCGATACAAAGATTAATGTCTACAGAGCATTAGTTCTACCTGTTCTCCTATATGGCTCAGAAACATAGTGCATCTACAAGCCAGATATTAAGAAGTTAGACACGTTTCATCTAAGATGTTAAGATCAATCTTAAGAATAAAGTGGCGAGATCGCATTTCTAATACTGAAGTCCTGCGTCGATCTGGTGAGCATGGTATGGAGGCACTACTCATACAGCGACAACTGAGATGGTGCGGTCATGTATTTCGCATGAAGGACCACCGTTTGCCAAAAATAGTTTTTTACTCAGAGTTGGCAGAGGGTAAGCGAAAGCATGGGGGACAACATCTTCGTTACAAGGACGTTATAAAGAGACATCTTAATGCCTGTGATATAGACTCTACACGTTGGGAGGAACTTGCTTGTCAAAGGTCGCATGGGCGTTCAACAATTTATAAAAAAATTGAAGCATTCGAAAGAAATCGACTCGAATTACTGGACCAAAAACGTCAAATGCTAAAAGAAAGACCTAAACCCTCCTACAACTACACCTACAATTCGGAAGGTCAACTCTACTGCTACACCTGCCGCCGAATATTCAAGACGAAGTTTGGTCTAGCAAGTCACATTAGAGCTCACGCCAGAAAGTAATGGGTCGCCGTCATCGAAACCGATGGGGAGGACTACATAATGTATAACGTATTATATTTGAACCCTGAATTTTAATTTCCGGCCGTTGAATGTGATTACTGTTGCTCATTTCAGTTTAATTTGGTCTATTGTAAGACTCTTAATCAGACCTGGGGTAACGTTTCATTCAACGATGACTTTATTATTTACAAGTATTATATATTATAGACCATTAAGGCACAGTGGCAAAGTATCTGACTGTGAACGCAAAGATTGGTGGTTCGATTTTGAGTCGGGTAGAATAAGTTATTTTCTTCGCTTATCTCTTCTTTATCTCTAAAAGCGAAACGGAATATCTTAACTAGATTTCCTATGCCTTCCCGGCTATATACAAAATAAGCTGAAAAAATACATAATCAAATGAATCTTAATAGTGGAAGTGAGAGTGTAGAAAGTGTTGCAATATATATATATATATATATATATATATATATATATATATATATATATATATATATATATATATATATATATATATATATATATATATATATATATATATATATATATATATATATATATATATATATATATATATATATATATATATATATATATATATATATATATATATATATATATATATATATATAATATATATATATATATATTATATATATATATATATATATATATATATATATATATATATATATATATATATATATATATATATATATATATATATATATATATGTAAGTCAATAAGGCTTTGGAGAAAAGGGTCTTGTTCCAGTGAATCTTATTTGAATCAATTGAGAATAATTATTAGGCAAGTTAATAGTCAACGGTAATCGATATATTACGATATAATTGATTCTACTAAGATCGCCTTTGAGAGATTATCACTGATACCCTATTGCAGCTTATAAGCCTGATGTAGTGCTATTACGTATATTAACCAGCCAGAAAGTAATTAGAAGTATGTATTGATATTATAAAAATACTCTAAGAAGTCACAAAAATTTAAATGCAGCAGAACTACAACCCAAAGAAACAAAGCATTCTAACTCTTATGTTTTATACCATTTAATATACCTTCAGCATCTCTGTAGGTTTTTCACAAATTTCCGCAACTCTAAGATTATTGTAAAGACAATCATTTTTCGGGGAGCTATTTTTATTAAATGTTTTATAACATTTAATTTGTTTGATAGATATTTTATACATAAATATGATCGAGTAAAAAAACGTCTACAAGATTACTATTATATGAAAGGATAAAGTACCCGTACCAGTAGCTGTCTCAGTGAAAGGCTTAACAGCACAAGCCCCATCTGACATCACTAGAGACTATCGTATAACTATTTAGTCAAAAGATACATGTTTATTCTTTTATTTTCAACCTAAAAATTCAGAATATATCTTAAAACAGTACCTTCTAAACTATTTACGTTTTTAGTCAGGATGTGCTTAAATCTGGATATAAAAAAATATAATTTTTATCGCATTATTAATCAATTAAGTTAGTACATTATTTTCAGTTGTTCACTCCGGTAAGAATTAAAATGCCTCATTAATTTATGCCACTCAATAAAACAACCTCAAAATTTGAGAAGACACTGCAGATCAAAGTGTTCCAATACTAAGCTAAATATATATTATATAATTAAAAAATAATATGACAATTTAAAACATAATAATAAATGTACAAAATATAATATTTTTTACCAGCTATAGGCTTTTCTTAACTTTTACAAGAATGATTTTCTCTTGGATGAAATATTCGACGCATCTATCTTTGTCTCCAATATTGATCACTGTCACGTCACCTCGAATCGACTTAAATTAATATCACAAAAATAAATCTACTCAAAGCACACTAATTAATCTTTTCAGATTAATAGAATTTATTTTTAGTATGAAATATTGTGATTGTTTAGTCGTATTTATATATTTTTTTCAATTATATATAGCCTTTTTATTGAATTATTTGCTATGTAATTAATTTATGATTATCCTACTTCTATATAATAGGTTTATATAAAACTGTAGTGATAAAATATTCCGTTCTCTATTTTTCTCTCAAGCAATCGCGTGTTAAGTGTTGGTACCCAAACGCCGATTTTATGTAGACCATAGTGAGAAACTATTTGATATGAAACTATAAACTTGTTCAAGCTGTCTTTTTTTATATAAAACCTGTAATTTTTTTTTTATTTTATATACAATGAATAAACAAACAAGAGCAATCTAAGTAAAATAGATATTTATCTATTAACATATATATGTTGCGGTGCAGAGGCACATTATTATTAAGCGCGACGGCCGTGTTCTTGAAACCAATCGATGAAAATAAATTATTGCAAACTTTCCTCTCTGTTAATAAGATAAAACGCAATGTTGAATTCGCAGTGGGGAACAGAGTGATTTAACACTAACTTTCTTTATTCTATATGTGTGCTATGTATACAGAAATGTATGACGCTAAAAATGAAAAAAATATATAAAATATATGTATACATATAGAACATATAGATATGTAATAATATTTATATGTTCTATATGTATACATATGACATGATACTGTTACATAAAATTGTCACGATCTATATATCTCAAACATCTCTTTACCACAGTATTGGTTACACTCGCTCTTACTTGTACTACTATTAGCTTGAATTACTAAAAGAAGTTTAAAGTCCATACGAAGCAAACTTAGGAGAAATTAGTGTGAAACGACGTATATACATACATTAAATACATGCTATGTTAGAATAAACGAAGATTGTATACATGAGTATAATTTCTGGAAGTTATTAATTTAGCAACAAAATGTAACTACTAAATTAATTGCACATTTTTATTCAAAAAATAAAATTTAATAAAAATAAGTAATTTTTATATGAGTTACAGCTATAGTTATGTTACAGCTAAAGATTGAATTCCGCTACTCAAAGTATATTGCACTCAAGTATTAACACTAGGCTCGCTTTGTCGACTTATATATATATATATATATATATATATATATATATATATATATATATATATATATATATATATATATATATATATATATATATATATATATATATATATATATATATATATATATATATATATATATATATATATATATATATATATATATATATATATATATATATATATATATATATATATATATATATATATATATATATATATATATATATATATATATATATATATATATATATATATATATATATATATATAATATATATATATATATATATATATATATATATATATATATATATATATATATATATATATATATATATATATATATATATATATATATATATATATATATATATATATATATATATATATATATATATATATATATATATATATTATATATATATATATATATATATATATATATATATATATATATATATATATATATATATATATATATATATATATATATATATATATATATATATATATATATATATATATATATATATATATATATATATATATATATATATATACTTAGTCTTGCCATAAATATTGTTATAAAGAAAAGCACGATTTTTTTTTATACGTAACATTTATTCCTTTCATAGTGAGTTAGTTTAATACATCAATATATAACTATTAAAAATATACAATGTTTATTCGAAGTGGTCCCCATTGGCTGCAATACAGTCTTTTAAACGTTGAGGCCAGTTATCACTAGCAGCACGAACTCTTTCTAGAGGAAAATTCTTCACTGCCAACCGAATGGATCGTTTTAGGGACTCCAAATTATCATGGCGTTTAGAGCAAGCCTTACTCTCTAAAACTGACCATAAATCATAATCCAATGGATTTAGGTCAGGACTTGACGACGGCCAGTTTTCAGTGCTGATAAAGTCCGGAACGTTAGTTTTCAACCAAGATTGGGTGGATCGAGCTCTATGACCCGGTGCCGAGTCTTGTTGAAAGCACCATTCTTTGTTATTGAACATGGTGTTAGTTAAAGACTTAACTACCGTCTCAAGAATGGTATTTTGATAAACTTGTGCCGACGTTTTAATACCTTTTTCACAAAAATATGGCTCAGTCACCTCTTCATAGCTAACACCCCACCAAACCATCACTGAAGTGGGATAATGCCCACGTTGTACTCTGTTTACTAATTGCGAAGCTTCTTTAGAGCTTCCAGCATAAATACGGTCATTTTGTTTATTAAAATACTGCTCAATTGTAAAAATTTTCTCATCCGTAAACAAAATTTTTTTGTGACCTCCCTTTGCGTACCGCTTAAGTAGTTGTTTGGATTTTACCACCCTATTCTTCTTTAAATTATCAGTTAAGAAGTGACCAGTACGTCTCTTATAAGCTGCAAGTCCTAAGTCATCTTTTAATATACGCGACATGGTTCTAGGAGCTATCTTCATCTCCCGAGATAAAATCTTTTGCTTACGGACAGGATTTCTTCGAATTCTTTCCCTAACTGTTTTAATCACCTTTTTCACACGAACGGTACGTGGACGGCCAGATCTTTTTCTGTCACAAACAGAGGAGGTATCATTGTACCTATCAATAGCCCGGTAAACAAACATTTGACTAATACCAAGCGGGTGGAGGGTTTTAAAAATTGCACTTTTCTCCATACCTACTTTATGTAAGGCAATCACAGCGATTCGGTTCTCTTTATCACCCCACTCCATTTTAATATAACAAAATATTTAACAATATAATGGCGCGAAAATAAGAAAACACATCAAGCAATCATATAAAAATGACAGATTCCAAATTCAAACGTAATATTTTCTTTTTTTGAATAGTAACAGTATTTATGGCCAGACTAAGTATATATATATATATATATATATATATATATATATATATATATATATATATATATATATATATATATATATATATATATATATATATATATATATATATATATATATATATATATATATATATATATATATATATATATATATATATATATATATATATATATATATATATATATATATATATATATATATATATATATATAAAACATAACGTGAAGCTCTAATAAAGAGTATCGGTCATGTGCGAGTGGTACTAATAACCAAAATAAATACAATTAATAAAAATTGACAAATATTCTGGTTATTTTTAACAGACAGACAGACAATTGACAGTTAAAGTGATCTTATAACATAATAAGTTCTTTGATTTTCGCGATTTTTATACATTTTAAATAAAACAATTTAACCGGATTTATCGCGTATATTATCATTTTTTAGTGAAACCCGACGTTTCGAACACTTTGCAGTAGTCCGTGGTCACGGGTAGACTGAGGTGGCATTCGTCTGTCATTTGATACAATTATTATATCAAACTACCGCCAACGGTTCCTGAGTTGCCTCGCGTACTGCCCTGGATTCCTGCAGAATGAGCTGACTGTATCCTGCCCTCTGGTGTGGTGTGTTTGGGATTTTAAAATTTTTATAAGTGGATCCCAAGTGGTAGAAAGCTTCCAACCGTCTTCTCTATTGAAATTAGGATGTTTTTGTATTTCAATAGCCTCGCGGATCATTCTAGGAATATATTTATTTTCCCTAGCGAGTATATGAGGTTTATCAAACCTGATGTAATGGTTAGGCTTGTTCAAGGAGTGCTCACACACAGCTGACTTTAATACACGCCCATTCTTGATATCTGAGATGTGCTCTTTCACCCTAACACCGATGCTTCTCTTTGTTTGACCAATGTAAGATAAGCCACAGTCACAATCAAGTTTGTATACACCTGCACACTGCAAGGGAATATTACATTTAACTGGTCTCAAGAATTGGCTCACTTTTTTGTTAGGCTTAAAAATAGTTTTAATTGAAGCTCTTCTTAAGATGTTGCCGATCCTGTCTGTAACTCCCTTTACATATGGTAGGAGTGCTGGCTGTCTCTCTACTGTGGGTGGCTTGGTGGTCTTCTTACAACGCTGGCGGGGCACTGGCAGCTTGTTCTGATGAAGGGCATCTTTCACCAGTCGAAGCTCCTCCCCTAGGTGTTCAGCGTCGCAGAGGTGGTGGGCTCTCTGAAACAAAGATTTGCCAACGGTAGATAACTGTGTAGGGTGATGGTGAGATTCACCATTGAGATATCTGTTAGTGTGAGTGGGTTTCCTATACACTGTGTGGCCTACTGTGCCATTGGGATTTTTTATAACTAAAACATCAAGGAAAGCCAAAGAATTATTTGCCTCTAATTCTATTGTAAATTTAATATTGTCATTAATAGAATTAAGATGGTTTAAGAATATATTAATGTTGTCCGTAGGTAAAATGGTAAAAGTATCATCTACGTACCGCTTATATATTCTAGGTAGACAAGGTGCAGTGTTAAGAGCTATCTCCTCAAAATCCTCCATGTATATGTCTGCTATTACTGGAGATACAGGGGAACCCATAGCAATGCCATCTACTTGTAAATAAAATACTTGATTGAACACTAGGTAACCAGATGTAAGACAGTGTTCTAAAAGTTCAAGATATTCTATAGGCATATTGTATTCTTCTAGCTTTCTCTTGACAATTCTGATGCAGTCCTTAATGGGTATACTAGTAAACAGAGACTCGACATCAAAACTGACCATGGTTTCATTATTAGCTAACTTAAGGTCTTTCAGTCCGCTAACAAAATGGTAAGAATCCCTAACAAAAGATGTTGAGTGGCCACGCAGTGGAGAAAGTACTTTCGCGATGTGTTGAGCCAATTTATACGTCGGCGTATCGATTTGGCTAACAATTGGACGAAAAGGTACATCTTTTTTGTGTATTTTTGGTAACCCATACAACTTTGGAGGTTTTACACAGCTAGGCACGAGAGATTTAACGTCAAGATTTAATTTTTTCGCGTATTTAGATATTAATTCGGATGTTTTTTTAAGTATTTTTGTTGTAGGGTCTTTGTTAACAATTTTATAAGTTTTTTCATCCGATAGCAAAAGTGACATTTTATTATTGTACTCGTCCGTGTCTAGTATAACCGTCGCGTTACCTTTATCGGCTTTGAGGATTGTAATTTCTTCGTTTTGCCGTAATTTCTTAGTAGTACGAGATTCATAACGAGAAAGATTAGATTTAGGTGGTTTACTACGGCGTAATATGGCAGATATATCCTGACGAATAGCCTCTGAATCTTCCTTCAAAATCTGGTTTTTATGTAAACAATCCTCAACGTTTGTTATTATTTCCTCAAAAGGTATTTTTACCGGCGCCGGCGCAAAATTAAAACCTTTACTTAAGATCTCAATAGTTGAATCATCGATACTTTGTTTTGACAGATTGACAACAGACGTTTTTGTTGCCAGTGTAGACGTTACGGTGCTGCCATTTTTTAATTTTATTTTTGATTCGAGTTTTTCGTATTTTCGAATTTGTTTATTTTTATATTGATTATATTTATTTTGAGCACGTTTATTAGTAAAATCTACACATAGATGGAAATCTGTCTTTGAAAAACACGACCCGATATCATTGCTTAAGGCTTTTATTTGTTTGTCGAAACAATTCAAATCGTAACGGTGTTCTTTAATGAGTTGACATAATAATTTTTTACTTGCCTGATTGAGTATCTTTTTACTAAATTTGATGTCTTTTTTCGGCGCGATTTCCACACATACTGGAATAAGATTATTGTCCCGGCACCTTTTTAAGAAATTTATAGATGTTAAATATCTAGCACGTTTTGTTTTTAGATACTCTAATCGACGTATTTTATTTGCGTTTTCCAGTCCGTACTGGTTCACATAATAAGTTCTTTGATTTTCGCGATTTTTATACATTTTAAATAAAACAATTTAACCGGATTTATCGCGTATATTATCATTTTTTAGTGAAACCCGACGTTTCGAACACTTTGCAGTAGTCCGTGGTCACGGGTAGACTGAGGTGGCATTCGTCTGTCATTTGATACAATTATTATATCAAACTACCGCCAACGGTTCCTGAGTTGCCTCGCGTACTGCCCTGGATTCCTGCAGAATTTTGAATAGTAACAGTATAAATAAAATTAAAAATAAAATTAAAAAATGGCAGCACCGTAACGTCTACACTGGCAACAAAAACGTCTGTTGTCAATCTGTCAAAACAAAGTATCGATGATTCAACTATTGAGATCTTAAGTAAAGGTTTTAATTTTGCGCCGGCGCCGGTAAAAATACCTTTTGAGGAAATAATAACAAACGTTGAGGATTGTTTACATAAAAACCAGATTTTGAAGGAAGATTCAGAGGCTATTCGTCAGGATATATCTGCCATATTACGCCGTAGTAAACCACCTAAATCTAATCTTTCTCGTGATGAATCTCGTGCTCTTAAGAAATTACGGCAAAACGAAGAAATTACAATCCTCAAAGCCGATAAAGGTAACGCGACGGTTATACTAGACACGGACGAGTACAATAATAAAATGTCACTTTTGCTATCGGATGAAAAAACTTATAAAATTGTTAACAAAGACCCTACAACAAAAATACTTAAAAAAACATCCGAATTAATATCTAAATACGCGAAAAAATTAAATCTTGACGTTAAATCTCTCGTGCCTAGCTGTGTAAAACCTCCAAAGTTGTATGGGTTACCAAAAATACACAAAAAAGATGTACCTTTTCGTCCAATTGTTAGCCAAATCGATACGCCGACGTATAAATTGGCTCAACACATCGCGAAAGTACTTTCTCCACTGCGTGGCCACTCAACATCTTTTGTTAGGGATTCTTACCATTTTGTTAGCGGACTGAAAGACCTTAAGTTAGCTAATAATGAAACCATGGTCAGTTTTGATGTCGAGTCTCTGTTTACTAGTATACCCATTAAGGACTGCATCAGAATTGTCAAGAGAAAGCTAGAAGAATACAATATGCCTATAGAATATCTTGAACTTTTAGAACACTGTCTTACATCTGGTTACCTAGTGTTCAATCAAGTATTTTATTTACAAGTAGATGGCATTGCTATGGGTTCCCCTGTATCTCCAGTAATAGCAGACATATACATGGAGGATTTTGAGGAGATAGCTCTTAACACTGCACCTTGTCTACCTAGAATATATAAGCGGTACGTAGATGATACTTTTACCATTTTACCTACGGACAACATTAATATATTCTTAAACCATCTTAATTCTATTAATGACAATATTAAATTTACAATAGAATTAGAGGCAAATAATTCTTTGGCTTTCCTTGATGTTTTAGTTATAAAAAATCCCAATGGCACAGTAGGCCACACAGTGTATAGGAAACCCACTCACACTAACAGATATCTCAATGGTGAATCTCACCATCACCCTACACAGTTATCTACCGTTGGCAAATCTTTGTTTCAGAGAGCCCACCACCTCTGCGACGCTGAACACCTAGGGGAGGAGCTTCGACTGGTGAAAGATGCCCTTCATCAGAACAAGCTGCCAGTGCCCCGCCAGCGTTGTAAGAAGAACACCAAGCGACCCACAGTAGAGAGACAGCCAGCACTCCTACCATATGTAAAGGGAGTTACAGACAGGATCGGCAACATCTTAAGAAGAGCTTCAATTAAAACTATTTTTAAGCCTAACAAAAAAGTGAGCCAATTCTTGAGACCAGTTAAATGTAATATTCCCTTGCAGTGTGCAGGTGTATACAAACTTGATTGTGACTGTGGCTTATCTTACATTGGTCAAACAAAGAGAAGCATCGGTGTTAGGGTGAAAGAGCACATCTCAGATATCAAGAATGGGCGTGTATTAAAGTCAGCTGTGTGTGAGCACTCCTTGAACAAGCCTAACCATTACATCAGGTTTGATAAACCTCATATACTCGCTAGGGAAAATAAATATATTCCTAGAATGATCCGCGAGGCTATTGAAATACAAAAACATCCTAATTTCAATAGGGAAGACGGTTGGAAGCTTTCTACCACTTGGGATCCACTTATAAAAATTTTAAAATCCCAAACACACCACACCAGAGGGCAGGATACAGTCAGCTCATTCTGCAGGAATCCAGGGCAGTACGCGAGGCAACTCAGGAACCGTTGGCGGTAGTTTGATATAATAATTGTATCAAATGACAGACGAATGCCACCTCAGTCTACCCGTGACCACGGACTACTGCAAAGTGTTCGAAACGTCGGGTTTCACTAAAAAATGATAATATACGCGATAAATCCGGTTAAATTGTTTTATTTAAAATATATAAAAATCGCGAAAATCAAAGAACTTATTATGTGAACCAGTACGGACTGGAAAACGCAAATAAAATACGTCGATTAGAGTATCTAAAAACAAAACGTGCTAGATATTTAACATCTATAAATTTCTTAAAAAGGTGCCGGGACAATAATCTTATTCCAGTATGTGTGGAAATCGCGCCGAAAAAAGACATCAAATTTAGTAAAAAGATACTCAATCAGGCAAGTAAAAAATTATTATGTCAACTCATTAAAGAACACCGTTACGATTTGAATTGTTTCGACAAACAAATAAAAGCCTTAAGCAATGATATCGGGTCGTGTTTTTCAAAGACAGATTTCCATCTATGTGTAGATTTTACTAATAAACGTGCTCAAAATAAATATAATCAATATAAAAATAAACAAATTCGAAAATACGAAAAACTCGAATCAAAAATAAAATTAAAAAATGGCAGCACCGTAACGTCTACACTGGCAACAAAAACGTCTGTTGTCAATCTGTCAAAACAAAGTATCGATGATTCAACTATTGAGATCTTAAGTAAAGGTTTTAATTTTGCGCCGGCGCCGGTAAAAATACCTTTTGAGGAAATAATAACAAACGTTGAGGATTGTTTACATAAAAACCAGATTTTGAAGGAAGATTCAGAGGCTATTCGTCAGGATATATCTGCCATATTACGCCGTAGTAAACCACCTAAATCTAATCTTTCTCGTGATGAATCTCGTGCTCTTAAGAAATTACGGCAAAACGAAGAAATTACAATCCTCAAAGCCGATAAAGGTAACGCGACGGTTATACTAGACACGGACGAGTACAATAATAAAATGTCACTTTTGCTATCGGATGAAAAAACTTATAAAATTGTTAACAAAGACCCTACAACAAAAATACTTAAAAAACATCCGAATTAATATCTAAATACGCGAAAAAATTAAATCTTGACGTTAAATCTCTCGTGCCTAGCTGTGTAAAACCTCCAAAGTTGTATGGGTTACCAAAAATACACAAAAAAGATGTACCTTTTCGTCCAATTGTTAGCCAAATCGATACGCCGACGTATAAATTGGCTCAACACATCGCGAAAGTACTTTCTCCACTGCGTGGCCACTCAACATCTTTTGTTAGGGATTCTTACCATTTTGTTAGCGGACTGAAAGACCTTAAGTTAGCTAATAATGAAACCATGGTCAGTTTTGATGTCGAGTCTCTGTTTACTAGTATACCCATTAAGGACTGCATCAGAATTGTCAAGAGAAAGCTAGAAGAATACAATATGCCTATAGAATATCTTGAACTTTTAGAACACTGTCTTACATCTGGTTACCTAGTGTTCAATCAAGTATTTTATTTACAAGTAGATGGCATTGCTATGGGTTCCCCTGTATCTCCAGTAATAGCAGACATATACATGGAGGATTTTGAGGAGATAGCTCTTAACACTGCACCTTGTCTACCTAGAATATATAAGCGGTACGTAGATGATACTTTTACCATTTTACCTACGGACAACATTAATATATTCTTAAACCATCTTAATTCTATTAATGACAATATTAAATTTACAATAGAATTAGAGGCAAATAATTCTTTGGCTTTCCTTGATGTTTTAGTTATAAAAAATCCCAATGGCACAGTAGGCCACACAGTGTATAGGAAACCCACTCACACTAACAGATATCTCAATGGTGAATCTCACCATCACCCTACACAGTTATCTACCGTTGGCAAATCTTTGTTTCAGAGAGCCCACCACCTCTGCGACGCTGAACACCTAGGGGAGGAGCTTCGACTGGTGAAAGATGCCCTTCATCAGAACAAGCTGCCAGTGCCCCGCCAGCGTTGTAAGAAGACCACCAAGCCACCCACAGTAGAGAGACAGCCAGCACTCCTACCATATGTAAAGGGAGTTACAGACAGGATCGGCAACATCTTAAGAAGAGCTTCAATTAAAACTATTTTTAAGCCTAACAAAAAAGTGAGCCAATTCTTGAGACCAGTTAAATGTAATATTCCCTTGCAGTGTGCAGGTGTATACAAACTTGATTGTGACTGTGGCTTATCTTACATTGGTCAAACAAAGAGAAGCATCGGTGTTAGGGTGAAAGAGCACATCTCAGATATCAAGAATGGGCGTGTATTAAAGTCAGCTGTGTGTGAGCACTCCTTGAACAAGCCTAACCATTACATCAGGTTTGATAAACCTCATATACTCGCTAGGGAAAATAAATATATTCCTAGAATGATCCGCGAGGCTATTGAAATACAAAAACATCCTAATTTCAATAGGGAAGACGGTTGGAAGCTTTCTACCACTTGGGATCCACTTATAAAAATTTTAAAATCCCAAACACACCACACCAGAGGGCAGGATACAGTCAGCTCATTCTGCAGGAATCCAGGGCAGTACGCGAGGCAACTCAGGAACCGTTGGCGGTAGTTTGATATAATAATTGTATCAAATGACAGACGAATGCCACCTCAGTCTACCCGTGACCACGGACTACTGCAAAGTGTTCGAAACGTCGGGTTTCACTAAAAAATGATAATATACGCGATAAATCCGGTTAAATTGTTTTATTTAAGATCTTATAACAGTTCCGTTTTTTTCCTTTCAGATACGGAACCCTAAAAAACAAATAAAATCTAAACACAAAAACAATTCCTATTAAGAAACTTTAAAAAGACTAGATTCCTAGAACTCTCTCAAAGGTAGGTACCATCAGACAAAGTTTGCTTTAGCGAGACAAAGAGCAGGAACAACTTCACTTGACTCTTCACAGGTGATTCATTGCACTTAACGGTGTTTTTCTAACTAAAGTTCACTAGCTACTGTATTTACTACGTACTTATTGCAGGTATCTATCCGTCAAGATTTACTGAATTTATTTGTGCTCTATTTGAAATAGCTTGGATATATATGGATTGCTTGGCTATATATTGTTTGAAGTAATAAATATTTATATTTAAAGGAGGTTGTTGTTATATCAATGAACCCGTAGGTTTGTGGGTTCGATTCCAACTTGGGAGGATGGATTGTTTCATTTCTATTTTCTTCGCTCTGGCAACCAGGTAAGCGCGACGTTGAGTTCCGTCACTCAACAGGCAACGGAGTGTCTTATCACTAGGTTCCTACGGTTCCTGCAGTTACCTTTGCCTGCCCTGCTATGCCAGATGCATAGCAGGGCAGGCAGAGGTAAAAGGAATAAAGCGTAAAGAGAAATACTCAAAAGCATTTATTAAATTATTAACTAAAAATCACCCTCTTTTTTGTCGCCTATGTGTAATAAATTTAAGTTTTTTTTTTAATATCAGAGCATTTAGTAATTCTTAATGACTACTAAAAAAATAAAATTAATTATTAAAGTATATATAACCCAATTTTTAAAACACTTCTCACTTTAATAAAA
Source organism: Dione vanillae (assembly GCA_037178615.1). Classification (NCBI taxonomy): domain Eukaryota; kingdom Metazoa; phylum Arthropoda; class Insecta; order Lepidoptera; family Nymphalidae; genus Dione; species Dione vanillae. The sequence goes on from JAZFAU010000246.1 coordinate 372,326, forward strand.
TTTTAATTAATTCTAAATTTCAATACATTTTTTTACAAAATTAATCATTAAAAGAATTAATTAACAAAATTACATGGTTTACAAATCTTACATTCATTTAACTACATTGTAATAATCTCAACGAAGCGTCTACAACAAAAAGTATCTAATTAGTATGTATTTAATTAGGGTCAACGGATATATTGAACGGAAACGGAAGCCTTTGCGACGTGTATCCGCTCCAAATAACTTAGGGATTTGAATGGACCAGTGTATTTTGCAACGTTTTTTCTTATTTAAGCAGTGAATTACAATTACATTTCTATTTGTTTGTAATAATTTATATGAGTCCATCATATTGCAAATAAGTACTATCTGCTGAAAGCGTGGTAGTTGTCAGTTCGATATTTTGAAAAATGAATTGAATTGCTTTCATTTTACCTCTACAAAATAAAATGCAGCGTTAAGTTATGTATATTATACAATGAAAACTGAGAACTGATTTGTTCTGTCTACTTAACCAGATATACACACGATAAATGTAAAGGTAAAAAAATAGAGTACTTATATACATATTTTTCTCAAATAATAATTTGTAATACAAAAATATGAGAAGCAATTTTTTTTAATAAAACATTTCGTAGAAAAATACAACATACCGAGGGTAAAAGAAACCTCTTTTTTACCTTTAAATATATTATCTTTCCTAAAGAAATAATTTTATTAAATTAAAAAGAATTATTTAGTTTAACTTAATTGAAAAGGATCGAGGCAAAAATTTAAAGAAATAAATATATTGACCGTTGTATCTCAATATATCTTTGTAAATGTCATGTACGTCAAAAAGAATATTAATGATTTTGAGAAAATCGGTGATTCACATAATATGTATACTAGAAATAGGCTTAAACTTACAGCGCCTATAACCAGATTGCAACGAGTCCGCAATTCTTTCATGGGGCAATGGTCTTTTACAATAGGATCCCAGAAAACATCCAACAATGCTCTATCCCAATTTAAAAGAATTGTGAAAAGACGTTTGTGTGTTAAAGGTTATTTATTACCGGATTAATGATTTTTTAAATGACAACACACCTTGGGAATGAGATGCTCGCTCCAGTCTGTTTCAAATGTGTCATTATCAAAATGAATTAATGTAAAAATATTGACCACTTAAAAAAGAAAAGAAAAGTCCCGCTGAGTTTCTTGCGCCGGTTATTCTCAGGTCTGAGGCATTAACTTTAGCGAACGGGTGGTAGTGTTTTTGACGTTCAAAAAATTAATCATGTATTCTCATTTTGAATAAAATTATTTGAATTTGAATTTGTGTGGGATACTGCGTGAAATTACAAAAATATAATATTTCTGGGTTCAATTCCTACTTGGTGCAAATCAAGTTATTTAATGATTTCTTTTTATTTTCCCACTGTACACGTGTGTTGCATTAATTTTTATAACTCAGTACGCAGCGACTGGCAGGAAAATTCCGTAGCAAGTGGTGGCGGAATATACTTAATCTAAAAAAAATAAACTTGATTAATTAATTAAGTCAGAAAATAATGATTATTATTATTATCATTACTTCTAAAATACGACCACTTAGGCATGTTTGAGGTGTGCTTTTCAATTCATATATTCTAAGAATGCAATTTTTATTAAGTTTAAATATATATTTAAAGTTTTAATTTAAGCTACTAACCATTATTAAAAAAGAAAAAGTGCTCTACCTGCAAAATTATTAACTCAGAGGCATATAAGTACATAAATAATAATATGTACTTATGTATAAATTTTATAATATGAAAATCGATAGAGACTTCTCTAAGTAAATAACTGAACTTAATGTTTGTGCGCGAGTTATGGGACCGTGGGCTAATTAATTAAGATCGACTGAGTTTCTACGAAATTTCAACACCCAAGGGTGTCGTATGACAAACTTCTGTGACGTGTGTCAATGAATTAAGGCCAAGTACTTTACGAAAGTGTGTTTGTTATATAATAAAAAATAATAATAACATAATATGTGTATGCTAAAATATTGTAAAAGAAAATGAACAGAATATATGTATATATATATATATATATATATATATATATATATATATATATATATATATATATATATATATATATATATATATATATAATATATATATATATATATATATATATATATATATATATATATATATATATATATATATATATATATATATATATATATATATATATATATATATATATATATATATATATGTATGTATATTAACTACGGAAATATCAGTAGGTTTCCCCTACCGCACACACATAATAATTGACAAAGTAACCACATAACTAACAAGTTTGAATGATTCACAGTCATTTTCTTAATAAACTTCACCGCGTAATAGAAATATAATTATAATATAGAATATTGTGAGAAGGGGATCTTACACTTTCGCCACTGACTCAATAAGTTCTGAAAGTTCGGAACAGGTTTGATAAAGTATTAATTATACGAAGTATTTATTTAACCTCTGCAACGACTACTTAGGAAATTGTGAGAAATTATGAGTAATTAATGAAATGTATATATGTTTATTAGAAAAGTCAGCTTCATGCTTTAACAGCGTAGTTAAATAAATAAACAAAAATTAGTTTTAAGACATTTCGTGGCTAACTTTACGCCCTATACAGAGACAATGTTGTTAAGGGGAGTTAATCGTCGAGCTAAATAAGGTAAATGAAAATAATTTAATTATAATCGCACTCGGATCCATACTGATTGAAAATCTCTATCATGATGTTTGCGCTTAAATACTGCCCCACTCCACCAAGGCGACTTCAACATAGCTATGGTTTATAAATTTAAATTATTTATAAACACTTAAATTAGTATACTTCATATAAGTTATAAGTAGAATAACATATTTGTTATATACTTATCATACTTGTTATGGTTTCGATTAATGGAAAATATAATTTCTAAAATTTATTTATCATCCTTAACTTAAATAATTACGTCAACATAATGATTTTTAAAATGTCCATATACATACAATAAAAATAGAAAACTTAAAGAAATAATTTAATAAAGGATTTGAAGCTGCGCCTCATGAAAACCGACCAAGCTACTGTAACAACACTTTGTAGTTGTTTATGACTTCTTCGTCAAGCTGCGACGAATTTATTACACGTTTTTGTGTTAATTTCTTTGTTAATTTCTTGTTTTTTAATATTTCGTTTTATTCAATTAAAAAAATATATTAAATTAATATTTTCTGTTAATTTTGAAAAGTTACAATTTATCCTTTGTTTTATATGTTTTACATTTACATTTATTGATGTCGTTTGTTGAAAGTTAATAAATATAGTGTCGTTATTTACATGCAGATTAGAGTGCCGATGCGGCGCTATAATTAGCCTCCATCAAAAGCTTCGAATAGCGTTTCATTACCAACTTAAAATATATTCGTTAAGGCTTGGTGCTTGGTATGAGCGTTTTTGTAGTATTAGTTTTCTTTTATATGTAGTAAATATGTTACATACCTGAGTAATGTAGTACCAGTTTATACTCCATCACTATTTTATTTCTATTATTATAATAATATATTCAATATTTTATTTCTGTTTTAAAAAAATATAAAAAAAAAACTTTTCCGCAAAAATATATTTCTTATATAGCGTATAGCTTAGTTGGCAAATGCATATATAGCATGCAAGTGAATATATGGATACGTTTAATTCTTTTGCAAGTCTTCTATATATTTTCTAACTTAAGTGTAGAATAACTATTAAATAAAATTTAAAATAAAGATCACAACTACAAAAAAAGCAATTAAATTTTATTTTAAGCACTGTTAACATCTGATTTCTTATAATTTCAAACACTAATTAGATAGGGTAATCCAAGTGCATATAAACATATAAAAATAATAATTAACTACAATCCTAGAGCCATATTGTTAGCAAAAATTGTCCCAACATCTTAATTGTTGCATTTATAATGCAATAAACATGAAAAAAATATTTTTACACAGTATTTTACTACATTCACAAATCTTTCAAATATAAGATAAATGTCAGACAGTTTGTGAATACTTTGCCATCCACTACAGTACATCTAAGTAACATTATCTCGAAACGCCATAAATAAAAAGAAGAAGAAGAAGAAGAAGTAATATTATAAGAAATAATTAAATCGCGCCTTGTCTAATGAGACCAAAATAATAATAAGATCTTTGATTTTCACAATTTATGCACATTTTAAATAAAAGAACACATCAGATATGTCAAGAATACGCGCGTATTGAAGTGTGATGTGTGTAAGCACTCAATGAACAAACTCAACCATTATATTATCACGTTTGATAAACCTCATATACTTGCTAGGGAAACCAGATATATTCCCAGATTGATACGTGAAACTATTGAAATACAAAAATATTTTGAAAAAATAATCCCACTTGAGATTCACTCATAAAAACACACCACACCGTAGGGCAGGGTACAGTCAGCTCATTCTGGAGGAATCCAGGGCAGTACACGAGACTACTCAGGAACCGTAGGTAGTAAATTGATATAATAATTATATCAATTGACAGACGAATGCCACGTCAGTCTATCCGTGATTACGTACTGCAAAGCTTTCTCAACGTCGAATTTAAAAATACGCAATTAGTCCGGTTTAAATTTCCAAAGTAATTGGTAATATCTTGGTATTACCAAGTAATATTGTAAGTTTAAATTTACTTTAAATATTTTGCCCATGGTTTTAACATTTTATTTTAACAACACATAACTAATGCCAACATCATCAACTACACACGACCATCAGCTTATAAATTAACTCCGTAACGATACACACTGGAGGCGAGTGATGAATACTTCATTACCACGGAAATAGAGCGAAGGTTGCTTTTTAGACGGTTTTTGTATTTTACTTATTTTATGTATACTTACTTGGCTTGATATAGTCAATATAGTTAATGTACTACATTTGTATTTGTTTTAAATGTTATTTTTTTTATTTTGTGATTATAGGTAAAGAGTTTATATAAAGATCATTTCCCTTTTTCTATTTTTTTAAGATTCACGCTTTATGCCGTTCATAGCAGGGTAGGCAAAGGGAAACGCGAAGCCTTATGAATGTAGTATTACAACACTCTGTTGCCTGGTTTCCGCCTTTCAAGGTAATGTGCGCTTGTCTAGATGCCAAAGCAATGGAAATGATAAAATCTACCCTCCTCGAGTTAAAATCGGACCCACAAACTGTCGCGTTTACTAGTATGCGTTGCACCTCTACGTAGCCTCTAATTTTACCTTTTTCCCTCTGATTTTTTAAATTCTAAATTTAAAAATTTATTTTATTTCTATCTTATCATACATATCATTATTAAATTACATTAAATTTAATAATACTTAAAATAGAAAAATTGACTATTAATTATATGTGCATTATTACTAACAAATCTAATAAAGTTTACCAAAACGTAAACCTAGAATTGAGCTTCTTTAAATAAATAAATATTAATTCAAATGTTACCTTCCAACCCGTTATACAGTAAAGGTGTTCGATCGCGACGGAATATTTAGAGTTCCAAAGAAAGTTTCACGCATAAATGAATATTCATCTTTAGTGGAGCGTGAGACTAACATAGTTTGGCGGTTCACGTTACATTTAATAAATATTGACTTCTCTATTTGTCACGTTCCATATGAGCTACAAAATAAGTTATTTTATAAAAAATATTTCTGATTTTGATAGTGTAGGTTTAAAGGTGTGGAAAAGTTTGTTATTTTCTCATTATAAGAGATTTATAGAGCGAAGAACTATACGTAGCATTTCCTTACTTTTAACAAACAAAACACTTGATACAGATTTATCTCATCAGATTGGAAAAACAGAAACGTATATGAGTACATTTTTTAGAATAGTGATCGAACCTACAATACGCTTTTCAAAATCGTTAAAGGCTTAATTTATCAAATTGTTACGATTGGATAAAACATTATATTGTAAAGATCGGGGAATAATAACATGAAGAAGTAGAGAAAATAAAAAATACAAGTGAAAATATATAAACCTATCTAGTAAGATATGAGCAAATAGTTTTGCGAGAGACCCACGAGTTATACATATATTTATTTAGGCAAAGTGTCTTGGAATAGTAAACAGTCTAATTGTTGGATGCGAGTTCCATTCCATACTCACAATATTTAATTATTTATGGCTATCGTGCGAAGCACACTATATAGTTATCACATGCATAGAAAGAAAAAGATCTTAAGAAAAAACTACTTCCGCAATTATAAAACTAATATAAATTATCTTCCGCAGTTATAAGCGTAACATATGAAAATTTGAAACCAAGTTTCAGCTAATTAAATAAAACAGTTATTTAGTCGCAATTTTATTGTACAAAATATTTTAAATTTGATATTACTTTAATTAATGAAATAAAACAGCTAGAAGTTTCTAAATTAAATCTAATTAAAAAATATTGAGAAAAGTTCACCATAATAAAATGGCAAAAATTCCTTTTTTATATGGGTAAAGTCGCTACTAAAGTACGAAGACAAAGACAAAAAATAAACAGCTACAACTATTTTCAACGTATCTATTATGTATAGATAGGGATTAGTATAGTTTAAAAGTAAATTATTTTTTCGTTTATATAATATATATATGGACGAAAATCAATATATTTTTACGATTTTATTATTATGAAAGTATTTAGTAATGAACTTAATGTTTGATTATTGAAATCAAAACCTATTCGTAATGTAAAATTAATTATGATGCCATTTTAGAATATTGAACAGAAATGTCAGCTTTAAATAAATAAAAAGGACCTAATTATGTGAAGTTGATTGCTTTTGTATTAACTTATGTACAAGAATAAACCAATTGATATTACTCTATTACTTAGTTTTGCTTGACATATGAGCAGGAAGGTCAACCAAGCTCTTGTTGTATCTCTCTTACCTTACCTTTTTAAAGATAACATTTTTAATTTCTTTTAAATTTACGCTTTATCCATCCCACAGCATGTTAGCCAGGGTATAACTGCGAAGAAAGAAAGAGTGGAGCCTAGTGTTGAGACACTCCGTTCCCTGCTTTCTATCTTCCTTCAAATGCATTGCGTGTTGAGTGAAGAAACTCAACGCAGCGATTGCCTAGTTGCCAGAGCAAAAACATTTGAATAAAAAATAATCGATTCTCCCCGACTGGAAATAGAACCCACAAACCATCGCATTTACAGGTTACATGCTTCGTTTCTTTATCATGATGGTCCTCGATCATTTTATATTTAACTATATGAAAGAATAGAAAATTAAACGATGCATGAAAATTTATGAAATATTGAATATGCTGAATTATCCGAAGCCGTTGATGTCAAACGAGGGCGGAATAAAGCACAGGTATTTGTAATAAAGGAATCGAGTGCTCACATTTTATTCAGATTTTCACCCATACATATGGAATAGGATTCGTACGTATATTTTTATAGAATGTGAGTTGTAGTATGATATCTTGCAATCTTATTTAATATTTTTGTATATTGTACAATCTATGTAATAAATGGCCATGAAATACAGGAACGCAGCGGTCACAACTTCAATTATAGCGGACATGCCCTAATATTTATGATATAAGTCGCATCAAAGCTTATTTTTTTGTCATTATTGTGTAACACTATCAAGTGACCCTAATTTATTATAAAATTTAATTTTTATTTATAACACCAAGGATAAAACGTATAAAATTGTGTAATTCGCTTATCAGCCGTAGCCTTAGTTCTAAGTAATATCTATACTATTATTATAAAGAGGTAAAGTTTGTGTCTTTGTAAATTGTAAGGGGTAATCTCGGGATCTACTGAACCGATTTTAACAATTCTTTCACCAATAGAAAGCTACATTATTGCTGAGTGTCATAGGCTATATAAAATAACAAACTCTGGTGATGGGATCCTGGAAACGAGGGAACTCCTTAAATTTTATAGGCACCCCTATAGTGATTTTGGTTTTTTTCAAAGAATCTTGGTCATTTTTTCACGAAAAATAACATTTGATGAAGTGGAACTGTTGATGAAGACCACAAATGGTCATGAGAACTTAATAATAAGTAACTGTTTTACGGGTTTGGTTCTATTTCTTTAACATAGTTGCTAAGCAATTGATGTTAGTCAACATGTATATGATGAAGTCTAGCTGATGATGGAGTTCCAGAACAAATCCTCAACGACTAACGGCCTTGCATCGGGAAAAACGATATTTTCTAATTGGTCATGAGTAGTTGACAACAGGCCATTGTAACTTAGATAAAAGGTAATGTACGTTGTAATCCACAACGTGCTGAACAGGAGTTGACTTACATTTAGAGTTGGAGGCCGTGTAATGGAGTGAAACATGTATATTCTCTTATGTATTCCTTTTAATTATTATATACTCATGATTTCCACTGATTTATCCATACCATTTAAAAGGCTACAGTTTTCAGTGAAGATTTCTATGCCTGGTGGGCATTGACATGAGAAAGTCGAGTCTTTACCATGGACAGTTATATGTTGGCTTATCTCGGGTTGGATCTCCTGATTGACAATATATTTTACTTCCAAATGGTAACATTTCAACCAATATAGTTTACAGAGAAGTTTTGAACAATTAAAATTACCATAACCAGAGTAATTTTTCCCGTCACTTGGTACTCATGAAATTCGTTTATTGCAAATCCCGCAGAAAAGGTGTTTTTTTTCTTTCCAACAGAGTTACTTTCGAATTTTGTATTAGCATGCAAATACAAACTATACCTACATATAACTCACCTTTTGGCAGTTAGGAATTAAAATATAACACTCTGTACTATGTAATGATTATTAAGATTATGCCCAACGAAGTGGGCACGGGTCAGCTAGTGTACGTATATTTTTATGTTGAATGAAGTCTGTTGTACAAACAAGACCAAATAACCGTAAAACATTTGATCAAATAATCAATAAGTAATCACTTTTTTCCTAACATACTTAACTTTAAAATATGAAATCATTTCACTACTTTTAGCACATTCAATAAAACAGTTATTAAGTAGCACTTTTATCCAACAAAGAATTATAAGTTGTAACTTTTTTTATTTATGTGCCCTTTGATTAAGCAGACACTAAATATTTAGGTAAATTGGCTAGTTAATTATAAAAAAAGATGTAAAGATTAGTATAGATGTTCATTATGATAAATATTAATTCTATGTATTAATATAATCAATATTTATAATAAGAACATACAGTGTAAGTTAAAAAAGGGTACGGACTAAGTGTCTGTTAGCTATTTTTAAATAAAAAAAATAAAATAACTAAATTTCTTGAATTAAAATCGAAAAGGATAGCAGCTGTCTTCTACCTCTTTACGTAATATAATAAATTGAGCTCAAAAATATTTATTTCATTTATACCAAATCTCATGATCTTCACCCAAAAATTATTAAAAATCTACTGCCATCTATTAAATTATTTGCATTCTGATGTATTTCAATCGTTTTATAATAGAATTACAAATACTATTCATACAAAAGTCTGAAAATTATGAAACTTAGACAATAAAATAGATGGTATAAATCTGTATAACTAATTTTCGCAAAATTTCTTAAAATACAATTGGAGGAGATAGCAACTGCCTATTGCTTATTTATACAAAAAAAACAGTGAAATATATTATCTTTTGTCCAAATTTCATAATTTTCACCAGCAACAAAACAAAATTTAACACACAACTATTGACTTATGTACATTTAGAAGTATTACAATCGTGCTATAATAAAAATACAAATACTACCACAGTAAAGTCTGGTTTAATAAACTTTACTTTGAGAAAAAAATACAACAAAGCTTTTAAAAAGTCAAAAGTTTCTACTATCAAGTGAAAAATATAAAGCAGACTATTTATAAAAGCTAAAATAAACAAAACGAGGCCTCCCAGTTAATTGTGTCTGTCAGCTTTACAAAGAACTCGAGACTTATGTATGCTGACGTAAATATTGTACCAATAAAAATATATATTCTAGACATTTATGTATAGATGAAGAGATGAAACGGTTACAAATTTTGAAATGTAGACACATATTAGGTATGTGATTGCTAGTCTTTTAATTTGTATTTTTATAGACTTACGCGTGTCATGTATATCACAGAACGGGCAAAGAAAGTTTCTGCCCAGTTCGCAAGTTATTTGATACTTAAGTTTAAATAATTATAAAACGGACCGTCGTGGCGTAGTTGCGCAACGTTTGCCTGTAACGCGACGGTTTCTGGGTTCGATCCCCAGACGGAAAAGATCGATTTTTCTATTTCTATTTTCTTCGCCCTGACAAACTAGGCAAAGCGCGGCGTTGATTTCCGCCACTCAACTCGCAATGCCTCGAAAAAGGCGGAAAGCGGGGACGGAGAAAGCAGGGACTAACTTCCCACGGTCACTGCAGTTCCCTCTGCCTACCCTACCTAAGCATGAAGATAAAAAAAAGAGTACATTGTAAAAGACTTTTCTTGCATTCCTTAAAATCTTATTTTCTTAATTTAGCTTTTATGCTACAGTTTCTAACAAACCAACTAACTTGCTAAACTTCAATATACAGTAAACAGGGACGAATATATTATTTAGTTTAAAATATCATTAAATATAAAACTATTTTTGCATTGGTCAATTCTGTTAACTTTTATATAAAGTTATAAAGAGTCAAACAGTATTTTTTTGTATATGATAAACAAGCCAGTTAGGTGCTCTGGGAGAACACACTGAAGGGCTTGCATCAAGAGGTTGATGAAAGTGGGTTTACAGGGCTTAGCACTCAATATATGATGACAAGAATAAAACTAAACGTGAAAAAATACACCTTAATATTTACTCAATATAGCTGCACTTATTCCTCTTGTATTTAAATCTAAATATTATTTCAAATTTTAATGAATTTTTATTTACAGATTAGGCAGAATAAATTTAGTATTAAGATACGCGATTTCCCACTTTCAGCCTTTTCCAGTAATGTCTCATTATTTATTAAGTGACGGAACTCAACTTTGACTTTTGTCTTGTTATTATAGCAATTAATATGAAAATAATTCAATCTCTCCAAGTAGGAATCGAACCCACAAGCTGTGTCATTTACAAAAACACCATGTGCATGTGCGTTACGACGGTCTTCTGAAATTATTTGGTATATATTGAGTTTAGTAGAAGTAACGTTATTGTCTTCTGAGAGTTTTATATTTTATAATAATTTGTATTTCTCAGTTCTTAAAACGAAACATATTATAAAAACCGTGACAATGACACCATTACTCTTTCAAATACTTTTAAGTGTTTAGGGCCAGAGTACACAAAAGAAAGATTTTTAGTACTAAATTTTGACTTTTTCATATGACCTACATTTTGTTTATATTACAAAAATAAAAGTTTAGTTAAAAATTTCACTTTAAAAGCACGTGTTCATTACGCTTTAAACTTTTATTTTATTTGTGTCTTAGAAGTAGTAAGCTTACATTTACTTATTACTCTGTGTCTTAATATAAATATGTGAAAATCTAAATCTATATTTATATAATAAAATCTGTTTTGATCATCTTCAATTAAAATGATAATACATTTTTATTAAACTTCAAAAAAGTTAATAAAAATATCTAATTTTCCTAAATAATATTTCTATCCACAACTTGCTCTTTTTTACTCATCTTCAAAAAATTGGAAAAAATGTCTAATATTTTTACTTCTATTTATATCAAATAATACAGTAGTCGACAGTGTATCAACAAAACACTTGTCACTTGCCAGTATTTCGAAATGAAATGACAGTGCTTATTTAGAGCACCGCGAATATCAGATACCATCGTGAATTGCCTTTTAACATATTTTTAACCAGCAAAAAGTATTACAAATATATGATATAGACGTTTAAATGGATATTGCTAGTTTTTTTTTTTAATTTTAAAATTATATAAAAACATTTGTCTTCACCTGGTTAATGCAAATATATATTACAATGATAAATACTAAATTTTAAAAATAATTGCTAATGCTACAAATCAATTCAATACTCTCGCTAAGTAATATTTCAATTTTATCATTAAGGAGTTAAATATAACTCGCTGAATATTCATTTATAAAATTGAATTATTTAATGAAATTATTCAGAGGCTTATAGCGGCTCCAGTTTGTCTAACTGGTTTGATCAAGAGATTTTATCAATGCAGCACCTGTGATGCTAAAATTGCGATGTCAAAATTAAGTATATTTCAACTATATATATAATGCCCAGGTTTAGTTTTCTTATAAAATGTTTATATTTTCATCACTTGAAGTTTTTAAAGGAAATAGAAAATATCGCCAACTTACATAATGATAGCAGATTCAAATGAAATATATATCTTATACTAATATATGTACCTATAGAAAGAGTTTTATACACGAGTATGTAGAGTAGGACCGTCGCGGCACAAAGGGCTGTCAACAAATGCCTCTTATAACGCAATTCCTCGAAAGGCGGAAAGTGGATAACTAATTATCTTAATACTACGTACATTAAGAGTAAAACTTTTCCTTGTGTACCTGGCTATATACGGAAAACAACCTCAAATTACTAAGACCATCGGCATCAATCAGTTTAATCTGTATAGGCTTAATATTATGTTTATAGTATTTTTATTTTGCCAATGATTTAGCGTTAATACAAGAATTTCTTTTCACATTTCAAATAATACAAAAATAAATAGAAATAATCACTAATTTGGTAAATATGTGAATTTGAAAATAGTTTTAGTCAGAAAATTCGATGAACTTGCAATGGTTGTACCTAAAGCGCTAAAGGCATCGCCTCTGGCCACCCAGTCTAATGTGATCATCGAAATTGCTTCAGTACGAAATTTAGGTACATATATGAAGTATATCGTATGAGATCTACAAATATAACGGAAGAATAACCGATTATCTTCAATCTTTCTTTATTATTTGCATTAAACAAGTTAAGACAAATATTTTCTTTTGTTTTTTATGAAATATGACAAAGTTAAGAAAAATGTTAATATTAAAAATAATAAGAATTTGTTGTGTAAAGTGACATACGCGTTGCCATGGTAACGTATGACAGCTAATAACAGTGTGACTTTGACATATGACAAAAGCAATTTACTATGGAGAGCGGTTTACTACTCGGTCATTTTCAAGCATACACACAGACATAGTTTCGAATGGCAGAACTCAATATTGCAATTTGTCTTGCCAGATTGATTTTGTTTTAATATTATTTAATATAAGACACAAAAAGAAATGTTTTCTTTTCCTATAAATTTCCTAACTGTAAGTTGTTTTGTCAATTCTAAATTTTGACTAATTAGTTTAGTTCAAAAACAAATATTTAATCACCAAAAGCCGATTTAAATCTTCTAGACTTCCCAACAAACCTTCGATTATCAACATTAATATTGTAAAGCTAATATTGCATTGGTTAATCGAGCTAATCTCAGGAACTACTCGTTCAAAATGAACAATATTTTCTATTTTGGAATTATTGTATTGAGAAAAGGTATATAGCCTATGTATAGATGTAGATATAGGATAACTGCATATACATAGAGTTATCTAAAGTACTAAAAAAGTGTTGTGGTATTCAATTCTTGGTTATTTTCATTTAAAAACATAGGCCGTCGTGGCGCAGTGGCGCAATGTCTGCCTGTAACGCGACGGTTTCTAGGTTCGATTCCCACTCGATGAAGATGGATTTTTCTATTTCCATTTTCTTCGCTCTGGTAACTAGGCAAAGCGCCGTGTTGAGTTCCGCCTCTCAACACACAGTGCCTCGAAAAAGGCAGAAAGCGGGGACGGAGAAGGCAACGAAGTGTCTTAACACTAGGTGCATATGGTTCCTGCAGTTCCCTCTGCCTACCCTGCCATGTGCGGGATAAAACGTGAAGCTAAAAAAAACTAAAAAAAACATAGGCGAAATCACATGTAATAGGATATCAAAATTTTGAATTAAGACGATATAATTAATTTTTAACGTTAACTAATTCAATGAACAGTACCATAATTCATAAAACGTTAAAAGTGAAAATGTAAAAATTACTTTTTTGTTGCTCACAAAGATAAAGGTTGAGCAAACATGGCAAATTATTATCCATGTGGACGTAATATTTTATTTATACAAAATTTGATCAAAAGCACACACTCACTCGTTTGAAGAGCTTTTTTACCAGATTTGTTTCTTTAACCTTTTATTTTTAAGTATATCTAAATTCACATTCTCAATGAACTGTAAGCAAAAGCACATGTTATTTAAGAAACTAACGGACAAATCTATTACTGGTATAAAAATCGTGGCCTACTTAGGCAATTTTTTTCATAAAATAAGTGGATTCATTGAAGCTTCTCACTCAAAATTTCAAGACACTCCGTTCTCGATTTTTGTTTGAATTCAAGAAATTATGTGTTGAGTTACGTAATTTGTGTTCACGATTTGTCTTACACTATAGAGACTAGTGTTTTATATTACATAAGATTGTTTAACATTTACCCGATTAATATTTCTACTATACAACTTACCAGAGCGCTCGGATTACTACTAAAAAGTGTGGATTCAAATCTCATCTAAATAGAAATTGGAATGCGTTTTTTGAAAATGATTTTTAGTCATTAGTGTAGAATAACATTTTATAAGTAATAAATTGGTTACACCTAAAAATTCGTGAAGTCTCATTGAATATTATGTCTATGAATATCATCTATACATATCTTAAGTCTGCAGCAGTCTGCCTGTAAACGCGACGGTTTGTGGGTTCGATTTCCACTCGGGGAAGATGGATTCTTCTATTTCCATTTTATTCGCCCTGGAAACTAGGCAAAGCGCGGCGTTGAGTTCCGCCACTAAACATGCAATACCTCGTAAAAAAGCGGAAAGTGGAAACGGAGAAAGTAGGCGCTAAGCATCGGAGTGTCTTAAAACTAGGTTCGTATGGTTCCTGCAATTCCCTCTGCCTACTCTGCAAAAAAATAATTAAGTAATTCAAATAATATCACAGTAAAACATATTACATAAATTCCATTATGAAAATCAGTCCTTTAGCCCTGTGAAACAAAAATAAAAGGTCCTTTATAAATTCCAAATTTCGTGTTTTTCATGATATGTACGAATATGTAACTCAATTAAAATTCGTGTATAGCTGTAACCGACAAGGATCTAATGTGGTTGATGGATACAGTGGAAAAAATTGATTTAGAAATTGATCACGTTTCCAGTGGTCACTTGAAAGCGATGCTTATACTATGGAAGTCGGATTAACGCTGAATGTATAAAAATTTAATTTTCAAATATTTTATACATTTAGAATTGGCCCAAATTTGTTACGTGCAATTACCATACCTTCATAAAACATGACACAAATAATAACAAAAAAAGAAATTGTTATCATTAGTATTACTTTTATCCCAATGTGGGACGTCCATATAAGGTTATTGAGATTATCAAGGTTACAATAACAATAATTCTAAATTAATAACTTGTTTTCTTCGCTAAAATATTAATTCCTTATATAAGTATTTTGTGAAGTGGATTCGATGCAATACAATTGAAAACATAATGGAACATATTTATTTTTATAATAAAGAAAAATATTGTAAATATTTCACAATATAAAACAATTCATTAAACCCTCCATGGAATTTTCCATAAAACCTTTTTTATTCCCGACCAAATATTTCAATATTAATAAAAACGTATGCACCTACTGAAAATGTACTTTACACTTCTAAATATAAGATAGGTTAGGGTATGTATGGCAGTCTATCTACAGTCCTTGCCTTTCATCTGGTCCTTTCAACCGGAGGCTGCAATTATAGCTAACGTACCTCAGGGATGTTTATATTTCAGAGATCTTTTGCGTTGAAAAAATGAGAATTTTTTACTAACAATGGTCCTTGCGCTTGTTAATTACCGCGTGTTTAATCAGTGTATTTTGTGCTAGATTTAGTTTCTTTTTTATTTAAGCAACTGTAGTCTTGTTACTTATAATATTATGAAGGTACTGAGCTTAGTGAACCGGTGCTAATGGTTTTGATGTTCTTATTTCAAATAATATTATTTCTTTTTGAATTTTGGGTTAGAGCTTTTAATTTTTTGACATAATTTAGAACGTTTACTTTTAATGAAATGGTTGTGAGTTCCATTTCTGATCGAATAATTATTGTAATGAAGTTATTTTCATTTATATGCTCTTATAAAAATTTCTGGTTTGAATTATAAAGATAGTGAGCAAAATGTTCTAAAATTTTTTTCTACTTACCCTACAGTAAATACTATGCAGTGCAAAGCTAAAGAAAAACGAAAAACAGAGTTTCCCTTGCCCATATCCTTTTCTCTTGCCCCAAATTAGCTCGCCCCATTTATGATGTCCTTCCTCTTAAAGTCCCTCGCCCCCTTAATGTTCAATGTTTGTTAATGTTTGTGTTTAGTCTTTTATGTAAAATTTTGTGTAAATATATTAAATATAATAATAATAAAGTATAAGCTAACACCCATGAAAATATATTATTTATTACTAACCTCATTTATTGTCTGTATATATTGTAGATATCTGTGATTTTGTTATAGGTGAAGGATTTAAACTGGATCTCTTTTAAACATGCATTCTCCAACAGTTTAATGATATCTCTTTTTTTACCGTACATTGTCCTTTGTGTGTTCTCCATTCAACGTGACATTGGCGAAGTGAATTGTGCTCAACTGGCACTCTCGAAACGCCATAAATAAAGAGAAGAAGAAGAAGAACAAAAAAGAAGAAACAGAGTCACTACTTACTATTAACATGTAAAATCGTATAGTAACACTAATATACAAATATTAATATAAATGCACAATAATTGTATATTCATTATCATTTATACTGACGGAACCCTTGTTTACCTGAGATTCTCACGCTTACCACGGATTTTTCACCTACTGTAATGAAAGCCGTAAGCCTTAGTTCTCATTTTGCCAGGAAAATACAACATTTTCTTCCTTACGCTTGCTGTAAAAATATATGAAACAGTGATACAAGATATGACTTTATGAGTTGCTTTCTAGTTGTCGTACTAAACAAGATAACATTCGAGGTGTACGTTAATATCTTTATACAAAGTAAACACTACAAAGTTCACACTCATAGAATTAAATATGTTTACTACATATATATGCTGTGAATTAACAACGTATAAATGTAGTAAAATTATTATTTTTTATTTATATAAAAATCTATGTAGTAGTAAGAAGGACCAGTTTCATACATCGTAACCCACGACTACCACGCTAATCTGTAAACCACGGTTTTTAAGAGTTTAAAGACTTTTTTGAAGGACTTTTTTAAAAAATAATAAGTCGGCCATAGATATACTCGGAGAAAGTTATTATTCTCATTTTCCCACTCTGGCTGTACGAAAATCACGGGTTTAAGTTTCAACACTGCAATATCAGAGCACCTGAAGAAAGAACAACATCAAAAGAATACGTACCCTGACATTAGCTCCTTTTAACCCTATCGTATTTGGGAGAGAGAAGCGAAGCGAAGCTCTTGTCTATATTAAATAGGATGGACCTTAAGGTGTGTTATATAGATGTAGATACTTTTCAAATTGTTTCTGATTTAGGGGTAGCTTTCCCGGAAACACTAACTTCAGCGTTCGTTAGTTATGTATTTAACTTTCTCGTACATTCATGCTCCATTAGGGATAAACAAGAAAGAAAGTACCTAATTAAGGAACAGCTACGAAACTTTTTGTAGAAGATATCGAATGGATTTAAAAATATTTGTATTGTTTGGTAATTGCCAGTAGCTAGCAATACATTACACATTATGGCTGCGAGTAGAATTTTATTGTAGGACTCGTAATGTTATATGTAACTTTATTTTAACGATTAATAAAAAAGCGTGATATTTTAAACAAATGCTTTTTAAATGGTTCAAAATATTAAAATTGATAAATATTTATAAATTCGAAGCAAATGCAGGCTGATTCTGACATATATATGATATGTCAGAATCAGCCTGCATTTTTTTTGGGTTCAAACTATAATAAATATGTTTATATGGCCATCGTTGCACCATGGCTCAGCATCTAGCTGTTAACGAGACGCTAGTGGGTTCGATCGACACCATCCAATGCTACGTAATTTATCTAAACATCTTGGTAGACAATTTTCAATGTTAAATTTTCTACTTTGTTTCATTTTAAAGTTGATTGAGAAATCCTTCTGTATACATTCCAAAAATTCTGTCTTTCATTAAAACTACGAAAATTAATAAAAATCTACAAAAATATTATCAAAAAGTACAATAACGTATGTTAATCACCTCCCAACTCAGCTATTACAAAGTATGCATAATTGAAATAAAGTATTAATCTGGTAGTTTTAAAAACTAAATTATTTCTCCCATCGGCAAGTGAAGCGATATTAGTATGAAACTTTGTATGCAACACAATAATAAATATGAACTAGGTACCATTTGCCGTACATTATGCAAAGTTTGACTATAACGTGTTGAATTAATTTTACTTTACTTTGCCGGCTTTTTTAATAGCTTCTTGGTAATTAAAACGTATGGACTTTGAGCAAGAATTCTTATTTTTATGAACGTTTGCTTGTTGACTAACGGCACTTTCTTATATTAGGAGAATCAATGCAACCCTCAGAAGTATTTGAAATTGCACATTGCATAAACAGTTAGATGCATTGCCGACTGCACCGTGATGACTTTCATTTATTTTTGATAATTTATTATGGGTAATTAGAAAATAAAATAATAAAAATAATATTTGCAACAACTATATATTACAACAACGCATTACAATATAGTATTTCTGTTTCTTTACCCACTTCTATTGCTAAATTTGAATTTACAGTTGAACCGGTAATAAATTGTAAGTTTTATGCTCTTATTTTTTATTAATAAATTTAAATTTATGTATTTTAAACCGATAGATGTTACATATAACAATAAGTATTTAATACACGTACTCGTCATATTAAATCCTCTTAGACAAATTGTACTGAGTATGTAATACATTCAGTAAAGTGCACTAAAATGACATGGTGAAATATCTTAGACTCTCAGGAAATATCTAATATACTTTACTTTAGTAAATGGTAAATGGCCACCTAAGATAAAAATAATTCATCTAGATACCATAGTAGCTTATTGCTAGTTTAAGCGAGCCTTGTGGATTCGGTTCTTAATTAAAGAAACATTTATGTATAAAATGTATTTTTTTTTAGCTTCACGCTTTTTCCGGCACATGGCAGGGTAGGCAGAGGGAACTGCAGGGACCGTGTGAACCTAGTGTTAAGACACTTCGTTTCTTAGTCCCTGCTTTCTCCGTCCCCGCTTTTCACCTTTTTCGAGGCATAGCGTGATGAGTGGCGTAACTCAACGCCGCGCTTTGCCTGGTTTTCCAGAGCAAAGAAAATAGAAATAGAAAAATCCGCCTTCTCCGACTGGGGATCGAACCCAGAAACCGTCGCGTTACAGGCACACGTTGCGCCTCTGCGCCACGACGGTCCTCAGTATGAAAAAGTTTTCAATTTACTTTTAGTTACAATTTGTGTCTTGCACACTTGATACTGGAGGAAGTACACGTAAAATTATCGCCTTGAAATTATTTATAAAGAAGTTAGTGGGATATGGAAGAGGCGAAGGAGGTATATGGGGACCGTAGCATTTTTCGCTCCGTTCTCTTTGACTATATTCACCAAAGATAAAGCATCAAGCTACGTTTGTAAGTATTTGCCTTGTAAATTATAATACAACACGAGTAGCTTAGTACCCCACTGTCTAGTCAATTTCAGAGATGGGGGGTTGAATATCAGAGTTCATGTCCCGCTTTGTCCGCCTATTGGTTAACAAAATATCTCAACACTACAACCAATCTGTCCTACCCTGGTAATTGCAAGCGAAGACGTCAAACATCTTAAATCTAAAATTACTGTAAGTTGATTACAGCTTTCTTTTATTCTTTACTATCACAGTACAAGTTTGACATCATGCCACAAGTGCACTTCAAATTATCAATGGTACGTTGCCAAAAATGTATATTACCATACGTTTTCTAATAAAATTTTTCATTACATTTTCCATTTTATTATATTATTCTAGTTACATTTTTAATAAAATATAAGCTAAAGTTAGCTATGACCTTCTAAAGTAAGTGCTGCTGAAAAAACGTGTCGGACTTTATAACTTTAAATACGCAACACGCATACTAATAAATGTAATATAAATAATAAGACAAGTAAGTATATGTACGCTATAAGTATAGGAACGGAGTGCCTCTTTACTAGGCACTAGCTACTCAACTCTATGTGCAAACTATAAAGTAATAATAATTACTACCATTGGAACGAATAATTGCCGTGAATAAAGAAAGAATGTCTGCCTGTAAACGCGACAGTTTGTGAGTTCGATTCCCACTCGGGGACGATGAATTTTTCTATTTCCATTTTCTTCGCTCTGGAAACTAGGCAAAGCGCAGCGTTGAGTTCCGCCACTCAACACGCAATTCCTCGAAAGCGTCGGAAAGCGAGGACGGCAAAAGTAGGGACTAAGCAACGAAATGTCTTAACTAGGTTTGTATGGTTCCTAATGTTCCCTCTGCCTACCCTGTTATGTGCCGGATAAAGCGTAAAGCTAAAAAAATAAAGGAAGAAGTCATATTTTAAAATTTAATATTTATAGTATAGAAATAAAAAGCACAGCCGATTCAAAATCAACGAGATAAGCCACAATTGACCTTTGATGTTTGATTTGTTTTATATGTTCGCTTGATTGAATGGATTACAAATGTTACAAGCGTGTTTAGCAGTTTTCGAATTCAATAACATTTATAATAATAGAAAAAAGGTATAATAGTTGTAGTAAGCTTATAAATGCTAATAATATGTACGATTTAGATAAAACATATTGTATATAAAATATTTTCATGTAACAAAAACTAATCTATATAGATTTTTCAAAACATAAATTGTTTATAATAAGGTTGTGTTCATAAACCTCGCACGTTTAATAATAAATTATTTTGTTGAGATGTGTCATGCACAGAAAAAAGGGAAAGCTTATGCATGGAGTGACGCAGGATGAATAAAAAGATTCAGCAGAAAAAATTTGATTCCTAAATTTTTTGACCACCAATTGGAAATGTTAGAACTATGTCAGTTTATTCTAAAGGTGATCACAAAAAATATACACAAAATACAGTACACGTTATCACAATTTAACCTCAAACTACATTGTGATCGTTCCTGAAAGGTTTTATAATGGATTGGTCAACACAAACACAATGTTGGCAACAAAAAATATTTTATTGAGAAACTTTTTCATTTCCAAAGTTCTAATATGATTTTTATGGTTTTGGGAAATTATTTACCTTAAATATGGATAATATCTTTATTAAAAATAACTTGCTTTCTGTGAAGGTCACACTCAAAGCAGGTCGATTACATACACACATAATATATTACAACTTCGTGGCGCAGTGGGACATCGTTTGACTGTAAACGCAATAGTTGTTATTCATTTCATTTCATTCATTTTTATTTTCTCACACTAGTAAATAAAATATTTCTCTATCTCTACAGTCACTTCGCTATGTATATATGGTAAAGCTGAAAAAATATAACCCTTCTGTCCATTGACAAACATTTTTTTTAATTAAATTTTTGTGGAACATTGTACGAATAACTTGGTTAATTTTAATCCAATATTAATCCTTTAGTTATTATGTATCTGATATGTTGGTTAATAACAGTTATTAAATAGCAACGCATTTAAATGCTCGTATTGTTAATTGAAAGTGTAAATCTGATGATTTCCGCATTTAATGAAATGAGAAGCTTGCGCTTTAAAGCTTGAAAGGCTTTAATTTTTATATATATATATTCTGCTAAATTCTGGGTCGAGATTTTTATGTTTTACATAAAAATCTCGAGCCTAGGTTATCTTCTTAGTGCATTAGTTAGTGTTTAACTATCCAAACATATTTTCTTTCTGAACTTTTAAAACGTAACAGACGCAATAAAAGGGGTAAACATAAATATCTCTGAAAATAATCAAAATCATGAGCGAAATCTATCTTTAATATTTTAAAATATCTCGCATAAATAGACATTTCATATTTAAATAGGCAGAAACAAAAGGTTAGCGTTAATGTACTTTTCAAAGCGCTAACTTTCTAACACTTGAGTCCCAAATCCAGACACTGATCTGAATTCTTCTCTATTAAACACTGAGTAGGTTTAAGAAGTTTCTTTTTTTTATGTCTCTAAATGTATGTAAATATTTAATTACGTTAATAGGTTACGTCATTACGACCAATTTTTTTTTTTTTAGCTTCACGCTTTATCCCGCACATGGCAGGGTAGGCAGAGGGAACTGCAGGAACCATAAGAACCTAGTGTTAAGACACTCCGTTACTTAGTCCCTGCTTACTCTGTCCCCACTCTCCGCCGTTTTCGAGGCATTGCGTGTTGAGTGGCGGAACTCAACGCCGCGCTTTGCTTTAGATGCCAGAGCGAAGAAAATGGAATTAGAAAAATCCATCTTCTCCGACTTGGAATCGAACCCAGTAACCGTCGCGTTACAGGCAGACGTTGCGCCTCTGCGCCACGACGGTCCTCTACGATCAAATAATAATAAAAATAAATATTCAATTTACTGCCAGAACGGTAATAACAACAAATGTCAAATATGTTAAATTATCTTTAAAAAGAAATGATTTTTGTTACAAAATTTATACTGCCACTCCTAGTTCATTGTTATGTAATGGTAATTGACGTCTCTATTTATATCATATACGTATATGAATATACATATATGAATGTATATATTATGAGTTAATAATGTGGGATTACTATTGTATAGGTTTTATCCTCTCACTATATATCTTGCATTTAGTGTAAATAGACTCTACTGCAACTTAACACTGAACTTTGCCTCAAAACATAGAAATTAAGGAAAACAGTTTTCCCCATTGGAGATAAAACCTTTAACCATATCATATATAAGCAGACACTGCCGCAGTATGCCGCATTATTTTCTAGTTCTTTTAAGATAAAGGATAACGTTAAGTTCCACAACTCAACACTCATTGTCTCAAATTCATTGACAAAAGTGAAAGCTCGGGTCACCTGCATGCTAAAAGCAGGATAAAGCTATAACTTAAGAATTTTGGAATATTTACCTGTATATGTAGTATATTGTATATATGTATGTATGTATGTATGTATGTATATATATATATATATATATATATATATATATATATATATATATATATATATATATATATATATATAGGACCGTCGTGGCGCAGAGGCGTAACGTCTGCCTGTAACGCGACGGTTACTGGGTTCGATCCCCAGTCGAGGAAGATGGATTTTTCTATTTCCATTTTCTTCGCTCTGGCAAACTAGGCAAAACGCGGCGTTGAGTTCCGCCACTCAACACGCAATGCCTCGAAAACGGCGGAAAGCGGGGACGGAGAAAGCAGGGGCTAAGCAACGGAGTGTCTTCACACTAGGTTCCCACGGTCCCTGCAGTTCCCTCTGCCTACCCTGCCTTGTGCGGGATAAAAAGCGTGAATAATATATATATATTGTTTGTTATATATATATATATATATATATATATATATATATATATATATATATATATATATAGGACCGTCGTGGCGCAGAGGCGTAACGTCTGCCTGTAACGCGACGGTTACTGGGTTCGATCCCCAGTCGAGGAAGATGGATTTTTCTATTTCCATTTTCTTCGCTCTGGCAAACTAGGCAAAACGCGGCGTTGAGTTCCGCCACTCAACACGCAATGCCTCGAAAACGGCGGAAAGCGGGGACGGAGAAAGCAGGGGCTAAGCAACGGAGTGTCTTCACACTAGGTTCCCACGGTCCCTGCAGTTCCCTCTGCCTACCCTGCCTTGTGCGGGATAAAAAGCGTGAAGCTAAAATATATATATATATATATATATATATATATATATATATATATATATATATATATATATATATATATATATATATATATATATATATATATATATATATATATATATATATATATATATATATATATATATATATATATATATATATATATATATATATATATATATATATATATATATATATATATATATATATATATATATACATATATATACATATATATACATATATATTCTATGTTTAATGTTTATGACATTTCCATAATTAAAATACACAAAATATTTTCACGTTTTCATACAAAATGTTATGAGTTACTGGTTTAATCTTGATTACCGTTTGAGCTCCCAATGAACCAGAATTAATTGACCTCCAATTCAAATTAAATCCTAAATTTGTGTAATCAAGAGATCGCTCCAAGGCTCAAGACGAGTCAATTGTTTCGTTTATTATATTTAAAATGTAATTTAATATTCAATCTAGTCAAATAGCGATGTTCTTAATTATTAATGGGAAATTTATATCTCGTCGCAGCAGCACAGCGTCTGACTTACGCGTGGTGGTTGTATATTTGATTTCCACTGGAGGAGAATAAATTATTTTCATTTTCTTCGCTCTGGTACATAACGCAATCTCACATACGCAATTCAGCTCTCGAGGCGAAAGGCAAGCGCAAAGCAGAGTGTCTACATACAATTATTTCTGCCGACAACTCTATATATGGATAACATCGTGTAGCTAAAACAAATAAACCATTTAGATTACTTTACAGCAAGACATTCACTGAATAAAAAATCAAACGTATATATATATATATATATAAAGCAACAATTGTTGAGAATGAGGACGGGGAAGAAGTATTTAACTTCTAAAAATTGATGTTAAGTTCCGCCACCAAACGCGCGATTCCTAAAAAGACGCAAAGTGGAGAAAGGAGTGCCTATTAGATTCCTATAGTGCCATGTGCGAGATACAGCTTAAAAATATTGATTTATTACTTTCACACTTTATCCATCACATCTACAGAATAGGCAGAGAATACTATAGAAACCTTTTCGAGGTATTGCGTTTTGAGAAACGGAACTCAACGCCATTTTTCCTATTTGCCAAAGCGAAGAAATTAGAAATGAAAATTCCATCTTCCCGAAGGGGGAATTGAATCTACAAATCATCGCGTTTACAGACGTTACCCCTCTGGGCCATGAATGTCCTTAGTGAGAATAATTATCTTATCAATTAATAAAAATAGCAACTAATATTAATGTAACATATTTATTCATGCTTCTAATTTGAGCAGGACAACATCTGCCAAGTACGCTTGTATTTTAAATATGTGAAAGATCCTATTAAATATGATATAGCAGTATTTCCCTCAGTAGAAAGTTGCTACGTGATCTGTCATCTCCATGCTGACGTTCGTTTTGTTCTATACGTTTAAATGAAACGAGTGGTACACGTTTATATAATATGTTGGATATGAATTTTTATCACTGGTTCATGTATATTTTGAAAAGTATTAAAAGAATTTTAAATAATGTTTTATTTAGAGATCAACATTTTATATATACCATTGGTATAGTTAATATTAAATGCTGTGAAGAATTAATTTGGAAAAATAATAAAAATATTTTGCTGCTGCTATGGACGAAGTCTATAGTCTTATTAAATGGACGAACAACTTATGAACCATAAATAAAAACAAGTGTATAAGTAGTTATTATTACAAAAAAAGAAAAGTCAATAAAAAGTAAAGTTTTTTAAAACCAACAGACGTTTTAGCATGCTAGAGAAACGTAATCATTTTCATTCCACCGCCGTAGATTAGTTCAGAAAAGATTTCATAGTTAAATTTCACCACTAAGCATGCACTGACTTAAACCGTTGCAAAATAGAAAAAAGAGTGTCATAACCCCAATTTGCTTCCAGCTGCCACGTTATATATAAAACAATTTACATAGAAGAGGAAAATTTAATTTCTTACTAAATTGGTTTATGTAGAGCTTTTTTATGAAGGTTATTTTAGTAATATGAAGTTTTAGCTTTAACCTGTTAACTAAAATACACTCTAAATATAACTATATACCTACTCTTTTTTGTTATTTTAGTTTTATTTCAAAGTGTTATATTTTACTAATCTGTGCCAGGGATTGAATTTAAAAATAGTAGGAGTAGATAAGTACTGGAATTCTACGTCAGAGTGACATAAGAGTGTAATAAACAAGAAAACAAAAAAATCTACCTATTTCAAGATTAAGAAATCCCACTAAAAGTGATCAATGTTTGGTTTGATGATATTATTGTTTTATCCAAAAGGCCATATTCACAATAAAATAATAATAATATTCAATGTGAAGTTCAGTAAAGTAAGTTTAAACCTTTTTTTGTCACCAAAACACAATATAACGAGAAATAATATGACAACTGTGATAATATAACAGAGCTTTCATTTTAGTATAAAAATATACAAGCATTCTGTACAAAAATAATATTGAATCCACCAAAGAATTTCAATTATTAATAAGTACAACATAAATCGTTTGTACTCGTACTTCGATTTAGTGAGGGTATCAATTTATGGGTAACCCACCCTAAGTTATGCGGGTGGATCTAATTTAACTTATTGCGTTATATTGTAAGAGATGACCAGATGATTTGTGTTGAGGATATAGAAATATTAGTCATGATATATATAGCGTATATTTGTATATATGAATATATATTTAGTTTTTTTTTCATTTATTTTTTTCGTTCTGGCATCCAGGCAAGCGCAGTGTTGAGCTTCGCTACTCAATACGCAATGTCTCAAAAAAGACAGAAGACAGTGTACGGAGTGTCTTAACACTAACTTCCTACGGTTCCTGGGGTTCCCTCTCCCTACCCTACTATAAGCGGGATAAAATCTTTTTTTTGATATGTGTATCTTATTAAATAATATTTTCTTAATGAATGAATGACACAATTTAAAATTATTTAAATAAACTGCTACTTTGTGCTGCCAGTTTAGTTTAAGAAAAAATTGCTTGCTGACTAAGATGTATAAATTTCCGTAGTACTTACGTCGCGCCCCTATAGTCATTATGGTATTAGGTGAAAGGGAAGTAAAGAATTTACAAACTTAAATTTCCAGTTGTATCCAATAATTTTGTACGCAATATAAATCTAAAAAATAGTTTCTCTGTGCGTTAAGCGTTTAAGCGATCAAATTTGAGTAAGAAGTAAGTTTCTTCTTTCAATTTCATAACTCTAGGTCAACGGACGTAGGTTTTGATTTCATGGCAATTTTTCTGTTGACATGATAATGACTGACGGACAGACGGACATACAGATAGATATATTTATATATATTTTTATATATACTTCAACTTTATTACTATATCTAATATTACTGGGATTAACCCTCTCCAAAGTACTATTCCAAACCTTCGTCTTACCTACAGTTTCTCATTTTATTTCACCGTTATTGATACCATAGAGCTCCCCAGAGATGTAAGTTATGCGTTTGAAAAATGACCACGAGGAATTATCCGCTCCCTAGTATACTTTACGATTGATTTGAGTTAAACATAATATATTTATATACGAATACATAATATTTTATATATATTTTTATGTCAAATATATAATATAATATATCATACATTTGCTTATATAAAATTATGTGTTTTTCTTTATTTTTCATTCATTCCTCTTCAGTCCTCAATTTAGGTATTGTAACTTGACGGAACTCAAAGCGTTTTGTCTATAAGATTACGGAATTAAAAATCAGTTTAGCTACACCCATTACGTTTCAAAGTCGGACGTGTCAAATTACGCTACGAAAGCTACTAATTCGTTCTTTTTATTTAAATAAAAATTTCGTTCAATAATTGCTTAAGCTTGTTGTCGTGATTAATGTGGAATATATTATTAAATTCATTACTTCTTTTTAAATATATACAAAGCCTATAATACGTAAGTAAAACCTTATATTCCTTTGTTTGTTACTTACATAATTTGAGATGATAGAGCATTAAATAAAGAAATAAAAATATTTCATAGCAAAACATTTTGTAAGGAAAATAAATGAAACCATAAGAATTTCCCAAAAATTATCACTATCCACTTTATCCGCCATAATAAAAAACACTTAAAATATAAAAATAAATGTAGAAATTATTTCTCAAGTCACTCTATTGGTAATACCTATTACAGTGATATGACGTCACCAGACAGTAGCCAAAGTAATTCCTCACACGTTGCAGGTTCACGAACCGTAAATAAAATGTGGACTCACCACTTAGCCGCTGTTCCACCCTATTAAACAACATTCCTGAATTTACCCAAAATACATAGTTTTAGACGTAAACGGGAGAGAGCGAGGTAATATAACGTTACCTACCTTTCCAATATGGACACCGTCATTTTTACTTGAAATATGATTTTTCGTTAGTTACATATATTATATATATATATACAAAAAAGTATTATTCTAATGACGGTAAAAAACTTGTTCGAATTTTTTTCTATTTTGCGAAAGTCAATTGGAATACAATTTAAATTAGCTGGCAAATCTAAGGTTTCGTGCGTATGTACTTATTTTGTAGGTAAGTTACCTTTGTAGTTTATTTCGTAATGATGTTTTTATTAATTATTTTATTTGACTCTTCGGCGTATACTATTCATTTATTCTGTAAATTCTCAGTTCTTGACAATATTCATATAAATATTGCCATGAACTGAGAATTTTTATTTGTGAGTATTTTTATTTGAGTGTATATATATATATATATATATATATATATATATATATATATATATATATATATATATATATATATATATATATATATATATATATATATATATATATATATATATATATATATATATATATATATATATATATATATATATATATATATATATATATATATATATATATATATATATATATATATATATATATATATATATATATATATATATATATATATATATATATATATATATATATATATATATATATATATATATATATATATATATATATATATATATATATATATATATATATGTATATATCTTATTATTATCAATAGTAACTATTGTTGTGAAACTTGCGTATTTAAAAAAAAATAGTGTTTAAAAAAAAATAGTGATAGTCTTGCTGTCCATAAGGGAAAAAAGAAACAAATATGGTCGCCTTATAGATATAGATCGTTCCAGTTTTATTGTTCGGCCCAAATGTATTGCAACGGTTACGCCTCTCGCAATGCCATTTGAGAATGCAAGCAATCTTTCAGGGAATTTTTCTATTACCCATATAAATGTTTATTTCGAAAGCAATTGAGTAAAATTGTTTCTGTTATAATTTTTTTCATGAAAATTAAGTTTTGAAAATTCCAATGAATTATTATTTTGATATTAGTTCTTATTCTCATTTGAATATAATTTAAAAACTACACTGTTATGTAAATTAAATAAATCAACAGCTATTGAATTGTTTGACAAAATATATTTAGATTCAGTCAATAATTCATTCATTTCAGATTCAGATTTTTCAAAACAAATAAATCTTAATAAAAATTTACTATTTTTACTTTCCCAACATGAATATTAAAATATGATTAAATGATTATTCGGTCTTATTTATGTTAAATTGCATTTGTAATGTAATGGGCGAGATAGGGCGCAATGGAATTAGGTTCAATCCTAAAATATAATAAATTATACTTTGAAACACAAAATTTGAGGCTATGTGACACACTATGAGCTCGAGCAGAAAGCATAGAACGAAGTGTTTAAACACTACTTTTCTTGTAATTAATTTGTTATATGTGGGATGCAAGTACAGGACAAAGTACCTCGAGTAATTAGTGTTTTCAGGGGAAAACAGCAAAATATTAAGAAAAAAAATTAGTAACAATTTCTTTTTTTTACGAAAAAGACATTTAACATTTTCATAAAAGGCATAAAGATAAAAAGGCAAAGTCACAAAAATTGCGACGAACTCTATATTTAAATTTCAATTTACATTGTAATTTATATATAGTGTTATGTTTACGAAAAGGTTACTACCCACGCGCTATTCAAGCAAATGTGTGCGACAGTTAGAGATGGTCCCATCAAGTGTTAGTAGCAGAAAAAATAATACTATACTAATATCGATAAATAACTCGCCTATATACTATATGTCATTGTTTTTTATCTTCACGTTTTATCCCTATATAAAAGGTAGAGACACTCCGTTCACTGCTTTCCGCCTTTTCGAGGCATTGAGTGTTGAATAGCGAAACTTAATTCGAAGAATAGGCATTTTTCATTTTTTTTTTTCTTCAACCTATAGTTTCTCTTTGCTTATCTTGGTACGTTCAAGTTTCACAGTATAAAAATGGGAAAAAAATGGAATAGGATTATATTTATTCGCATCTTGAACAGTGTAATCGTTAAAAATTTATTTATTCTTGCTTGGTTTAATATACATTAATTGTTTTATTTTAAATCAAGAAATACACAAAATAAAGAGAAGTACCTGCTGTAACGTATTTTACTAAATATTGATATTTGATTATCAAAGAAAAATGAACATTATCTTTTAAACAACAAGGTTATATTTTAAAATAAATCTGAATAACAGTTTAATTAGTAAATTTTGAATACAATATTGGCAACGAGTGACGGTGACATAATTTATTACAAGGGGATATTAGATTTTCAACATTTTGTTAGAAAATTTACTTTATAAGTGTATTTATAATGAATTCAATGTTACACCGTAATTTAATATGAAAATGTTAAAGAAAATTATAAATGTTTTTCTGCTAAAAATATCATTTAAATGGTTATGTGTAGTATTCTTCTTTTTTTTTACTTATGGCGTCTCAAGTTTGCAAAATTCGCTTCGTCAAATGTCAAATTAAATGGAGAACGTACAAAGGATAATGTACGTTAAAAAGCAGATATCATTTTCCGTCATTCGTCATCAGTTGTTATTCAATTATATGTATATTTCTGATACAGAATTAAGATGCGAAATAAAATATATATGTTGCCATAAGGTAATTTTAAGATTATTAAGATTGTTATGAATCTTTCTCACATGGCGACAAATTAAGTAGAATTAAAATTTAAAACGTATATTCGATTGTTTTATTAATTAATTGGGAGATATAGTTACGCATTTTGCTAAATCGGCTGCCATTAATGAATGTGCTCATATTTTATTTGATTTTAATTATAACTAAGAGAGATACGATATAGATCTTACAATAAGACTCATTAAGCTATTATTTAAATAATAATTTTATGCTAATTTATTAAATTATTTTGATGTTACGCTCCTTATTGTGTATCTAAAAGGACTTTAGGCTAACCCAATTGATGTTATAGTTTACAATAAGCGATTAAAAGGAATTAAACGTTAAAACGTTATTCAGCTACCATAGCGCAGTGGCACAGCGTCTTAGTGGAAATACGCTATGAGTACGATCTCCACAACAATGAATTATTTTAACTTTTTTCACTCTATTAACAAGACAAAGCACAACGTTGAGTTCCTTTATTCAACACGAAATAGCTGGAAAGGCTGAAAGCGGGGAACTGATTATCTGTACACTACATTTTATAATTGAAATATAGGTTAAAGCAAACAAGGTCCTACTACTGAAATTTTTTTATTTATATTATATATAATAAAACACACGTTCGTTACTAATGTACTGTTCGTTAGACGATCTGTCTGTAAACGCAACAGTTTTTAGGCTTAATTCCTACTTGTGGAAGATGAATTTTTCCATTTCCATTTTCTTCGCTCTGGTAAGTCCACGTAAGCCCACGCTTACTAATTTGCCATTAAGTTCCGCAATTCAACATACTACTACTACTACGTTCTACATACTATACCTTAAAAGACGAGTGTGGGAGACGGAGTGTCTTAACACTATGTTAGGTCCCCTGATTTCTGCGTTTCCTTTTACTTACCCTGCTATGTATGGGAAAAAGCATGAAGCCATAAAAAATACAGTCAGCCTAAAGTGAACGACTACCTACTAGATTTTCTTACACTCTACATACTCTGCATATTGATATTATATTATAACTATATATACTCATAAAAAACATATCAAGCAGTATCAACAATGTATGGCCTACGAGATAGTCGACCAAATATATGATGAAATATAAATAATATATATATATATATATATATATATATATATATATATATATATATATATATATATATATATATATATATATATATATATATATATATATATATATATATATATATATATATATATATATATATATATATATATATATATATATATATATATATATATATATATATATATATATATATATATATATATATATATATATATATATATATATATATATATATATATATATATATATATATATATATATATATATATATATATATATATATATATATCTTCTGCCGGCTTCTTGTTATTCTCATGAACAAAATCCGTAACCTAGAAAAAATTTCCATATTAGTTGATAAATAAATATATTTTTGAAAAAAAAAAAAAAAACTAGTTTCCCCTCTGCCTGTGCTATATGGCGTACTAGAGCTAAAAAGAGGCCACATTATCCGTTTACTTGGAGAAACTCTTATAACTATCTTTTTCTTCCTAAGAAATTAACAAAATATAATTATTTAATAAAACACAATAATTTTTTTGTTTAAATATAATATCTCAGACATTTATTGTATTGCATTATTTTGTAATAACATATATGTGTCTTGTCTGAGACAGTAATCCTGATTAGTTATATTTAATGACACAAGTAAATTTAAAAGTAAAAGCTAGTCTGCAATAACTATGTATATATTTTTTAATAAAAATGATAAGCACTCAAATACACTCAAATAAAATTCTAAGCAACGGTGGTTAACATTTCATGTATCTCAGACGTTTATTCTTTCTTGGTCGAATGTTTAGGAGCATTTGGCACTTAATACATATTTCACGTCTACTGATAGAATATTTGAAACACCGCCAAGTGGTTCTCTTATTCATATTGCAAGATTGGTGAATGTATGATACATGGATTTTAAATATCAAAATGATATCTAACAAAATACGATGCCAAGTTTGATTTTGTTTTCAACGGTATTAAGGTTTTTATGCGTTAGTGCAATATTCTTGGTTCAAGTTTTAATGAAGATAGAAAAACGATTTAAAATTATATCGGATATTAAATATTGTTTTAGCTCATAACAACGCAAATAAGTATTATAAAGCATATAAGAGTTTAGATGCCGCGTGAAGAAGAACTCATGGCTTAGTGGTTAAGGTGCTTGCACGGTTTACAAGAAGCGCGGGTTCAAATCCCGCTGCGTTAAAATTTTTATATGTTTTCGTTAAAAGACATAAAAATTAAATTTATGTACATTTTTTACTCAATTTAATTTCAATTTTACTTTAATGTAGGTTTTTATACTAACATATGTACATATATATTTATATGTAACACTATAAACTTCAGATTTACATACAAATAAAATTCGTATCGAAAAACTGTTAAATGCTGTTTTTTATTACTCGCTTATCTCACTATTCGTTTTTATGAGTAACTGACGTCGAATAAAAAAGTTATAAATGTCGTCTCGATTAAAAACCGGGGAGTTTGATGGTTGTTTTTACACTGTAATAGATTTTCGTAACATCTTTCAAGTTTATGTCAATGTCTTTGTAATTTCCGTTTTATAATCTTAAAATATAATAATATTGATATAAAAATAGTAATATATAAATAGATACAGGCCTTTTCTCGCATAAAGCTTTATAAATAGTGAAAAGTAATGTTATGACACTCGGTTTACACCTACTTTTAGGATATTTCGTATTGAGTGGCAGTTACATCGTCACCTAAAACTGTTTTATTTGATTTTTATTTCTTAATGAGACAAAATACAGCATTGTGTTCGGCATCCTAAATTCCCAAATATCAGTTTTTCAAAAATGTATAATATGTAAAAATTTTTTTCGGATTTTTTACAAACTTTTACTATGAATAAATTCTCTTTACGTCAATCTCTCGTGAAATATGTATCTCACGTGTAGTTTGTATCGCTGGAATTGCAATTGTAACAACATAACGAAGTTTCATAGAGAAGTTGTTTTGAAAAATTTTCTATATTCATTCGGTATTTTCAAATGTTTTATAGTTGTAACAAGTATTGATGTTAGTTGCAGTTGCATGGTATGTAATATTCTATTTTGAAAAAAAATCGTGGCTACACTTGTCAGAAGTAAAGCTATTATGGAAAACTAGTACTTAAATCTCATTAACTTCTATACTAACCTAAAGCTAGCTAGATTTCTGAGATATAGTGCTAGTTTCACAGCTTACGGATATAATTTAAGATAATATGCTATTTATTAATTATGTCAACCAGTAAATAAATAAAGTCTGGTACGATTTTATTCTGTTTCAATATTAAACACCTCGATAGTGTGAGTGAAAAATTTAATTATAATTAAATTTATCAGCTACTACTCCTACGTAACTTGCCGTTACGTAAAATATTTAGAAACTGTCTAAATATTTTACGTAACTTGCCGTTACGTAAAATTAGAAGCTGATAAATTTTGTCGTTTTGTTAATGCAATACATATTATTATTGCTAAATTTTTTTTTCATATTTTGTTGTTTTATTTTTATAATAAAGCAAATAAACCAATGAATAATCAAGTGGACCGTCGTGGCGCAGAGGCGCAACTTCTGCCTGTAACGCGACGGTTACTGGGTTCGATCCCCAATCGGAGAAGATGGATTTTTCTATTTCCATTTTATTCGCTCTGGCAAACTAGGCAAAGCGCGGCGTTGAGTTCCGCCACTCAACACGCAACGCCTCGAAAACGGCGGAAAGCGGGGACGGAGAAAGCAGGGACTAAGCAACGGAGTGTCTTAACACTAGGTTCCCACGGTCCCTGCAGTTCCCTCTGCCTACCCTGCCTTGTGCGGGATAAAGCGTGAAGCTAAAAAAAAAAAAAAAAAAAAAAATCAAGTGGCTAGTTGTTAATCTCTACGAGATATATAATATTTTTTTTTAATATTATTGGATGGCAAACGAACAGAAGGGCCACCTGATGTTAAATGGACACCGTCCTCCATAGATATCTACAATTTGCCTACCAGGCATGACCGAAATCCCCCTTTATGGCCCTTGCCGGAATTCTCACTTACCAGATGATAGCAGCAAATGTAGTTAACACCACATAACATAGTTGACACTACAGAATTTTTATAATAATTTTTATATAATAACGTCTTTGTCTGCCACGTCAATTGGTGGATAGGTATCTGTTAGATATTTGAATAACCAAAATTTGCTATTTATCTGACAGTCAAGGAACATATTTCAATAAAGCAGAAAATGTTCGACCATCCATCTCCATGCAATGTGAGATATAATTATAAATAATATTTTAAGCAATTATATATGATGCACTTTAAAAAGATTCATCAATTTATAAAAGTCACAATAGTGGTTAATTTAAATTCTACAATAACCATTAATATTTCATATTTAATAACAGTAATTTAGTTATTAATCAAAAGTAATTTGGTTATTAATTAAATTTAAGTAAGAGTTATTATGAAATTCATTTAACAACAATATTACTATGGTTTTAATTCGCTTTTAATTCTTTATTGAAATAATTTAAAAGTTAAAACAACGTCACATAATAAAACAAAATCAAAAATACAAGTAAAATATACAAAAAGCCAAACTATTGAACAATAATGTCAATTTTCAGACTTTTCGACGTGAATGGTACCCAGGGGGCTAAAAATGTAACACACGATGATTTGTAAGCTTTGCCATTCAGTAGAAAACATTTCATTTCAGATCAAATGTATAAGTTGTTTTATTATGTTTTCTTTTTGAGCTTTTCGCTACAGTAAAGCACGCAGATAGAGACATAAAGAGAGATATTGTATTGTTAAACGTTAATAGACTACATTCTCCGTTCTCTACCGGAAATTAAGACATAAGTTAATTGGCGGAACACTACACCGAGCTTTTCCTTCAGAGGAAGGAAAATAAAAGAAACTATTCTTGTTCAATTAAACAACATGGCTTTTTATTACATATATTAAACAACTGTTATATTTAAAGTATTATATTTTTTCATCTTACTTCAATGGTACTTATCTGAACTGAAAATACAGTATCACTGTTGTTTTATAGGCAAATACTAAAGAATCGTCATTTTATGACCAAATCTGAAAAGCGTATACTCGTTTCACATAAAGTTTGTAAAAAGTACGGCATAAGAGCTTACATATAAGCTTTTGTGCCAAAATTTTTACTAAATTGAAGTGTATAAAATTTTATACAAAATATATATTATTTTTTTTTTTTATTAGCTTCACGCTTTATCCCGCACAAGGCAGGGTAGGCAGAGGGACCTGCAGGGACCGTGGGAACCTAGTGTTAAGACACTCCGTTGCCTAGCCCCTGCTTTCTCCGTCCCCACTTTCCGCCGTTTTCGAGGCATTGCGTGTTGAGTGGCGGAACTCAACGCCGCGCTTTGCCTAGTTTTCCAGAGCGAAGAAAACGGAAATAGAAAAATCCATCTTCTCCGACTGGGGATCGAACCCAGTAACCGTCGCTTTACAGGCAGACGTTGCGCCTCTGCGCCACGACGGTCCTTATTTAGCTATACGCTTTTTCACGCATATTGCATGTTAGGCAGAGAGAATTGCAGAAATCAAGACACTCCGTTGCTCGGTTCCACCTTTTTTCATCCCAGCTTTCCGCCTTTTTCGAGGCATGGCATATTAAGTGGCGGAACTCAACACCCAGCTTTGCCTAATTTCCAGTGCGAAGAAAATAAAATAGAAAAATCCATCTTCCCCGAATGGGAATCGAACACTCAAACCGTCACGTTTACAGGCAGACGCTTACGCCCTTGCTGCTACGACGGTCCTGAAAGATATTTGATAAATATAAAGAGGCTTTTTTAGACTATGTGACGTTTTCTTCTAAATCCAACTGTGCATGGCAGTACTATTCCACTATTGTACACTTACGTTAAAAAAGGTAGATAATATGTTTGAATCTCACGAACTAGTGCTTGGAATTGGTGTAATATTTTCTTTAGATTTCTTTTCTTTATTTGTATAGTAAGGTTGTAATACTATGAACATATACTTTAGTTATTTTAATTTATTTAACCCACTATACAAGTACGGTGATATGATTTACTTCGTTCACTTAGAAAATGTCATTTGTCATAATCCATTATTTCCAACAACAACTCCGTTATTTCCATTTGAGAACTAGAGCAAATATTAATACATTAAAAAAGAAGATAAGATACCTCGTAAATGTGGATGTGTGGGGGATGTGGCCATCGCGCCTATTTCTTCCATTAAGTATCAATAATAAATCTTTATCTAGATCAAAATATTTGTACATATAAATTAAGTTTCTCTCATTACACAATTAAAAAAAATTGCCATTCAAAACATAAATTCTCACGAAATTTAATAAACAGTACAATTTTATGAACAAAGCAGTGTGATTTAATACAATTTGGCTAATTTTAGGCCTGCGGCAGTTCTTTGTTGACGAAATTCAGTCAGTTGCTTTAATTGTTCTAGCTATTAAAGAATCGTTTACTATTGTATTATTTCTAGTTAATTATTTTTATGAGCCTCTGGCGAAAGTTGTTAACATAAATTGATCTATTTTTAGTTGTTGTATTCAACAATCAATTTTTATTTTAATTAAATTTAATAATACTAATAATAAAACACTTTACTGTACATAATAAACAAGAAATACAAATTATGAAATATTTATATATTATATACAAGTAATATTGTGCAATGGCGGTCTCATCATTACGTGTGATCTCTTACAAGCAATCATTCGATAGAATATACATTACAAAGAGACTATACGATATAAAACATTATTACTCGAACTTTACTAACACATACATTTATAATGACAAACTTGCATACATCCTGCTATCATAATTATAATAATAAGGAATACTGAGTAAGGTACTTATATTTAGTAATTTTGGGCCCTCGTGACGCAAGGTTGCAGCGTCTACTTGTAAACTTGATTTTTTCATTTCCACTATCTTCGCTCTGGCAAGTAGGCAAAACGCGGCGTTGAGTTCCGTCTAAAAGCAAAGTCTCCAATTTGGACGGAAAATAGTTCACAGAATACCTTGAGAATTCTTTCTTGCTAAAAGAA
Source organism: Dione vanillae (assembly GCA_037178615.1). Taxonomy (NCBI): domain Eukaryota; kingdom Metazoa; phylum Arthropoda; class Insecta; order Lepidoptera; family Nymphalidae; genus Dione; species Dione vanillae. The sequence continues at coordinate 410,536 of JAZFAU010000246.1, forward strand.
ATATGGAGCTGGAAAAAAAACAATTAAACATTTATAAATTCATAAAAATAATATTCTTTTCAATCCCATCCAAGAACAAACAGTGTTTTAAAACAATTCTGGAAAATTGCCAAAAATAAAACTATATATCAATATTCATATGACACTTCAACGAAATCCATCCAGCAATTTAACATGAAAATCTACCTATTCGTATGCATGTAGTATGTCCGACGCAAATAACGGTGTTCCAAAATTTCATATATCTAAGTATATATTTTTCTTATTTTTACCTTTTATATTGCCACGTTGTTTAAGAATAAAGATGAAAAAAAAAATTAAGTAGAAAAATATAAGTATGAATATCTATCTATCTATAGAAAGACGATTTTAGTGACTTTTAAGCTTGTACCATGGATTTGTCACCAATTCTTCACTTTCTAAAGCTTTGATAAATTTCAATACGTGCGAAACTCAACGCCGCACTATCTATTTTTTTCCTTTGACATATGTATAAGTATATACTTAAGGCACTCCATTCCATAATATGCCTCTGATTCTTAAGACATTTTGTATTCAGTGGCGAAACTCAACACCGCGCTTTGTCATTTTACTAAAGCTGAAAATGAAATTCCTTTTCGATAGAAATAGGAATAGAACCCACAAGTCTCGTTTATAGTCGTTTAACCACTATGCCACGATGGCCTTATACGAAATATTATTAATAGAAATTGAAATTAGCCATTGCCTATAAACCATGTTTCACCAAAAATAGGTTGATATCAGGCATACATAAACATATATATTAACACGGGTATATTTGACCTTATCGACATACTTAGCTGAATTAACTTAGAGGCCGTCCTTTCTTCATTTTGCCGGGTATTGGCTTAATAGGGTTGCAGAGCTTTTCGTTAGGTATAATATTTTATTTTCTATTTAATTTTATTTGGAAATCACTGTGGATTTTATTTTAATTGTAAGTTATAATAAAAATCGTATAAGTAAAATATACACTAATGCTCACACAAAAGTAACAGGTTGAAGGAATAAATAAAATTTATTAAAAGTAACACGTATTCATAAATTTTTAAATATATACACAAATATATGTATAATTTATGTGCAAATATTTTTTTAATAATGAATATCAGTAGTAGGAGTGATATCTCGTATATTATATTATTTATTGATATAAATTAAAATAAAATAATAATAATAAGTATTCTTTATTACACAACTTAAATAAATAACATAACGACTAAAATAAATAAATAAAAAAAGTAGTAGCGACCTTTATCGCTTAAAGCGATATTCTTACTGAACTCAAGCTTCTATTACGTTATTCTATGTGTATAACATGATGCATTTAAAGTGATTGAAATAATTTGTAGTGTAGGTGCATTGATTTATATTATACGATTTACCAAGCTTTACTGTATCAATACCGAATTCAACGTTTTGACACTAAATTTTACACTATATTCGTTCAAATTTTAACATTAACAGAAAAAAATATATTGGAAAACAATTTAAATTTAATTTAAATTAATTTCTGGAAATCAAATTGAAATAATAAAAAAGACAGAATTACTGAGTTATATTGTGTAAATAAATTTATATACTATAAAAACATTTAAACCGAAAATTGTATTCCACTGAAAGTCACACTTTCAGAATATTGAAAGATTATTTTAATTATATTTTAAAACTTTGTTCACGCAGAGATAATCCTCATATTTATAATATATATATTGGAATTTTAAAAATTTTTTCTTGGATAAAATTAAATATTTGCACCAAGGTGAAATAGTTTGTGCGATATCAAATAAAACTCAAGCTTATATCACATTTTTAAATTGTAACATTTAAAGTGTTTTACGTTGAGTTCTAAAACGTAAAAAATTGAGATAACGTAGGTTAACACCAGGATTCGTTCCAAATTGCTGTGTACAGAAAGGTCGATTAAAATAAAGAAAAGTAACTTAATTTAATTAATTTAAGCATGTTACTATTTTCTATTCAAAGTGTTATATCAAGAAGTCCATAAAACATTCCTAAAAATGTAAAAATATCACTAAAATAAACTGAAATACGCAGCCCTAGAGTCTAACGAGGCGTCCAATTAAATAGAAGGAGGGAGTGAAAAAAGTAATCAATTCACTCATCTCTATACAAACAGCTGGCCATTTCCTATATTTACGAGCGTACGGATTCCCGAGGCTCTATTTCGATCTAAGATTGAGACAGATCGGGATGATCGAGACATTGCAAAGTACTACGCGAAAACACGATTATTATAAATTCAATTTTAATAAAATTTAAAGTTTATTTTACATTATTAAGCCTGTATCACATTTTGATGGCCGTTTTTATGTTTAATTACCAATTAAGCACATATACAAAACCAATCTTAGAGAAAAATTTTTTTTATAAAATAAATGACACAGATCTGTAAAGAAGCGGCTTAAAGAAATTCCAAAACTAGCAGGACCTTTTTTGTCTCAAAATAAATCTATATATTTATTTAATGATTTGTTATTAACAATAATATTTATAGATATTTTAGGTTGTTGGTACGTATTTTTTTAAAAACCATTTTTCCAGCACTCAAATATCAAATCTAATTAGGTAGTAATTAAAAAATATAAGCTTAATTAATTTAAAGCGGTAGAAAATATTGCGTTCGCCTTTTTTAAATGTATATATATATATATATATATATATATATATATATATATATATTAATATATATATATATATATATATATATATTATATATATATATATATAATATATATATATATATATATATATATATATATATATATATATATATATATATTATTATTTCGGAAAATGATCAAATGTAAAAGTAACCCTTATTCGTGATTTCACTCTTCGCCTGTCAAGATCATTTCCCATCAAAATGTAATTCTCCATACAAATTTGCCAACACCATTACCAGTCTTAAGTAAATTGGTTCTGACAGGTGTCTTTTTGACATTAATATAATGTTTTATCAATTTATGTAGCATTATAACATAGACGTATTTTCTGTATTATTTACTTGCGTTCCGCTCGTGGTTTTTATTATAGCTCTATTCACACGTTTATGTTTCATAAGAAATAATTAGAATTTTTGAAATTGGTGGAAATTGAACATCAGAGTGTCTTAAACACTATACTCCCATTCGCGTCGCATTAATGATAAATATTATTTTAAACATATATAAAAAATATGAAATATACAAAAAATAATATCGTAATAAACGTTGGTTAGACCATTTATCTGCTGCCACCTTCGAAAGTGCTATATTAAAATGTATTGTTAAAACTTGTGTCGCAGCTTGTAGTTACAATTACATGTTGTATTTCGAAATTGCTGTTCAGAACGGGCACATAATATATGAAAATTTAAAATATTATGTTATATTTTACTATGATTTTTGGAATATTTTTTTGCCATCAAAATATTCAATTTGAAGTTTTATCTATATTTAAAAATAATGTTTTTGTTGTTTCAATTATTACCATTACTTTAACAAATTGTCATGTTTTTTGTTAGCATATCTTTAGGGAATTTTTATTTATTTTCGCTTTCATTTTACAAATAATGCTCAATGAATGTTGTACACAATTTTTTTTCTTGCTATGCAACTAATTTTCTAAAAGAGAAAGCAATAATTTATCTATATTATTATAAGTTGTTTTTTTCTCCATTTTAAGTATTTCATGCAACATCACATTAATAATCTCTACTCTATCTCACTAAAAATAGAGTAGAGAGTCTTAATTTTAACATAATGTATTTTTCATCTGCAATTTAATATACTAACAAATATCTTTTTATATACTCTGAAACTATTGTAGCATAGTGGGATGGCATATACGTATAACCTGATTTATTTGAGCAAATTAATTTATTTCATTTATTACAAGTCACGATTATTAGGCAGATCGCAGAGAACTGTGTCTTAGAAATAAAAATTATCTGCGTTTAGTACTGATGCGTAAACATAAAAAAATATATACGTCCACTTTATTTTACGCATCGCTCAAATTAATTGGCAATAACCTGGTATATTTTATCTCCGACCTCATACATCAAACGCCAACAAGTAAACCAATAACGTATTAATTGATTCACGTCTATCAAAAACTTGACAAAGTTAATATCTTACGCTGCTAATAGGAAGAACATTTTGTGTTGACGCCTGAATTAAATTATATTATATACAGTACGTTTATGTAATGTCGCCATGAATTTTACGTTTACAGGATTTTTTAAAATATTTTTTTCGATTTTCTTCTATCTTGTGGTAGTTATCGTCTTAAAGATAACGTAGGTCAAAGTAAAAATATTGATAGATCACTGAATTAAATCATATATTTCTATTAGCTCAAGCGATCTTACATAGGTTATATTAATGTGTCGTGCATGCATGCAAGATTTAGATGTTGATAAAGGAGTATAGAAAAAGATTCTGCATAATTACAACAAATGATATAAATCACTTAAGGACAATATTTCAGAGTAGTTCCTTTCCCATATGGAACGTTGCATGCTTGCATCAGCCTCGATTGACATAAATTCATCGCTTTTATAGTCTTTGTCATCTAAAACTACCCACTTTTTATGAAAGATTCCTAACATATTTACTTTATTTTTTGTAGAATACAGTCAAAAAATTTAATCATTACTGTCCAAATATTAAATAAAAATTATTGAAACATTTGTTATTTATTTTTCCATTTTATGTATTCTTACGATGAAAACTTTTAATAAAATTGGCAGTTTATACTGAACAACCAAATATTGGCCATATTTAGTGCTAGTTCTTATTAAGGATCAACATTTGTTAGCTCAGATGACGTAAAGCCAGATAGGGAAGTTCGACATGTTTGAAATCAAGACAATGTTTACAAAACAAGATTAGATTGCAGCGAGGGATTTACGTAGGCTTGTAAGTCAGTTTATCAATTTTGGCTACGTATTTTGCGAACACCTGAATGAGAAATCAATATTAATTTGAATAAAAGTACCTATTTGTAATAATTTTACTAATTGCTCTTTTTTCTGTTTTTTAAAGTATATTATGTATTTTTTTTAATTAAAAAGTGACAATAAATAAAGCAACAGCTATTATATATTTTATTTAAACGTATACGAAAATAAATATGTAAATAAACCAATTAAATGGTCACTCTAGTTTATTTTTACTAACAAATCTGATTCAAAAGGCCTAATTGGGAACACCGCTCGCTCCGCAAACAAAATCACTCGCACCATATTCGGTAGAAGCGTTGACAGCGTGAATAGGGGTTTAGCGATAATGACAGTATATTACGTATAGCTTAGACGTTTTTCACCCGTTCTATGTTATCGAATGACGTTCGTTCATAATAATAATTTGAAAAGGAATTAATTATAAATATGCTACAATATAATTATATATTTTGTGACCGAATGTGTGGAAATAGCGTAACGAAATAGTGTAACTAAACGCTGCTGTTTTTCTACCAGAGTGGTTCAATAGAAATATTAATTTACGCTACTTACTAACTTAACTAAGTTCTACGTACTTACTTAACTAAGTAAGTTGAGAAAATTATTTGTTGATAATTTTATAGTAACATAATCTAGTATAGCTCTAGGCAAAGCGCGGCGTTGAGTTCCGCCACTCAACACGCAATGCCTCGAAAACGGCGGAAAGCGGGGACGGAGAAAGCAAGGACTAAGCAACGGAGTGTCTTAACACTAGGTTCGTATGGTTCCTGCATTTTCCTCTGCCTACCTTGTCATATGCGGGATAAAGCGTGAAGCTAAAAAAAAAATCTAGTGACTATACCTTGCTCGATAAGAACGTAAGGTTTAATTAGTAAAAGCACTAAATTAGTTTCTAAAAGACTATTTATAATATTTTAACTTATATACATAACTATATATTTTAAACTATAGTTATATATAAGTTACGTTGTCAAGTTGGACTGGTGACTTGTTTATATTCGAATATGGGCGAAAAGTAGAGAAAAAAGTTGACTTGACTACTGGAGTTGACTACATGAAAGTGGAGAATAAAATGCTGTATACGGAACATTGAGTAAAATAAAAAAAAAAATATTAAGCTTTCCTTTTGATTTACTAAATAAATAGCTTCAGCCTAATTCAGGCCACAGACTTGATTAGTATTTGATACCTAATTGCCATTAACACTGAAGGATTTTGGCTAAATGCATTTTTTACCAAATTTAATAATAATAAGTGTTAGTTTTAGTTTTTTTTAATTCATTTCGTTATTATTAGATGTATATTGGTTTTTTCTTTTAGTTCTTCCGTTCTTACTTCCGTCTTTCAGAAAAAGATAAAACGTATGAAAGATTTCTTTTATTGTTTCATTTCTTTGTTATCTTTTATTTTAGATACTGATTTTTTTGACAATTATAAGAAAGGTGATTTAGCAAGAAGGAAATCTACAAGAGAATCTAATGAATCGTATATTATAACTAAAAATATAGTAAATTATCAGTTGTCTTTTACACAATTTCTATCTACTTAACTTACAATGAGTGAGATGCGTAAACAAATAAGGAATAAAGAAGATGATCTCATTACTTCATCTAAGCGACTATCATAACGTGTATGTAAATTTGCAATATTTACATACACGTTATGATAGTCGCTGCAAGTGCAAATTGCAATAGGATATAGTGATATTTGTTATTTGCGGCCAAATAAACGAAATCCTAGGCTTTATCGCACTTGAGTAGTTCTTATAATACACCCTGCTAGCATTCTACTAAAAAGCATGCCAAACGTTTCTGTTTTCGTAGAATTTACTTATGGGAAAAATTAAAATATATTTGTCTGTGACTAAGAATTGAAGGATCTCTCAAGTAAGTAAGAATTGAAGGATCAATCTCAGTCACTCAAAATCAAGAACTATTTAAAATATAAAATATATGTTATTTTTGTCAATCGATTGAACTCGTGGTGGGTTCATTTAGTTCAAACCTTGTAAATACATCACTTTAGCATATAACAATTTATTTCAATAACGTAAAGAAATCATACGACAATTTTTATTACATGACTTTTAAAAAATAATATCAAAACAAGATAATACTTCAGCCTTCACCAACTATTATTCATTTCACGTAGTAATTGTGTTGGATAATGTAACAAAGCGTATGTCCTAATGCAGTGTGTCGTCTGAAAGTAATTTGCCTCGCCGCATGCGGTCCGTCTTTCATTACCTACTGAGCTCTTATTTTGTAGCGAATATTTATTAAATGCGTATCTCAATATTAATGCAAAATATACCTTATAATTTAGTATAAAAGTTGAAATTAGATCGATATTAATTTTAAGTTGTTACATTTTTATATGAGCGTCATGGCTGGTTGAAGGTCTAGTTTTATAAGAGAGAATTATTTTGAAATAATGTAGGAAGATGCTTTTATTAGATAGTGTTAGCTCTTTAGTATTACAAATTGTTCTTGCTAATAATTAAATTGTCTGTTTTATATGTGCTTATTTATTACATATCTACGGTAAATAGGTTATGGGTTTGATTCTCGCAAAATGAATATTGATATAGTTTTAACAACAGATTTTCGTGATTTAGCAAAAGTGTTTAATGGAAGACTTTGGATAAATGAGAAAACACTACAAGTGCATTCTGTAACTTATTCCGTGCAGCAAAAACGTGCTCTAGAAGTGCAGCATCTGCATGGAGTTTATTTACCGTTGGTAAATTTTCAGTTTAAGTGTGGAAATGTTCGGTCCTAATGAACGTACTATTGCTATACATGTATGTACTTGCTGTGTACATAGTATATGCTTATATTATAGATTGTAACCCAAGTTCTTCCTAAAAACTTTCTAAATTTGAACCAGTACTTCTTGAAATTAACACACATATTCTTAACCAAATCTATCATTAAATTTCATTAATAATGTGCATAAATTAATTTCCCTTCCCAATGTCCTTTCCATCCAATATAAGTAGTAATAGTAGTTATATCACCACTGAAAATCTTCACACTTAAACAAAAAATCCCCTCATAATATTTGTATAGGTAAGATTATAAACACAAGTTCTTCCTTTAACTTAAAACCAAAACAGCAATTAGCAGTGTAACAGGCGTAAGTGCTCTGTAAAGAAACATTCGTTAACGACTGTTTACATTGGCTAAATGAATGTATATCTGTAGATATGTGTATGAAATTGTTAAAAGGAAACAGGAAAGTACCTGTTATTTGAGTTATATCGGATTAATGAAGTAAAGCATTTGATTTCTGAGGTTGAGCGTTGGATAAAAAAGAGAAACTTATGCGATAATTCAGTGTCTCAATTAAAAAAAACAATTTATTAAGAAATTTTGTCGTCGACAATTGCCATCTTAAATAATTGCTGTGGCTATCTTACTAATATTACACACGCAAATTTCGGAGGTGACTTTCTATGTATATTTGTTACTTAAACGCGTCAAAATGGCTGTAGGAATCGGGTGCAAACAAAGCAAGGGAACGGGAACAGGTAAAAAGGTGTAAATTAACCTTACTTTTTGTAAAACTAAATGATTATATTTAATGTTGAGCACCGTTGGGGGAGAGAGGTGCAGCGTCTCCATGTAATGCTACGCTATGTACGGTTACTTAACACTAGCTTCCCACGGTACCTGCGGTTCACTTTGCCTACCAGCTAGACCTACCTAGAAGCTATATATTTGTTACTCAATCAACAGCTGCACGGGTAGCTGTCAGGTTAATTTATTACCAACAAAATTGTAGCGCTGTTTTTGCACACTAATATTTATCGTCATTTTGTCACTGAGTTTTTTTGTTTGAAAATAATGTATTTCTTTGATATACCTGTCGTCTATGGGACATGGTCAACCACTTAACTTCTTTCCCTCAATAGGAGTGTACGGAATATACAAATTTCAGTAAACTATAAAGAGCATTACTATTAATATTTCAAACGTTTGTTTTTTTAAAGGTTTTTGACACTACATACACTTGGTCCGAACAATTTTTTAGCTTATACTATATGTTCTTATCATAAATATTAATTATGTTAATACATAAAATATATAATTAATATTAATCATAATGAACTTTTTTCTGGAATCTCTAGATTTTTTTATATTTATTGGTACTAAGAGTTAAGGCTCTGGATAGTAAGTAAATGAAATAAATATTCTCTATTTCTAGCGCTATAAATAAAATTAAAATATATAATAAAGTTGGGTTCATGGTAGGGTCAAACAATAATGGCAGAAAGTGAGCTTTAATACGATTTATAGCATAAATAATAGGGCAACGTTTGTTATGTAAAAATATTTTTTATCTTCACACTATACACTATATTAAGCAATCTAAAAGTAAAGACACTGTGTATATTTAGAAACATTCCATAAAGTAAGCAGTCAGAATAGGTTGAACCCACTACTACCGTGATTACATTACTGCAAATGATCCACAACTTTTCACCTTTTAAAAAATGAAAAGAAAATATTTAAATTAATAAAATATCTGCCCTTGGACAAACACCGTTCGTTTACAACTGTATTATAATATGCCTTTCAAAATATTAGTTTCACATTTGTTTCAATACTTTCAATATTAAACTTACTTATAACTCAATTTCAAGCTTCACATGTCTCATTTTCAGTGGATATCATATTTGTGTAGTTTATATTTTGTTTTATCATACTCGTATGATTTTAATGGAGTACAAATTGAATCGTCTGAGATGCAAATAACATGGAACGAACTTATAAAGTTGGCGAATAGTTTATATAGCATTAAGCTTTATTGTACTTTACCATCTTTTCTTAGCTTTCTCAGTGTATCCTGAATAAGGCATAGGGATATAAGGAATAAGTAAAAAGGCCTTTGTTGGTGACATTTACTGAATTTCTTTGTTTTCTGCCAATAGCTGTCCAACTTTACAAAGTCATCAAATTTAATGACCATATATAATTATTTTTTGTTATATTGATAATGTAGAAAAATCACGTGCAAATTAACACTCTATAGTCAAAATTATACTATATTTTTAAATATTTTATTTTTATAGTAATTATTTTTGCAATTATCCTGTTTTTAATTCCATTTCAACGGAAAATGACTATCTGAGTACAGAAATTTATTGTAATTGATATTTAGGTACTCAAATCGTATTGAGACCAATTAACAATCATATATAAAATATAATAGAATGAAAGGGGTGCTTTCGAAGGACGGTGAGATATTTACAAATAGATCACACGTTTTGCAGCGATGGGCGGAATTCTATAAGGAGATGTATGAATGTGATGACGCTTCTGCCTCAAGTAACAGCGACAAGCTGAGTCTTGATGTAGCAGATGGCAAAATCAGTATAAAAGAAGTTGAGAGTGCAATAAGAAGCTTGAAATTTGGTAAGTCATCGCGAGCGGATGGAGTTACTGCCGAGATGATCAAATAAGGTGGTCCTCGCATCTTGGACTTGTTCTAGTTTCTGTGCAATTTGTGCAGGAAATCGGGGGAGGTTCCACATGATTGGCAAAGTGCAGTCATCGTGCCTTTGTATAAAGGCAAAGGTTCACAGATAGACTGTGCAAGTTATAGGGCTATCAGTTTGATTAGCTTAGGTGGTAAAGTATATGCAAAAATTTTAGCGAGAAGAATGCAAGAAAGATCCGAAAGGCTACTGTGGGAGGCCCAAGGAGATCCAAGGAGGAGGTGGAAGAGCATGATGGATCAGACCTTTTCCATCCGTATGATCACAGAGAAGTTTTTGGCTGTAAACCAAAAGGTTTTCTGTGCTTTTGGGGACTTGGAGAAGGAGTTTGACAGGGTTGTGAGAAAGAAGTTTTGGGAGATACTACCCCGGTACAATGTGAGCGGACCCTTGCTGCAGGCTGTAAAGTCTCTTTATAGAGATCACTCCTGTGTGCGAGTAGGAGCCGACATGTCGCCTCGGTTTGGCATTCAATCGGGTGTCAAACAGAGTTGTGCCATGTCGGCTTAGTTGTTCAATTTGTATTTGGATAGCTGTCTCCAAGGACTGAAAGAAAGTGACATGGGTGTAAAAGTTGGTGACTTGAAGGTAAATTGCTTGTTGTACGCAAATGATGCAGTGCTTATTGCATCATTAGAAAGCGAGTTGCAGGCAGTGGTCACCATTCTGAAAGACGGATGTGAAAATAATGGTCTAAGCCTGAATACAAGTAAGACTAAGGTTCTGGTATTTAAAAGAGACGAGGAAAGGACAGAATGCAAGATTTTTGTGAATGGAAAATTATTAGAACAAGTGAACGAAGTAGTATACTTGGGAAGTATGTTAAGTAGATATGGTAGACACGAAATCGATGTGAAAAGACGTGTTGCTGCCGGTAACAGAATGAACGGTGCCTTAGCTGCGTTGTTGAGACGGCAGAACGTCAGCGTCGCTGCACGTTTGGCCGTACACAGCGCAGTTCTGGTTCTGACGCTGTTATATGGCAGTGAAACGTGGGTATTACAGAAGAAGAATGAAAGAAAGATGAATGCTGTGGAGATGCGATCTCTTCGAAGGATATGCAGAGTCAGCTTAGCTGACCGAATCCGCAACGAAGAGGTACATAGGATGGTAGGTACCAGTGAGCATGTCACAGTAAGAATGAAGAAGAACGTGCTCAGGTGGTTTGGGCACGTCGAAAGAATGAGTGACGAAAGAATGGTAAAAAAGATATACGATGGAAAAGTGAGTGGTAAGAGAGATAAAGGGAGACCTCGGTTGACTTTCGAAAACACAGTATCGAAGATACTGGAGGAAGGTCACGTAAAAAGCATGAGGACTCCCCGGAGACCATGCATGAAGAGGTTAATGACAGTGGACGAGGCGAAAGAGGTATGCAGGGACCGCAGCGTTTGGCGCTCCGTTCTCTCTGACTACCCCGCTATGTATAGAGCGTGAATTTAAGTAAGTATAAAATATTTAGTATTTTAGAAGTTCAATATTTTAATTTTATCGTAATTAAGTTACTAGTGTAGTAAAGTGCGTAGCTTTACGCCATGGTCATAATAATGACGAAATTTTATACGTAAATTTGCAAGATTAAAAATTAATTATAATTATATAATCATTTAAAAATAAACTAAGCTTTAAGCTTACACTGTAATGACAGCTTATCAACCAACAATAGCAGCTGGTACAAAAGTTAGGCATAAAAAGCTTGGAACACTGCACCGGACAGCACTCGATAACGTCCATATTGAAGTAATTTATCGCCGGACTTGATTACTAGAGCGTGGGAAAAATCAATTAAAAGTGTATACGAGATTTATTATATCAACGCTGATGGTGTTTTTATAGCTCTTAGATACATATAAAAATATATATTTAAAAATTGTACATATAAATGTATATATGTTATTTTATTTTAAGTCATATAGTATTGAATCAATCGGCAATAAAATAACCTTAACTACACAAATCAATATATTCTCGCCGTGACGAATAAAAAGTAACCTCACAAATACTACTAGACTATATTTGAATGAAATCGTTTTGGACTCAAACCAAAAAGTACAACTTTTACTCGTAGAAAATGAAATATTTTCATCGGAAATGCCACGAATAACTGTTTTTTGGCTTACCGAGATATGCAGCACTCACTAGAGTCAAATGTAAATATTTAACTTTGGTCTGTTTCGTTCTTTTCATAAATAATCTGAATAAAGAGAGCGCATTACTATTGACATTTTGTTTTTTTTTTATTTAACAGTGATTTTTTTTTTAAAAAATGAGTAAAACTTTTTAATGGATAATTAAACTTTTCATAATAATCTACTTTGAATATTAACTACTTTTACAATAGATTATATTAACAAATATTATTAAAAAAACGTGAAAGCAGCCCCGGATTTTCATTTTATGCCTTAAACCCGAATCTGATAAAAATAAGACAAGAAATGACAAATCTTACGAACACATCATCTACCTACTTTGTTTCCATTAGAACTAAAATAATTCATAATTAACACGCTTTTATTAGCTTCGTTATGTACGACACATATGATTGTTGTATGTATAAGTATGTACGTGTTTTAAGAAAATTTTGGATGTGATTTTAACTGATTTTAGAACGTTAGAATTTGAATTTTATATCCGTATATACTTCTATATCCATCAAAGTTTGATGATGATACAATATTTGGAAAAAATAATAATTTAAAAACGTAAAAACCATGCTTTAACAAAAAATAACACAATTTTGACATTTTTTTATCAAAGAGCCTTTTTGTTTTTTATTATTATATTACTTACTTTGACCACATTGCTGTTGTCAACTTTTATGAATATTTTTTTATAGGTTAGACTAGTTAGGATTATATAGATATTGATATATTTATCTATACTTTTGACACTAACAGTAACTTTGTTATGAAATATGATGTTGTATTATTTATTTAATAAATAAAAATATTTTGTTGTATAAAGAATGTTAAGATTTTATTGAATTACCGTCTTGTAAAATTATCTTTTTAGCCGAACTCGAGAATTATAAGATATATTATCAAGAAGTAGGCAAAGCGCGGCGTTGAGTTCCGCCACTCAACACGCAATGCCTCGAAAAAAGGCGGAAAGTGGAGACGGAGAAAAGCAGAGAATAAGCAACGGAGTGTCTTAAAACTAGGTTCGTATAGTTCCTGCAGTTCCCTCTGCCTGCCCTGCCATGTGCGGTATAAAGCGTGAAGATTATCAAGAAAATATAATTAATTGATAAGATATCAAAATAAAAATATTATGATTGACAATAGTTATTGTTTTTACTAAACAAATTATAATAAACTTATAAAGTCGCTACGGAACGTTTTCACAAAGTGGTCCTGCACGCGTAGGTGTTTGAAACAATCTTGGAAATACCTCATAAGTCTCAATGTCTTTATGTCGAGAAGTTTAATTGTTCCTTTGCAGCTTAAATGATGGTGGCATTCAAGACAATGGCATCTAAGTAATGAATTATATATTTAATTATAATTCTTGTATAGTTAAATATATAATATGCTTATACATACGTATGTATATTTGTCTTTCACCTTTCTCCTCTATTCCTCTTTCACATTTGCATGTACAGTAATTTCTTGAATGGTTTGATGGTACTCTTTGGTACCTAAGTTAATATACATCAGGAAATAGCATAAATGCAGAAGCTACTTAACTACTTTCATAGAAACACCCAAATTGTAACCAAAAAAACCAGCTGTTGTGACCAATACAATTAAATACAACCTAACAATTCTGCTTTTCTTTTAATAAACATTTGTTCCATTATAAGAGGTATATATATATTGGTGTATATATGTATATGAAACATAATTTGGAATTGTTGTCGTTATAACTGAACGCACCCCGAGGCGGCACTTTGAAGTTTTAATGCTTCAATTTAAATAATTAAAACTTCTCTATATTTTGAGCCCGGAAGAGAGCAATTCACCTTCTTCATAATCCGCTTAATTTCTTTAAAAAGTTTCTGAAAAATTAATATTATAAAATAAACACAAAAAAAGTAAAATTTGCTACTTGTAGGTGATACTGTCATAGTACTGTGATTTTTGTATATCTAAATTGCCATTTCCATTAATCTCATTATATAGTTGATATTTAAATCTCTATTAACCTGAGATGGCTTCATATAACTTGTTCAGTATGTAGCGTCAGTTTCTGGAATCGTAGCGGCATTATATTTTAAACAATTTTTTCACCTATTCTGCTAATTCGTGCTAGACATAATTTTAAAAAATAAAATCTTTAATACACTTCATTATAAAAGCCACTAAAAATGTCACTAGAAACAAAAAAATGTATTGTTATTAAATACTTCATCGCACTTAGTTTATAAATAGTGAAAAAATAACATTATGTATTGATATTATCAAAGGAGGAAAAGTTTAGAAGATAAGAATCATTCAATCTAAGAGTTTCTCTTATCCCAAGCATCATGTTTTCGGAAAAGTATATAATATTCAAACACTGATTTTTTTTTTAACTTCACGCTTTATCCCGCACATGGCAGGTTAGGCAGAGGGAACTACAGGAACCATACGGAACTACAGGAACCATACGAATCTAGTGTTAAGACACTCCGTTGCTTAGTCCTTGCTTTCTCCACCCCCACTTTCCGCCGTTTTTCGAGGCGTTGCGTGTTGAGTGGCGGAACTCAACGCCACGCTTTGCCTAGTTTGCCAGAGTGAAGAAAATGGAAATAGAAAAATCCATCTTCCCCGACTGGGGATCGAACCCACAAACCGTCGCGTTTCAGACAGACGTTGCGCCCCTGCGCCACGACGGTCCTCAAAACACTGATTTAATTGTTCTATTATAATGTAGATTATAGTATAAACAAAATACGAGTACAGTATACAAACTGTAGTCAAAACTATACTATAACTTCATTTTATTGGCTTACTGCAGAAAGCCGACGACTCTCAACAAGATCTGCGTAATTTACTTAATTCTTAGGCAATGCGTCTTTCCAAAACGTGGTTTGAATGTTGATGTAAATATTGGATAAAACATAATTTAATTTGATCATTTTTGATATTTTTATCATTACTTTTTACTATATATATTTTAATAACAAGATCGAATTAAAACAGAATATTTTATATATTTATTAGATATTAAATTAAAAACAACAAATTAAACAAAAAAAAATATAAGAACTATAAAAATTTTCCGTAAAAGTTTAAGAAAAATGTCATGCATAAAGTATCAGTACGTAGGATAAAACAAAGTGGCTTCCCGCTGACTGTCCCTAAGTAAGCTATCTTTAAAACTTTGCATCAGATTATGAAGCGTTTGTTTAATAGACGTAATGAAATAATTAGAGGGTTTATATGTATAAAAATTGCATAACGTATTAGAGGAACACTACTAATTTTTAATCTTTGGTTTCTTATGTCATAACTTTCATAAGACTTTCATATTCCAGTTATATGTCACTCTTATATGAGTAACTTTTAAAGAAAATATATTTTTTGTATTATTTAATGAATGAAAAAAAACTGAGACCATAGTAAGTAAAGGTTTTTTTTGTACCATATTTTGTATCATCATTGAACACGTACGAAGCCTCATATTAAAAAGCTAAAAACATAACACTGATGCATTCAAAATGCTCAATTTTTTTTAACCTTAAACTTTAAATTATAAGCATACTTCCTCCACACACAAGAAACATTACGGCAATGTTACCCTTTATTACTTAAAGAACTAAGTTTTACGAGTCCTTTGGATATGAAAACATGGGTACGCTTTTCGTTTAAGAGGGTAATTATTTGAACTTCTTAAAGTAACGCATGGTCATATAATATGTTTATGATTATTTGGAATATATATTAAGTATATGTGACATACGTTAATGCTTTCATAACATTTTGTTTACATTTCTGTCTTGTGACTAGTAATTTCAGATATTGAGTAGTAGATAAGTACATAGACCACATCTTTTTATACTAGGTATGTAGATTTTTGATGAAACGCTCTATTTTCCAACAGAGAGTCTTGAAATCATTTACCTATAATAATCCTGAAATGCTCTCTAATGTGAAAATTAACAGGATGAAGCACGGAGCTGTTTTTTTCAGCAGCACAACTATTGTGGTACTATTGTCTTAGTAAATTACGTGATTGTGGGTTTACATATAAATAAATATTAAAACTAATTCAATTTGTTTAACTACTGCAGTTCATGAGATTCAGTCTAGTGACAGATAAATAGATTATCTTTTTGGTACGGAATCTCAGAAAAACAGAGTGACAGTAATGATTTAGTTATACTGATACTAGATGAGCGATAGAAGATAAATGTTTAAACACAGAGAAACTATATCATATACTGGTTACTATTAAATTTTAGATAAATTTAAAGCACTTAGTAATAGCATTCAAGATTGACCATTAAAATCCTAAACTTCCAAGTAACTGAATATTAAATGGACCCCCCTAGTAATTCCTCAAATCATTTTAGTTTGATTTACGAACTGAATCTTGTTGAGTATGCAAATGTGTGTAATTCTATAACGTGAGGTCGATTACTTCACCATACTAACGTTATTAAACGCTCTAAATTTCTAATTTAGTTTAGTTATTTCGAAAATTCTATATTGTATTGCCGCAATATCGTCAATACTGGTGCTTATGATATACAATCAATATTTACTACGTATAATTACTATTAAAATTTATCTCTTGTATTATTGAAATTTGTGATTTTCAGCAATTTCTTATTTATCTGAGTTTCCTTTGTAGTTTTTCACTCTTTAAAGCGCTCGTAAGAGGGCAGAGATAGGGAACTGCAAGAACCGTATGGACCTGAGTGTTAAAGAAACTCCATTCATCGCTTTCCTCCTTTTGAGGTATTACGTGTTGAGTGGCGGAACTTAACGCCGTGGTAATATTTTCGGTCGGCTTAAGGGTATAATATATACCCTTAAACCGACAATGCATGTTGAGTGACAAAACTCAGCACTCAGCTTAGCACAATTAGACTAATACATAATCTCATCCTCGTCTTATTATAAATATATGTATAAATACAGACAGTTAACGGTTATTTGACTTATAAAATCAAAAATAAAACAATATTTTCTTACCAGCAACATGAATATACTAGCCAATTAATTTGAGATATTAAAAAATAAAATAAAACTATAAATAAGTTAGGTTAATATTTTAATATTTAAATGAACCGCCAAAACAACGAATTTAAAATATTTTTGACATACTAAAAGAGAAGTGAAAAAATGACTATTAAATGCACGTGAAAATATGAAAGAAGTAAAAAGCTATGTTGTAACCCTTTATTTTGTCAGATTTTGCTTCCATATCCAATCTGGAATATATATGTAAAAGTGTAATAGCATTTTTTAACACAAATAGACATAAAAAAATAATGTTTGTCTCAGATTTTTTAGCTTCATGCTAAATCCCATATTTAGGTGGGTAAGCAAAAAAAACAAAGCGTTAAAACACTTCCAATCCACTTTCCGCCTTTAGAACGGCGGAACTCAACGCTGCGCTTTGTCTTATTGCCAAATCAATGAGAATAATGAATTATCCGTAGGATTCGAATTCACCACTGTCGCGTTAAGTCAATAGTCCCATTCATCACTGTTGACTCCAATTAATCTCTAAATATTATTTATTTTTTGATTTTTGAACAAGTACAAAATTAAATCATTAACCATAGAATGTAAAAAAACTTAAGAAAACGCTTAAAAAAGGGAAAATGTGACAAAGTGATTTTATTAGATTTTTTATTTTTTTTTAATTTGAAATCCTGAACTTATTTAAAAGGTAAACGGGCTATCATAATCTATACATTATAATCATTATATACGATATTATAAATCAATGCCTGACGCAAATCCCTTGTAGATTGCTTTTAATGGCTCAAATGCTTATCTCGAGTGTTATCACTTGTCGTATCGGGCTTAGATGACATAGATACGTATTACAGAATTATCTTACTTACTGTGGTTACTTTACACAAATTTTCTTAATATTTAATAAAGTTATTCTAATTTTATAAATATTTAATATATTTCTCACAATATAGCAAATTGTAAGTTTCTTCTCGATCTATGTATGCAATTTTAGGTGGCTGTGAAGATAAGACCTTTATTCTAATAAAGGTACATGTAGTTTATTGTTCCATCAAATAGGGTGCAAATTTAATAATAATAGTAATTTGGTTTTATTTTGACATATAACTTTGTTCTATGCACAGGTCGTTTTATCTTTATTTATTTCACAGTTAGTTTTTTTTTTATTTAGTTTAGTGTGATGTTGCTGAAAATTTTAATGAATTCTAAGTTCTATATTGAGTAAACTCCAGAAGGCAAAAAAGGGGATCGGAGTTTATATATTAATCGCAGGATACAGATAATTGCGTAGACTTAAAAAAAATAATGAACTACTTACAATTATTGCCTTTTTGAATTTTATGATTCCCTGTTGATTTACATTGGCATTTTTTTAGCTTCACGCTTTATCCCGCGTATTGCAGGGTAGGAAGATTGAAGTCCATCTTCCCCGAGTGGGAATCGAACCCTCAAATCGTCGCGTTTACAGGCAGACGCTTACGCTTCTGCGCCACGGCGGTCCTCTCATTGGCATTTTGTCATTGGCAATGAAAAATATGAAATCAACATAGTCATCTTAAGTCAGTGAAGCGTCTAAATGGAAATATGATAGTTATGAGTTTCCACTTGGACAAGGCAATATACTGCGCTGAGTTACGCCACTCAATATTTAATATTTTAAATTATGGTATTTTCTTATGTAATGCGATAACTTAAAAATGTAAACATTAACAAAATTTAAATTAAAACAACATCACGAAAGCAACACTTCAATTCTAAGGGTAGAATAATTAGAATTCTTTTCACTTTAACTCACTTTAGATCAGTTTATTCTCACTTTTGAACTTAAAAGCTAGCACTTTGAAGGTTTAGTACTGGTGATGGTCTTACAACTTTACAAAAACGAATTCTATCTGTCTGTCTGTAGTTTGAAGCTTATATACAACAAAACTCCCTTTAAAACATTTTTGTTTTCAAATTATATTATTACTACCGCTAGCTATCAGATATCGAATCATAAATTTATATCAGTAATAATCTTATTTAAATTGAACAAATATGAGATTGTTCAGTAATCCCAGCGTTGATAAGCCTGATTTACTATTTACACGCCAAAAAAGCAATCCGTGCGAGCCTTACCAAACCGCACATTTAAGTTTAAATCGTTCATTCGTTCAACATACGTATTCGTATATTAAACACAACAGGTTGGATATAATCATATAAAAAAATATATAAAATGGTTGAGACACGGGAACATAGGGACACATGGACTTGGGGACACGGGGACATGGGGACAAGGAGACAAAAGACTTAGGGGCAAGGGACACAAGGAAATGAGAGACCACGGGAAAATTATTATCAGTTTCCTGTATAAGCATAGGATGACAGTATCTCAAATTGAAATGAAATGAGGAGATCGAATTATTCTGATGAGGACCGTTGTGGTGCAGAGGCGTAAGCGTCTGCCTGTAAACGCGATGGTTTCTGGGTTCGATTCCCACTCAAGGAAGATGAATTTTTCTATTTCCACTTTCTTCGCTCTGGCAACTAGGCAAAGCGCGGCGTTGAGTTCCACCACTCAACACGTAATGCCTCGAAAAAGGTGGAAAGCGGGGACAGAAAAAAGCAGGGACTAAAGCAACGGAGTGTCTTAACACTAGGTTCGTATCGTTCCTGCAGTTCCCTCTGTCTACCATGCCATGTGCGGGATAAAGCGTGAAGCTAAAGCGTGAATTATTCTGATCTAAAATAAATATCTATACGATTTCAACATAACTTTAATTTAAAAATTCACAATATAACTCTATTTTTAAAATTTACAATTCTTCTGTTTAAAATATACAACGTAAAACTTTTCCTCAGTTTATGTTTCATTACTTAAATAAACTAACCTAACCAACATTCTAACAGGGAATAAGCTTGAACCATAAATATATGTCTAGGTAAAACTGAATATGTTTAAACCCTACGTGTTAGCATAATATATTACTTAAATATAATTCATTGCCATTTTAATCTTAACGAACCATTTACAAGTTTCAAATTTGGATATATTACTTATATAGTAAAAAAGAAACACTCCGCACATAAGTCAGAGATGATATAGTGCTAAAATTCTCCATCTCTAGCTTTTCAACGTGCCAGTAGTGTTGAGAACTCAACGCCGTTCTTTACCTTTGTTACTATAGCGAGTCATGAAAATATTTCAAAATCTTAGGTGGGAAACGAACCCGCAGCTATTCGGATTACAATCAGTATATAGTAAAAATATTGTTTATGTACAAAAACTAATAAGTACTTACTGCTCAGCTTATATATGTGATATCAAATAACACTTGTTCTCACCCAAATCTCGAGAGATAATAAAATATTTAACAATCAGCGCAGAGGCGTAAACGTTTTATCCCTTTGGGTACCGCATTGCGGTTGTGATATAAACAATATAATATTATTATATATTATTAATAAATAACTTTTTTGGAATATAAAAATATTAGATAATACATACATCTCACTTTTACGCTTTTTACGTGACGTAAACTAAGTTTAAGGATTTTTTAGTAACGCTCGTTAATGGCTGTCTAAGTTCAAAATTATTTATAAACATAATTTTGAACTTAAATAGCCTTAAAAACACGTTACATTTTAAAACTAGAAATAATTCTAGGTAGCTATAAATATATAAAATACTAATTAATTTATTTATTAACACACTTATGACTTTTTAAAAAAAAATGAAAAATCAAAGATTCTGGCAAACCCTTCACGTGTGTAGGTACGCGTGTGTCTTAGTTATATTTATACTTTTACTTCTTAGAAATTTTTTTTATTACACAAAAAATGTTATTTAAAATGTAAAAATAAAATTAAGTTAACAAATGTGGGCTTATTTGTAAAAGAAATCTCTTCCAGCCAACCAATGGAAGCGAATATGTCAAACAAACAGTGGAAAGGGATAGTGCAAATTTAAAGAAATATAAAAAAAGCGCTCAACAGAAAATACAATTATCAAACTTCTTAACAAAATCAAAAACAAAATAAAGCATACAAAACAAAATAATAATTTAAATTTCCCAAAAAGGATTTATAAAAACGTATTACAAACCTCTCCTAAGCTCACAAACATTACAATATGATAAGCATCATCTGCATGTGCGTGGCTGGAAAATTGAAATTACGAAAATCAATGTCCGATATGTTCTAAAGCTTAATGAAGGATTAAAATTAAATACACATAATTTAACATAATATGTAAATAAAATATAATCTATTAACGTTATGAAAGAGATTTGAAATATTCTGATTTAGCTTTACGTTTTAACATACTAGGGTAGGCAGAAAGTTATGACACTCTGTTCTCCATTTACCGCCTTTCGATAAATTTGGTGTTGAATGACGGAGCTCAATACCGCGCTTGCTATATTAATTTGCTTGCTTGTATTATTGTTTCTTTAATATTAAATAAGGATAATAACAAGATTCAGTGTTGTATTGATGCAGCGCTAACGGATATTTTAACACTGGAACACAACGGAGTGTTTTAACACTCTACATATTACGCTAAATTATCTACGAGTATACGTGAAGAGAATCTTTGTCATACAAATTAAGATAATTCTTCTCGTTGGACTTAATTTTATGACAAAAAAAAATATTTTAATACACAACACTATATATGTCTTATTAGCGCAACATTCAATTAATATAATAAAGAAAAATTAGAAAACTAAATATCTATTATACGATGAGTTGTCGAAATATCATCGCTAACGATATTAATATGAAATGTATGCGTTTGGAAACTTGAGAAGTTTTCGCGCGGCGGTAAAATACCATAAATCGAGGGTGTGTGAATGAGATCGGCCAAGTTTTGACATATTTAGCGAAGGAAGTACTCGCTTTCCGATCAGCTTACTTCGTCTATAGAGTTAAGAAATGTTTTTCGAAGACCGGGCACTGTAAGAAGGCAGGCAGAGAACCTAATGTCGGAACACTTTGTTATCCTAATTTTCCGTACAGACATTGACTAGACTTGACAAAGGGAACCAAACTGGACTGAATAGCTTTAAAATTTTAAATATTTTCTTTATATTACGGTTCAACCCTATCTTCACACAAGCCACAATCATCTCGTGAACCGATAGTGTAACACTTTTCCGGTCATATTTGTACTATTCGTGATATTCCGCTTTTCCTTTTCTAATTCAATTTAGAGATATCATATTGAAGCTGTTTAATTTTTTTAGCTTCACGCTTAATCTCGCATATTTCAGGGTAGGTAGAGAGAACTGCAGGAACTATATGAACCTAGTGTTAAGACACTCCGTTGCTTAGTTCCTGCTTTCTCCGTCTCCATTTTCCGCCTTTTTTGAGGCATTGCGTGTTGAGTGGCGGAACTCAACGCCGCGCTTTGCCTAATTTCCAGAGCAAATGGAAATAGAAAAATCCATCTTCCCCGAGCGGGAATCGAACCCACAAACCGTCGCGTTTACAGGTAGACGCTTACGCCTCTGCGCCACGACGGTCCTCACGGCTTAATTAATTTGATTAAAAAATATTTTGCAGGAGATCTGAATTAAAACCAATTAAAAATTTCCCAATAGATTCAAGTATTCGTTCAAAAAATTCTGTAAATACCTAATAGTTCGGCTTTTTATACTTCGAATTGTAAACAAGAAGAAAAACAAAAATAATGAAAAGGCCTTTGAGATTTTTTGGTTTTAATACAACAGAAATGAGTAAATATTTTTTCCTTTCATAAATTTAAAAAATGTTTATATGTATGGAATGAATATAGATTTTTGAGAAAACCACTTATTTTGTGATTTTTTAGCTTGACTTAGTAACCTGTATAGTAAACTTACCTTTAGAACAGTTCATTCTCTACTTACACGAATTCAAAACACTGTGTGGCAAGTAACAAAACTTAACGCCGCATATTAGTTTTTTTATCTTCACACTGTATCTCATTCATAGTGCAGGGTAGGCAGAGGTAACTGTAAGAACCTTGTTTAAGATTCTACGTTTCTCTCTTTCAAGGCATTTAGTGTTGAGCAAAGTGATTTTGACTTCCATTACACGACTTCACCAGAGTAAATCATTTCAAAATCGAAGGAATCGAACCTAAAAGCTGTCAAGTTTACGTATGCAAACGACGTACGTGATACAATGGCTTTACCACGATGGTCCTCATCATATTATATGTTTAGTCTAAATTCAAAAAATAATATATTAACACTTCTAAAACATTCCTAACTCCATTTTACATGCTCAAATTTAGTAAGATATCGCCGGCGTATATTATGAGAGTTCCACTCAAGTTTGTGTGGTAATTTTGAATTTCTAATAAGTTAAACATGCATCTCTGAAATATAGCTTTCTAAAAATAGACATGTTTTTAAGTCATTTAATTAATTTTATTCTTTAAATCATAAAATAAAAATTAGGATGAAGAAGAATATCCTCGATTGGTTTACACGCTGTATGTCAAATTTAAAAATATATAATATCGATACTTTGTATATAACTGAATTAGTCAGAAAAAGTGATATTTTCATCTTCAAACTTTGTCCCGCAGCAAAGCAGGGTAGGCAGAAGGATCCGTAGGTTCCGTGTGAC
Organism: Dione vanillae; assembly: GCA_037178615.1. Lineage (NCBI taxonomy): Eukaryota > Metazoa > Arthropoda > Insecta > Lepidoptera > Nymphalidae > Dione > Dione vanillae. Next base: position 434,762 of record JAZFAU010000246.1, read on the forward strand.
TCTAGTGTTAAGACACTCCGTGCCCCGTTTTCCGCCTTCCGAGACATTGCCTGATGAGTGCTATAATTCAACGCCGCAGTTACCTCGTGGCTCGAGCAACGGAAGTGGCAATAATTAGTCCTCCTTTAGTGGAATCAAACCCATAAGCCGTCGCGTTTACAAGCAGACGATCTTCTCTGCTGTTACAATTTCTTTTGTATAGAAACTAGAAGCGATTTGCATCTCAAATATAAAAGTTAAATGAAAATTAATAGTATGTGTACTCAATAATATATACATTAACTCGATATCAAATACACAATTATTGGAAACTATAGGCGAACCCTTTTAATCCATGGCATTGAAAGCAACGGCTAGTTGTCGATGCAATTAGCCATCCGATTGCGGTCGCTCTAGTCTTTATTGCGTCATTTCAAATTCATGTTACATTTCTATTTGGTAGGGTTTTAATTAAACTGTATGAGTATCTAAGCAATTATATATAATATACTAAGTAAACTCTTTTAATAGTAAGTTTTGTATGGTAAAGCCTACTTGTATAGATAAGCGATGAAATTATGTTAATCAGGGCTGTTGTATATATGCAAAGGCTTGATTTGAGGAGAACTACTCTGAAAAATATCAATAAAATATTATTGAATTATGTCATTTACTACAATTACATAGAATTTCTGTTCGAATACACTTGAAGTATATGGTCTATGTATGTTTGGATGTGATTAGTTATACGAAACTGACCACTTAACCATAACCATAATATTATTGGACAGCGGCATACAGTGCGGTTCACCATTTAACGCACCATTAACCTAGAATATAAGATAAAGATTAACAAAAATTAAAAAATAATAAACGTACTCAAAACTTAACATTATACCTTTGCAAATATATATGGCACTTTACAGATGAAATATAAAAAATATGTTACTTTCTCTTTTTCGTCGACAAAACGACAAAATCCCGCTCGCAAATTTAGGTCATCATTTATAAGTTTTACTTATCGTTTCGTTGACCTACAAGCATGAAATTGGTATCGAACCTCAATATGCTAATCTTATTCGCTTTTTACTAGCACTAGCGGTATATAACACTATGCTCTAAACACAAGGTGTTTAGTGATATATTCCCTAAATTTACACTACAAGCTTACCTACACGTTATCTGTTATCTTTATTATTCCGACATATATTTTTTTCTCTAAAAACAGTCAGTGACCCAAAAAATATATAAATATGTATATATTGTCAGAAAAATAAGTTTCATTTTCATCACACCAGCGTCGGCCTTCTATAATAACTAAGATAGTTTCGCTCGCTTCACGCACCGATACACATAATTGCCTATATTTACGAGTATACATGATATTTGGAATATTTACATGTATTTCAAATTTTTTATACTATAATTAACATATAGCAGTAATATATTATGTTGTCCTAAAAATATTTATAGTCTAGAAAAAAATTCAAAAAGGTCAAAAAATTTATAAATTATTTAAGGCATAAGATACAAGGGAATTCTGTTGAATTTTTCGCCATTGTTTCTTAGCAGAACTTTCCTTAAATCAATCTACCTGAGCCGATGGTACCTTCTGTACAAAAACTGTTGACAAAACTGACATCTTTATGTAATTTCCGTCTTTTAGATGGATCAATTTGATTTTAAGTCTACATGACATTTCTTTCTCCTCATTTCACCGTTGTACTCTTATTTTATAGAATTAAAAAAGATACCTTATATATAAACAAAAAACTGTTCTTATTACTTAATTTTTATCATTAATAAGATAATGTTACCGTATGTTGTTTGTTTATTCAGAGTCTTAATGTTAAACGTCACTGATATACAGGACGAATTATATTATGTTTTCTGCTTCGGCAACAAAACGCGGTGTTATGTTAAGTTACGCCATCAGACTAAATGCAGCGAGGGGGTAAATGAGTATAGTCTTAGCTAACAAGACGAAGGTTAAAAAATTGCCCAATAAAGAATTTATTTGACATTGGTCGTGACAAAGAAAAACATATATGTATATATATTTTACCATGGTCATGGGACACAGTTTCAAATCCCGCTGCGTTCAAATTTTATATGTTTTATTTAAGTATTTTTCTTATCATTATTGCACATTGATACTTAAAAAATCATGAAAATAATTTGAATTACTTTAAATACAAGATAAAGGTTTGTACAGTTATTAGCGTGTAGGAGCAAAACAGACGTAAAAATAAGAAATTGGTATATCAAATCAAAATCAAGTATCTTAAATCTAAATTTATTTCCGCCTACGGAAACCTGAAATCGGAATATTATATTCGAAATGAGACTAAGGAACCAAGTGGTAAAGTATAACAACAAATGTAATTCTTGACTATATGTATATTGAAAAACCTTTAAATACTACAAGGTAAGGTTAGAAGAATATAATTGAAGGAAATTACCCTTTGCCTCCATTATCAGTAATTATTTTTCCGGAAACACGCTATCTTCATTCCGTATAATTGCTGTGGCGTTATAAAGTACTTTATTAATAATTAATAATGTTTTTTCTTAATATACTTTTTCCGTGTATTGTAATGTGAAGATACCCTAATATTATTTCTCGTTTAGATTTAATACTTAGGCTTTGTCTTAGATATCATAGAATAAACAGATAGAATTTAGTTTAAAACACTCCGTTCTCTATTATTTCAGTTGCATTTTGAGTGGCGGAACTTAACGATGTAATTTGTCTTGTTAGTGAAAATAAAAAAATAAATAAACCGTCATGTCGCGAAGGCGTAGAATAACTATAAACATCACGGGTTGTGGGTTCAATTTTCACTCGGGGAGATGGATTATTTCCATTTTCTTCACTCTTTCAACTGGCGTTGAGTTCCGCCACTCAACTTACAATCTCGAAAAAAGGTGGAAAGCGGACTGGAGCGAACGAACGAACGAACGAACGGAGTGTCTTAACGCTAGATTCCTGCTGTTCCCTGTGGATAAAACTGAAGAAAACCAAAAATAATAACATTATACTTTTGAGTGGACATCGAATTTACAATCATTGCGTTTAAAATATGTAATAATAATAACAAAATGAAATTATTCAAACACTTTCTTACGTATAATTTATTAAAGCAATAGAACACAAAAATTCGAACAAGACATCTCCATGGTCTCATGTTAAGAAAATGAGTATTGTGATTTTAAATTCAAAAAAGCAACAAAAATTATGGTTTCATTTTTTAAATAGAATCTCTTTTTAGTTTTTACAAATCTCAGGAGAAAATTTTGCGTAATTTATTTACAGTGCATGAAAATTAAATACAATAGAGATGGTTTAAAGAGTTAAGCAAGCTTAAGGCGAAGATAGCTTATAGGCTTAGATAGCTTGAATATTACTTAGAAAATACAACTGATTAAAGTTAATTTTCAAAGAAAAATATTAGAATACACGCAGTCCAGACCCATATGTTTCAACACCAATTGACACAAATTCGTCACATTTATATTTTTTGTCATTTAAAAGTACCTGCTTTTTCTATCTGATTATTTTAAAACCTCCAACATTTATGAAATGATTATTACAAAATAGAGTCCCCATAATATTAAGAAGATTTCATTTACAGTATTTTTTTAGCCATAGCCATTTCTTATGAAAAATATTACCCAAATTTATTCTATCCTCATGGTTTATCCTACAATATTCCACTATTTATACAACAAATCGGAATTGTAGAACGAGGATTTGCGCTGCTTAGTTCCGACGCTTATTGCTTTGTATCAGTTAAATAAACTAGCTAAGCTCAGCCAGATTACAGATGGTGGCATTCTGTATCTGTATTGTAGTAAGATTGATAAATAAAGATTTTGTATGCAAGAACAATTAAAACCACCATTATATGTAACATTAATTATATTTAAATTTTCACGTGACAACGTCTTAAATTAGGTTGCGGCTCGGAGTCACATATGAAAAAGGTAACGTAACGATGTGTCAACTGTCACCGAACTATGATCGGTCCGCCGCGCGTATCACTTGACACATGTACAATGTTTTAGTAAACAAAATATATTTTCTATAGTTAAAATTTGTGCAATTTATATTATAATTATTAATCATATCAATAAATATTCTACCGAGAAAAAGACGTTGTCACGTAAAATTTTCGCCCGTAAAACCCACTTTACAGGCAACCATTTTTTTTTATAAGTTATTTATTTTTATTGCATGTAATGTAAAATTCCTTATGTAAGTACTTTATGAAATAGAAGATTGAATAATTGGTTGGTCCAAAATAATTTTGTTAAATTGTACATATACATATATACTTATTTATTTTTTCATTATTGTACTTTTTTTTGTATCCTTTGGGTGTGCAATAAAGGATTATTATTATTATTAAATATCGTACACTGTCACTTATATTACCATTAAAGCTTTATTCAATCAAAGCTCCATGTCATAATAATGAGATAAAAAATGTAAATGTACTATCAAAACACAGTGTCAAAGATACTGGAGGAATGTCACGTAAAAAGCATGTATGAAGAGGCTAATGATAGTGGAAGAGGCGAAAACGATATGCAGAAACCACAGCGTTGGGCGCTTCTTTCTCTGACTACCCCGCTAGGGATAAAGATTGAAATTATGTATGTATATGTAAATTTACTATAACTGACAGGCCCAAATAACAATATAATTGGAGCTTATTTTTTAATGGAAACTTTGCCTTAAATTTATATACATTAAAACCCACACCTCAAAATTTTTCCAAAAATAACTTACAAAAATATTGCTTTCTATACAAATTAATATTTACTTATAATGTTTCTCAAGTGATTGAACGATTTATTTGGAAGTCAAAGCTTACATTTGGGTAACCTATGTCTATAAATTAATTCATACTTGCATTATTCATATATTCATATACTTACAAAGTTGACATTGTATATGTTATGAATGTATCTTAGTCATACATATATTATTAGGATCCTAGTCTGTTGTAATATTGTATTACATATAGTATAATATCTACACATTGTGTTCCACAAACATACATATATAAGAGTAAGTAGAGAAGAATTTCCGAGACGTTGTTATTTATGTGGCCGAACTTAACGCCACGATTTATATAATTTAAGATAAAAAAAGCATTTATTTAATTCAAAAATTTAAAATTATTATTACAAATAAATCACCCCGGGGACGGGAAAGCAAGGACGGAACGGAGTGTCTTAACACTAGGTTCCCACGATCCCTGCAGTTCCCTCTGCCTACCCTGCCATGTGCGGGATAAAGCGTGAAGCTAAAAAAAAAATAATTCACTATTATTACAAAAATCTTATTGTAAAAGCGTACACATTGCGGAGTTACAGGTCAGCTAATATTTTTTTTAAGCTTCACGTTTTATCCCGCACATGGCAGGGTAGACAGAGGGAATTGCAGGTACCATATCTAGGAACCTAGTGTTAAGAAAAAATGGAAATAGAAAATCCATCTTCCCCGAGTGGGAATCGAACCCAGAAACCGTGGTGTTACAAGCAGACGTTGCGCCTCTGCGCCACGACGTTCCGACATCTAATAATGATGATAATTATCTTAATTATAATACTTATACAGGCTGATATGTGTAATAGTCCACTGCTGGACATACCTGTACCTACATACATTATTTATCATATGTATATATAAATATACTATATATATATATATATATATATATATATATATATATATATATATATATATATATATATATATATATATATATATATATATATATATATATATATATATATATATATATATATATATATATATATATATATATATATATATATATATATATATATATATATATATATATATATATATATATATATATATATATATATATATATATATATATATATATATATATATATATATATATATATATATATATATATATATATATATATATATATATATATATATATATATATATATATATATATATATATATATATATATATATATATATATATATATATATATATATATATATATATATATATATATATATATATATATATATATATATCTATATATACATATACATATTAAAATCCTTTCCTTCGTCTATTTACGTATTTATATTCGTAACAAAATATTATTTGTTGTAGCACGATAAATAATATCTCAAAAGGAAAAAAAAAACATTCTATTTCAATGTAGTACAAGGATAAATGAAGATTGCTTGTTCATCGCTCAGGATTTACGCCCGGTTTGCATTACACGCCTAATTCTTTAGATTAACTCGGGTGTTACACTGGATTTTTACACCCTCAAACAAAATAAGATTAATTGTACATTTTTATGTGAATGCTACAACTGCGGAAATTATTTCATATGTGTCCGAAATCTAAATGCACATGAAATTTAATAATCAAGCAGATTACTACTGAGAGTTTTTAATATTTTTGAAAACTCGTTTAGCTTAGTTCGCTTTGTTAATTTTTTGTACTTTTGTGTCTACGCAAAACAAGGTTTCCAGAAATAAACCAGTGTTATGATATTTTGTTTTTTTTTTTTGCTTTCAGCCTAGTTGTTTTATCTCTTATAGAGTGGCGGAGCTTAACACTGCTTTCACCTTTTTCATTAAAGTGAAGGAAAGGAATATATTTTGAGAAGATATTAACTGAATCCATGAACTGTCGGGCCGACTCTTCGGCACGACTAACTAGTCGTAAGACGTTATACTTACGTATACTTTACGTATAAACTTGCAATATCTAATAGTTCCGCCACTAAACGCGCAATGCCTTAAAAAAGGCTGAAAGCAGGTACGGAGAAAGCAGGGACTAAGCAACAGAGTGTCTTAACACTAGATTTATGTATTTCCTGCAGTTCCCTCTGCCTTCCCCGCCGTGTGAGGGATAAAGCATGAAGACATTAAAAAATACAAATCTATAATATGAAATTTACTCATTTATATAACCAATTATTCCGATAAAACTGCAATAAGCTTGCATCTAAGCTCAGTCATAGAAATATGAACTTTACTTTTTAAGCACACTATCGGACGTAATACACGAACTGCTCAGCCCAAGTTGTAAACTCAGTCTGTAACTTTAGTTAGCGAATTCACGTGCTCCCTGATTCGAACAGTGTCGATATTCCTTGCTCCATTTGCTTGTGAACTATTTCAATATCTATTTCCATTCAATTATATTGGATTAATATTGAATTATGAATTATATTGCGTGGAATTTATGTAAAATATCATGAATAAAAATAATATAATGTTATGAACTACTACAGTAAAAATATTTTGCAGTTGAATAGTTTGTTAAGTTGCGCGAATCTCAGAAACTGTTGGTCCAATTAAAATAAATATGTTACTAAGACTTATAAAAAAGACATCATTTCTCTTCTACTAAATCATATTAAAATTTTAGGAATATCTTAGAAAAAAAACCAAATGTTTAATATTGTTCTTTAATAATATCTATAAATTTCCTTATTATAGCAATGTCATTAAGTAAAAAACTAACAAATATTATTCTAGCTTCACGCTTTATCCCGCATATTGCACGGTAGGCAGAGGGAACTGCAGGAACCATTTGAACCTAGTGTTAAGACACTCCGTTGAGCATCCGTCGTGGCGCAGAGACGTAAGCGACTGCCTGTAAACGCGACGATTTGAGTGTTCGATTTCCACTCGGGGAAGATGGATTTTTCTATTTCAATTTTCTTCGCTCTGGCAACTAGGCAAAACGTGGCGTTGAGTTCCGCCACTCAACACGCAACGCCTCGAAAATGGCGGAAAGTGGGGACGAAGACAGCAGGAAATATTATTCCAGATCGAAAATTTACTTAAAATGACAATTTAAGAGCAAAAAATAAAATTCACTGCTTCCATTCCATCTAACATCCTTTATTAATCGAAAAAGAAAACCCACATTATGAGATTGCACTCACATTGTCCAGTCGGTCCATCCATTATGGGAATGCTCCGTTTTTGAAATAACAAGCTTGCATCTCTCATTGTACTAAGCTGTATGAAAAAATGACAATTAATCACCGTTGGAAAACGCTGCACGTTAAAACTGGCCATTCGTTCCGAACGAATGAGTGATAAAATTTTACAATAGCCTTCTGTTCAACTGTCCAGAGCTCACACCGACCTATTTTGAAGTTATTAAAGATATTGTCATCATATTTCCCACGGATATGGTCGCGACTGTACGTTGTGAGTGTGCTTATTTTGTATATCAAGGTTAGTTATATATGAAATGTATACTATTTTTTTTATTGATTAAGCGTTATATACCGCATATTGCAGGGTAGGCAGAGGGAACTGCCGGGACCATATGAACCCAGTGTTAAGACACTCCGTTACTTTAGTCCAATCTTCTTATCTTATCTTTTAAATATTTCCCTATTATTATAGGCATTACAAATATTTTAATTTCAAATACTCTAATTTTAACTTTCTTTCACACGTATACTTAGACTCATACACACATAAAAAGCAACGATAAACAAGACTCGCCAAACAGTTAAAGTATCAGTCAAATTCAATTACAAGCGTAAAATTCAAATTCATATACAACCCTAATATAAACCTGTTTCCATCTAAACATGTCCGCGGCAAACAGCTTGTATTCGTAATTCCGGCTGAATATTCATCCGACCGTTCGGATATAACGTCAGAGGGTTATTTGTTACTAGGATTTGGATAAATTTCGCTGTCTCAAATCAACGTATGTATGTATGTATATGTAAATGTATGGAGCGTGAGTGACGCTTCTAATTACAAATGCTTTGGTTATTAAGGACTTAAATATTAGTGTAATTAACCAAATTATTAATTGATACTTAGATTGGTGGTAGTAGTAATTGCTTATATTTAATATTACCTACCTTTATGATATAACTGTTTGTTATTCATAAGTAACTGAAGTCTTTTGTGACCCACTATAGAAATCGAAAAAATCTGTAGTGTACCTCTTTACTCGACAGCACGTGGGCGTAAAGAGCGGGTTCGATTTCTACTTGTGGAAAAAATATTATCATTCACTTGCTGCGTTGCGACAGCCTTAAATATAAGTTTTTTTTTTATTTAATTAGAAAGATATATGTATGAAGCAAATATCAGTGATAAAAGAGGTAGACATTCGAAAACACAGTATCGAACATACTGGTAAAAGGTCACGTAAAAAGCATGAAGAGAGCGTGTACGAAGAGTTTAGTGACAGTGGACGAGGCGGAAGAGGTATGTAGGGACCGCAGCGTTTGGCGCTCGGTTCTCTCTGACTACCCCGCTAGGGATAAAGCGTAAAGTCTTGTATATATGTAAAGAAAAAAATGTGTTGAGTTCCGCCACTCAACACGCATCGAGAAAAGCGGAAAGCGGGGACGGAGAAAGCAGGCACTAAGCATCGGAGTGTCTTAACACTAGGTTCATATGGTTCCTGCAGTTCCCTCTGCCTACCCTGCCATGTGCGGGATAATGTGTGAAGCAAAAAAGAATAGAATTCCATGTTTCAATTTATCGACTACACACCTAATCTTGTATACAATAGTTACGAGTTCGCATCCTATGGTATAAAATGAATTTTTACCTTTTTTCGTCAACACTAGTTTCCATCTGTATCTGTATCTGTTCCATAAAAAATATTTTTATATTACAAACATTTCCTGTTCTGCTACGATACAATGTAATGTCGATATTTGCAATTGCAATCACGCAATGTTTCTGAATGAGCGGAATGTGGAAAGATTGGACACAGGATAACATCGGTAACGTCAGGTTTTTTACAATATTCGTACAAATAATATTGTTTTTCAGCTTCGCGCTTTCTTTGTGTCTATTTTACATAAAAATGATTTTTTAATATAATTATTTCCAGGAAGCATTGGTTACTCGGCATTTGTTATACATTCAGATATTCATACTGCTCGCATAGAAAAAAGCTAAGGGCCAAACTCACTGTTAAAGATTCTGTTAAAGAACTAACTGCTAGAAATCTTTGTTATATATGTTACATTTTTTATATTATATATATCAACTGTTTACATACACAATGATTGTCCGAAAGGACAATCCTGAAAGAACACATCATCAAAAGCCTTCATTACCGCTATAACTATATGATTTTTGAATAACTACAACATTAAAAATGTTAGAAATCCCTATGGTGGGACAGTGGGACATTTTCTGATAATATGGGACAATTATGAGTAAGAAGACAATGCGTGGTATTATGTTTCACCACTGAATCCGCGGTATATAGAAAATTGGGTGGAATGTGGGTACAGAGTTTCCTTACACTAAGTACATTCTATCTACACTTTTGTATGCAAAAAAATTAAAAGCAGCTTCTTTTTTAAATGCAAAAAATCCAAACAATTACAAAATATATAAAAATTACATACGATATAGTCTTAGGTATGTAGGGACGTATGTACGTCACATTTTATTATAAATTATATTGTGAACTTGTAACTTCAGTCAGTCGTCTTTAGACGCTCGAACTAATAGTGCGTTAATAACCTGCCATATAAAATATGTATTTTTATAATTATTCGTCAACGAAATAAATTCCTGAAGTACGTGTTCGTTTTATTACTAGGACTTCTGACTCAATAAATGTGGATACGAAATATTATATATAAAATAAATAAATATACACAAAACTGGTGACCCCGTTGAAGAATACGTCAACCTATTGTCATTTTAATTTAAAATAATGACACAGCCTGGACAAAATCCGATGCTCGTTAAAAAGGAAGACTCAGACGTATCGTTGGCTGCGATTACTGATTCGTCAAGATTACCAGATTTTTGGAAAGAGACGCCGCGACTGTGGTTTGTACATTTTGAATCAGTGCTAGCAAACCAAAAGCTAAGTGACGAGGTTAAATATAACCTGCTAGTGGCCAAATTGAGCAAAGAAATTATTCAGCAGGCTAGCGATATTTTACTGTCTCCGCCGGATATTAAGAAATATGATACGCTGAAAAATAGATTACTTGCTTGTTATGAAGAATCGGAGAACCGGCAGTTTCAGAAGTTACTGTCAGAGATGGAACTGGGAGAACAGAAACCATCGCAGCTTCTACGTAAGATGAGAGATTTAGCTCGTGATAAGCTACCAGTCGAGACGCTGCTTATGATGTGGACAGGACACTTACCTCCATCGATACGAGCAGTGTTGGCCGTTAGTGATAACAGAGATCCAGACAGCTTAGCCGCCATAGCAGATAAGATAATAGAAACAACGCGTCCCATAGAAATTTCAGAAGTTACCTCCAGTAAACCAGCATGTAACAGCGGACCAGATCTCGCAGCAGAACTGTCAAAACTTCGATTAGAAGTCATGCAACTGAAGCGGAGGCAAGGAAGGCAAGTTTGGCGAGATATGAGAAGAGGAAATCGTGCAAGGTCTACTTCGAGACGGCGTCGACGTGAGTCTACGTTTGGCCCGCGCCGAGCACCTGGAGATGAAGATTGGTTGTGCTTCTATCATTTCCGGTACAAGCAGCGAGCTACTAAGTGTGTTCAACCCTGTGCCTGGAAACAAGAGAAGACGGAAAACTAGACACGGCACAGCTTGTGGCGGATAACTGTGCCATTTCGCCATCGCCTCGCCTTTGTGTAAGAGACTTTCGTAGTAATCTTAAGTTTTTAGTAGATACTGGCGCTAATGTTTCAGTAATTCCTATATTAAATAAAAGCCGCTTTAGTAGGGATAAGTGTACTGAGTATCAGTTATATGCAGCAAATGGCACTGGCATTAAAACTTATGGAACAAAAACATTAATTTTAGATTTAAAACTGCGAAGGCCATATCGGTGGACTTTTATTATTGCTGATGTGAAACAACCGATATTAGGGGCAGATTTTTTGAGTCATCACGGTTTACTTGTTGACTTAAGCTTACGTAAATTAATAGATAAGAAAACTAATTTAAATATTTTCGCATCAGTTGTTAATAGTGCTCAGTCTTCATTAACAACAGTAGATTTAGGCAATATGTTTTCAGATTTATTGTGTAAGTATCCAGAAATTACGAAACCTTTAAACTTTAAGGAGACTCCTAGCCATTCAGTATATCATTATATAGAGACTACGGGCCCACCTGTTCACGCTAAGGCGAGACCATTGCCACCGAACAGGTATAGTAAAGTCAAGGAGGAGTTCCGCATAATGCAGGAAATGGGCATATGTAGGCCTTCGAAGAGTGCCTGGGCCAGCCCATTACACGTGGTGCCGAAAAAGAATGGCGATCTACGACCCTGCGGAGACTACCGTAAGTTAAACTCGATTACTAAGCCCGATAGGTATCCTATTCCAAGATTACACGATTTTACGTATTTACTTGCAAAAAAGAAAGTATTTTCTAGATTAGACGTTAACCGCGCATACCATTTTATTCCAGTTAATCCTGAAGACATTGAGAAAACAGCGATAATCACGCCATTTGGATTATTTGAATTTCCTCGTATGACATTTGGATTGCGTAATGCAGCCCAAACGTTTCAACGATTTATGGATCATACGGTGTTAAAAGGATTAGATTTTATTTTTTGTTATATAGATGACGTCATTATCGCCAGTGACTCAATGGAATCACATAGGATGCACTTGGATCAAGTATTCAATCGTTTTAATGAGTACGGAATAACGATAAATATAGCTAAATGTTGTTTCGGCCAGGAAGAAATAGATTTTTTAGGTTTTCGAGTAACAAATACTGGTATTCGCCCATTGAATGATAGAATCGAAGCTATCGCTAATTTTCCTAAGCCTAAGACAGTAGAGGAACTTAGAAGATTTATGGGAATGTTAAATTTTTATCGGTCGCATATTCCAAAAGCCGTGGAATGTCAGGCGATTTTAAATAGTTATTTAAACGGGACTAAAAAGAAAGACAAATCTATCATACAATGGACACCTGAAGCTGACAATGCATTTGCGAAATGTAAGGAGAGCTTGCGGAATTCCGTCACGTTGTCGCATCCGATACCTGATGCGCCGCTTGCGCTTTTAGCTGACGCGTCAAACACTGCGGTAGGTGCGGTGTTGCAACAGTACCTAAACAGCGAATGGATGCCATTAGGTTTTTACTCTAAAGCTATGTCTAAAACGGAAAAAAATTATTCAGCTTACGATCGTGAACTTTTAGCAATATATTTAGCTGTTAAATATTTTCAGAATATGATAGAAGGCAGGCAAAATTTTAAGATCTTTAGTGATCATAAACCATTAATGTATGCGTTTTCTAAGAGTTGTAATGCAAAAGAATCACCACGAAGGATACGGCAACTTGCTTTTATTAGCGAATTCACTACCGATATTAAATATATTTCCGGTACGAACAATAGTGTGGCAGACGCCTTATCTCGTATTGAAACTGTATACTGCCCGGAGACTTTGAATTACCGCGAATTGGCATTAGCACAGGCTAATGATAATGATTTATTTAATTTGCCTATTGGTAGCAAAATCAAATTAAAAAAGATAGTTGTACCTCAGTCTGATGGAAAACCAATTTTTTGCGATATTTCTACCGCGAACGTGAGACCTTATCTTCCCGAAAAATTTAGAAAGATAGCCTTTAATTCAGTGCATAATTTAAGCCATCCTGGCATTCGAGCAACACAACGTTTAATGCAAGACAGATTTTTTTGGCATGATATGAATAAAGACGTAGGTCGATGGAGCAAGGCTTGTATGCAATGTCAAGTTACAAAGGTTAATCGTCACACTAGTTCTGAATTAGGAACTTTTCAAAAATGTGATCGATTTGAACACATTCATGTCGATTTAGTAGGACCTTTGCCCACTACGGAAGATGGATATAGATATTGTTTGACAATAATAGACCGACGTACTAGATGGCCGGAAGCGTTTCCAATTAAGAACATTTTAGCGGAAACCGTTGCTAAAACAATTTATAACGGGTGGATAGTTCGTTTCGGTTGTCCTTTAAAACTTACATGTGACCAAGGTAGGCAATTTGAAAGTTCATTATTCTTATCGCTTTTAAAGATTATGGGCATTCAAAAATCAAGGACTACGCCTTATCATCCACAGTGTAACGGTATCGTGGAACGGTGGCATAGAGCTCTAAAAGTTTCACTTTCGGCTAGGTTAAATAATAATTCGTCGTCTTGGTTTGACGAATTGCCAACGGTCATGTTAGGTTTGCGATCAGCAATAAGATTAGGCAATGGTACAAGCGCCGCCGAAATGGTATACGGGCAAACTTTACGTTTGCCTGGCGATTTTTATACACCAAGTGTTTATAATAATAGTTCAGATTATACTTGTGTAAATAAAATACGCGAAACTATCAATAATTTGAGTCCAGTACCTTGTGTCAATACTACTTCTAAATCCATTTTTGTCCATCCAGACCTAAACAAAGCAGAATTTGTTTTTGTTCGAAATGATGCTGTAAGAAAACCGCTGCAGCCCACTTATGTTGGTCCATACCGTGTAATTCAAAGAACAAATAAAGTGTTTACTTTACAGTTTCCGAATAATCAAAGAAACGTTTCTATAGATAGATTAAAACCTGCGTATTTATTAGCGGATACTATTCCTAGTGATCATGAAAATTCAATTTCTAATAATTTTTCAAAAAATATTAGTAATAACAATCATAAAAACGCTCACAGTATGTCACTTGAACCATACACTACGAGTAGTGGTCGAGTCATCAAAAACCCCTTGCGATTTGTTTTAGATCAATGAACTTCATCGCTTACTTAAATATTTAATTTTCGTATTTTTTACTTTAATTGTGATTCGACATCATTGATACAAAATAAATAACTTAGCAAAATTGTATAATTTATGTTACTAATATATATAATATAGAGAGTTCATAATAATTGTCTTAGAATATGTCATGCGATAGGTATAGTTATTGTTTTGTAATTTGTAACCTGATGCCAGTTGCCAGCTGCATTGAAATGTTGTTATTGTATTTACATGTCATAATCGGTAATATAATTTTAATTTTTACTTGTAATGTTGTAATGCTAATTTGACAAATTTTATTTTTATTGTATTCAATCAAAGTTTATATTTTATTTTTTATCTGTATACATCTATTGGGTAATTGAAAAAATATGTTTGGAATTGTCTACATTTATAAGGGTTTATAAAAATTTTATTTATATATTTTTTTAAGGAGGGGGATAATGTAGGGACGTATGTACGTCACATTTTATTATAAATTATATTGTGAACTTGTAACTTCAGTCAGTCGTCTTTAGACGCTCGAACTAATAGTGCGTTAATAACCTGCCATATAAAATATGTATTTTTATAATTATTCGTCAACGAAATAAACTCCTGAAGTACGTGTTCGTTTTATTACTAGGACTTCTGACTCAATAAATGTGGATACGAAATATTATATATAAAATAAATAAATATACACAAAAGGTATATAGCGCGCGACCTACAAAGTCCCTAGCGTCGCATTACGTACAGATTATGGTCGCTACTCGGCATTACACGTTTAAATGGCTTCCTATGAAATGAATGGAAGTTTAACTATAATGTGTGCAAAAAACGCAGGTTAATTTTTAGTAGCTTGTGATTTTATTTTATTTATTTTTGACTATAACTATTCCGCTTATAGCGTGGTGAAGAGAACATAATGTTAGCACACACAGCTGTCTTTTCGAGACACTCTTGTTCGACAATCGCTATGTATTTTGTTCTATAGTACTTTAAATATTAAAAAATATGCATAATAGAAGATATATATATGAAAAAAACATGCTTATATCTAAATATAGTTCAATTTATTATTTGTCCACAAAGTCAATTCATATATAAATACTTCATAGTAATATCAAGTATATTAGTATGAAGTATTTATATATGTATATGTTAGTATGCTAAATTTGGAGGAAATCGATTTACGAGTACATACAAATAGTGATCTAAAGGATTACGATAAGCTACTGTATAATTTCTTTCACCTTTTTTACTTATTTGAGGAGGTTATTGTGCTGTAGTCGAATAGTGTCCCGAGGGATTTAGTTTTTTTTTTTTTTTTTTATAATATAGGTGGCAAACGAGCTGACAGATCACCTGATAGTAAGTGAATACTGCCGCCCATAGACATTTGCAACACCAGAGGAGCTACAAGATGCGTTGCCGGCCTTTTAAATGAGAATACGCTCTTTTCTTGAAGGTCTGCAGGTCGTATCTGTCCGGAAATACCGCATGCGGCAACTCATTCCACTATTTTATGGTGCGGGGCAGAAAATTTCTGTTAAAACGCACAGTAGTACTCTGCCAACTGTCAAGGTGGTGGGGGTGGTAGAGTTGTCGCATAGATCGATGACGGAAAGAGGCGGCAGGGATCAGCCCGAACAGTTCTTCAGAGCACTCCCCATGATATATGCGGTAGAGAATGCATAGCGAGGCTACATCTCTACGCAGTGCCAAGGTGTCGAGCCGATCAGAAATCTTTTCGCAATCGACAATTCGAGTTGCTCTCCTTTGAATGCGGTCTAGAGGGAGAAGCTGGTATTGGGGAGCCCCTGCCCAAAGATGTGAACAGTATTCCATGTGAGGCCGAACCTGAGCTTTATAAAGTTGCAGGCGGTGAGCCGGCGTGAAATACCGTTTCGATCTATTGAGCACACCGAGCTTCTTCGAGGCTAATTTAGCCTTACCCTCCAGATGACCACGAAACTGGACTTCGCTCGATATGTCAACGCCAAGATTTCCGATATTGGCTGAGGCAGTTAGAGGAGTGCTCTCAAAACGGAGCGATACGACAAATGGCAGCTTTTTAGCGGTGAACGCGCAAACTTGTGTCTTCTTGGGGTTAAATTGGATAAGATTTAGTTTACCCCAGTCTGATACTTTCTGACACGAAGTTTCAATTTCAGACACAAGTTTGGTTCGGCTTTCAATGACGTTTTCCCGTGAAATGTTGGCGCGGCCGGTGTATAAAGCATCACCCGTGCTGTCATCCGCATAACAATGAATGCCACTCATTTGCAGTTACGCAATTCATTAGTTTTTTTATTGCAATTTAAATCGAAAAGCGATATTTTAATAAGTTACCTTTAACTGTCATGCTATGCAGCACAAAATTAAATTTAATAAAAGAAAATTAGCCTACTTTGGAATAACTAAAAGTATTAGTAATAATAAAGAAAATTAGGTTATGTATTCAGTGATAAAAAAAATTAAGAACATATTTATTACACAACAGTCACAAGACAAAGTGCGGCGTTGTTCGACACGTAGTTTTGCATAAATTAAGCGGACAGTGAAGAAAGGAATATCTTAACACTATGTAAGTCCCCTCTTACACACTTCCCGGTGTATCTTGAATGTAGCAGAATAGAACGTGCAAAATTGTTTATTTTTTTTAAAGTTTCACGCTTTATCCCGCACACGGCAGGGTAGGCAGAGGGAACTGCAGGACCCACAGGAATCTAGCGTTAAGACACTCCGTCGCTTTAACCTTGCTTTCAGCCTTTTTCGAGGCATTGCGTGTTGAGTGGCCGAACTCAACGGCTTTGCCTGGTTGCCAGAGCAAAAAATGGAAATAGAAATATCCATCTTCCCCGTGTGGGAATCGAACCCAGAAACCGTCATATTTACAGGTAGACACTAACAAAACCTAGTTATATAGTTAAAACTAAACAAAATAAAACTATAATATTTTGTTTTTAGAATAACAACGTTTGTTAATTCCACGGATACGCTAATATGGATAAGTTATAGTCGTAAAAATGATTTATTACAGCGCATTACGAGTGGACCACATGTGTGTGAATGGATTGTATATATTTCTATTTTTTGTGTGTAATTGGCCTTATGCAGGTGCTTTATAATGCATATTTATCATTAAATTATTATTTGGTTAATAAATATTGAAAATCTTTGAATAGAAGCGTCAAATTGAACATTTAGTGGTAACAAGAAAGACTATTGAGGCATAGTGTTAGCGTATATGCCTGGTGGTTGTTGGTTCAATTCCATTAAAGGAAAATGTATTATTGATTTCCTTGTTCTAGTAATAAGAGGTGTTGATACTAGGTTCCTTTTGCCTATCCTGCTATATGAGGGGCAAAGCGTGTATTTAAAACACAAGAATGGCAAAACAGAAATATTTTATTAGTTAAATCTAATTTCCGTACGCAATATTAAGACTAACATTATCTAATTACAAGCATAGAATCGAGAAATGTATAGGAAAGTACGATTTGTTGAATTCAAGTAAAACAAAAATTAAAACAAAACTATGTATTATGTTCTATAAGTTAACGAAATCGCAAAGTATATGGCTAGTAAAATTTCATAAAATACAAAAATAATTTATAATTTTTTGAAAGGTGAAGAGATTTAACATTATCATTGTTCATCATAAAATTAATATGCAACTAATAATTAAATAGCCAACGATTACCGCGATCAGCTCCAGAATATTTAAATAATATTAATTATGAAGCTACCACTTGTATGTGAACAATTAATAGATTTCGTGTAATTATATTGACCTGGAATTCGTTTAAACATGGATTTTCCGATTAATACTAATTTTGATATTTACGCACTTGAAACTGCACTTGAAACTGAAGTCTCACACACACACACACACATACCTCTATATATATATATATATATATATATATATATATATATATATATATATATATATATATATATATATATATATATATATATATATATATATATATATATATATATATATATATATATATATATATATGTATATATATGTATATATATGTATATATATATATATATATATATATATATATATATATATATATATATATATATATATATATATATATATATATATATATATATATATATATATATATATATATATATATATATATATATATATATATATATATATATATATATATATGTATATATATGTATATATATGTATATATATATATATATATATATATATATATATATATATATATATATATATATATATATATATATATATATATATATATATATATATATATATATATATATATATATATATTTATATATATATATATATATATATATATATATATATATATATATATATATATATATATATATATATATATATATATATATATATATATATATACATATAAATGCCACGAATATTTGAATTTTTGTTGTTAATACAACAAAAATTCACTAATTCCACTATCAGGCTAATTACACTATCATTACATTAATCACACTATCAGGCTTCATTATGTCTCATGAAACAATTTCTTTATTGCACTATAAAAAAACGAATTCTCCCTCTATTCTAAAAAAGTTTTCTCAGTTATTACCTAGGTTTTCAATATTATACAATCATCAACATAAACAAAAATTAAAATAATAATCCAGCAAGATTTAAAAAAATTACTGAATATTCGATGTCGATAGCTCATATTCGCATAGTAAAAGAATAACATGACTAATATACATACATTTTTTTTTATTTTCGATAAATTTTATTTTATATCAATAAATATTAAGTAATAGCAAATACTTTTTTGAGGACCGTCGTGGCGCAGAGGCGCAACATCTGCCTGTAACGCGACGGTTACTGGGTTCGATTCCCAGTCGGAGAAGATGGATTTTTCTATTTCCATTTTCTTCGCTCTGGCAAACTAGGCAAAGCGCAGCGTTGAGTTCCGCCACTCAACACGCAATGCCTCGAAAACGGCGGAAAGCGGGACCGGAGAAAGCAGGGACTGAGCAACGGAGTGTCTTAACACTAGATTCCTACGGTCCCTGCAGTTCCCTCTGCCTATCCTGCCTTGTGCGGGATAAAGCGTGAAGCTAAAAAAAAAATACTTTTTATTTCCATGCTATCTGATCAATTAAATATTTCATATAAACAATAATGCGAACAAAAACATTTCAAAAATATATTAAATAACATTTTCCATTCCATTCAGAATTCCACAATCTTACTACGAAAATGAAAACTTGAATTTCTTATACGATATAAGTAAAATGAATGTCACCATTCTCGCCCACTGTGTTACACATTTAAATTTAAACAAAAGTACGCCGTAGAATGCACAATACTCATGTTTCGTGTTATATATCATTTAAATATATTTTTTTAACTTCTTACATGGTTTTTGAAAGCTATGCATTACACATTCTTTACCGCATATATCATGGGGAGTGCTCTGAAGAACTGTTCGGGCTGATACCTGCCACCTCTTTCCCTCATCAATCTATGCGACAACTCTACTACCCCCACCACCTTGACAGTTGGCAGAGTACTACTGTGCATTTTAACAGAAATTTTCTGCCCCACACCACAAAATTGTGGAATGAGTTGCCGCATGCGGTATTTCCGGACAGATACGACCTGCAGACCTCCAAGAAAAGAGCGTATTCCCATTTAAAAGGCCGGCAACGCATTTTGTAGCTCCTCTGGTGTTGCAAATGTCTATGGGCGGCAGTATTCACTTACCATCAGGTGATCTGTCAGCTCGTTTGCCACCTATATTATAAAGCTAGAAAAAAGCTAGAAAAAATTAAGTAATTATTCTTAGTAATACTTTGAGTAATGAAAATTTAAAAAAAAATCTCTTAGAGCTTCTATCAACAGGTCGTAGCTGTATTTGAGGTAGATACATAACGTACGTTACGTAGTGTTACAAAATTTAGTGATTAGTGCGCTTAGATTTCTAATTTACATTTAATAATTTTCACAAAAAAAGAACACACCTTATTATAAGCCTATTCATAATATTAGTATAGATAATAAAAAGATTCAATATAATTCAGTTTCATCCACCAATTCAAGCTACATAGATATATAACGTTAATTCTGAAAGCTTTATTATGTAGTACATCAGATACAAAGCGAGAGGTTCTGTTCGCTTTATAGTATGCAAAACCAATTTAAATGCATATTATAACTCTTAATAAAACTATCTGGCTATTCACGTTGCCGCTTAATGTATAGTATGTAAGTTATAGAAGTAATTTTAGTATTTCAATAACAATTTAGAGTTTGAAATATGTATAAGTAGATATATAATAGAAAATATGCTAAATTATTTTTTTAACAAAAAAATGCTAAATTAAAAATCCTAAAAGGTTCGTGAAAACATGCAATTGATAAGAAAAAATATATAATCAATATATCCAAATATACGTGATAGAATCAAAAGTTGAGAGAAAGTTGAGAGAATGGCATCCACAGGAGCATAAAAGTAACCTAGATTTCTCGAGGAATACTGTATAGCTGAAGTGACATTGGTTTAGGTTGGATTCAGGAGAACCTA
The DNA here is from genome assembly GCA_037178615.1 of Dione vanillae. Classification (NCBI taxonomy): domain Eukaryota; kingdom Metazoa; phylum Arthropoda; class Insecta; order Lepidoptera; family Nymphalidae; genus Dione; species Dione vanillae. The sequence goes on from JAZFAU010000246.1 coordinate 456,075, forward strand.
TAGCCGTCTTGGCAGTCCCTTACTAAGTATGTTTACTTAATAAAGGTCACCACGAGTTACCGGAGCTAACGCATGCTAGCTCCATTCACCGCAATCTCAAAAACAAAGAATAAAAATAATTCAAAGATATTTTATATGAGTAGCTCTAATCCAATCCTTTATCCTTTGTCCGACGATCCTCATTCGTTCCTTCATTTTCATTTATATCTCTAGTTAATAGCTATATGGAAGACGGATGACTGAATAATAAATAGTTACCTTATGTTTTTACTATATATTAAAAATAGTGTTAATGATGAAAGATAAGTTATATATAAACAACAAACATCTATGTACATAGGTACTTACTCCAAAGGTAGTACTTAGTACCAAGCGTTCTCAAGTGTATACAGTGAGGACATCTCAGCTCTCATGTATACTGATCTTAATTGACCTACAATTGCTATTATTGACCAAATAACACAGGTTATGAGAGTTTCAGAACAATTCTCTAATTTTCATTTTAAGTCACAAACAGAGTGATTCTTTTCTCCATTGAATATGTTTCATTAACTTATTTAAAAGAAGCCAATAAGGAATTTGTTTTTGACTTTTATTAGTCATGGTTTTGCCCGTGGCATTCCTCATATAATTCCCCAATTCATAAGGGGAGTAAATGTATTCCATTTCCCCACTTTAGCAGCATAATTGGGGCTTAAAAATCCGCTTCTCAATACCAAATATTTTGAGTATAGATAAAATATGCAGAATATCTCATATTCATCACCTGGCTGTCTACCAACAACGCTATAAGGAATAAAGCGTGAAGCTAAACCTATGTACCTAATTCTGAGCAATATTCAATATCCACGCGAAACAAAGTCTAAGCATAGAAAGAACAATAAAATACAAAGTTATATTTAAAGCCGCGATACGCTACAGCTGATATTTCCAATATTGAATTCCAGGTCATAAACTCGCATCTCAGACTTGTTGGAACTCATCTTCCCTTTGTAGCTGTGTTCAAATAAAACGATTTATTACTATTGCGTATGATCAAATTTATATCTGCTTTGTAAATCCCCGATTGATTGATTATTTTTGTTTTGAACGAGAAGTAGTCACATTGTCTTGAGATTTTGATATATTGACCAAGAGTGAATAGGAATACCCTATTATAGGGTTCCATGCAAATTTAATGATTGCTAGTCAATGAGAAGTTGGTACAATGTATAAATCTTTAAAAATCAAATTTTTGATACACAAATAAGATATTATTTTTGGATATAACCAGCCAAGCAATTTTTAAAGAATACTCAATTTCGAAGATTTGTAGATTTATAAGTTATATGAAGTGTTACAAATCATAAAGTTTAAGTTTTCAAATCATAAATTTCTATTTCCATAAAATCAAGATTCATTTAATTTTCTTTTTATATAATTAATCTATCATCAGGTTGTATTTTTAAACTTCATACAGTGAAAGTAGATGAAAAGAACTCGATTAAAATCAATCAACATTTTAAATATAGACTGTTGAGGAAAACACCTTTTTCGGTACATTTTTAAGTAGATGAACTTCGTAATAAATATTATTATATGATGTACAAGTTTCTGAGAGCTATAAGAAACTTACACAAGAAAAGATCCTCTCAATATAATGAAGTTATCACAAAGTGCCTTATAAGTTAGTCAGGATGTGATAAAGACAGTAGTTTTCCTACATGACCATAGTTAGTTATATTTTGTAGACATTTTTAAATTGAAATTAACTATTTATATATACATAAATATAGCATAGCACAAACATATACTTAGACGAAGTTTCATGCTATATTTCGCATATAGCAGGGTAACCGAGTAGTAGTGTTAAAGCACTCTGTTCAATTTTCAAAATTAAGCACTTTATGTTTAATTTTCAAAATATCGCGTTAGAGATAGAGAAAATATTTGCCTCATTACAAGAACGACGTATATCAATTGCTAGTTTCAACGAGTGGAAATTGAATCCACAACCTTTACGCTTACAGCCAGATATTACGTTAACAGCTACGTCACGATGGTCTCAATATTAACAACTTGCTAACTTGCAACTTCTTACTATATATTAAATACTTTTGATATATATAACCAGCATAATATAGAAAAAAAAAACAATAGCCACAGATCAATTGGATTTTTTTTGGTAGCCTTTATTCTATATTACTAACTAAACGTCTATCGAGGGAACCTAGTGCATTCACACTCCTTTTTGGAATTTCAAATGAGTGGTAAAACTTAATGTAAACTAGATAACTCGCCCATAGTCAATATCACTAATGAAGCCCAGGTACAACAATTAATAGCAACAAACAAATGACTAGATGTTGTTGTCTTATATTTTTATTTAGAGTTGCTTGTCTTCTCATATTTTTATTTGAATTTATATTTTAAGTTTGATTTGTTTTTTAAATTTTATATGTTGGGATTTTTAGATGTTCCTTGTTTATACAAATGTCAAATATATTGTTCTAAAAGATTGTCTACAACAAAAATACTATCTTACACACAAATAAATTATATTCAAAATTTAATTAATATTATATATATACACACCATAACACTACACACTTCAACACGTTATTCACCTACATATCTTAGACTTTTTATAGAGAATTTTGTTCTCGTACTCGTAACTATAATTACAAATATGATTCGCAACGCCTATAAAAAAGATAAGCAGAGGAATTATATTAAAAATAAAGTAATACTTTACATATATGATTATAATTTTAGTTTACTAAAATATACAAATTCGTTTAAATGTGCAACCAGTTCTTCTACTATAACAAAATGAATGACTTGATTCAAAATATAAATGAAATTGACAAATTAAGTATCTCCCGTACTGCTTTCTGTAATCAGACAGAACTTAGTAATCATTATTTAATAAATAGTAACGACTTTACTATAATTTCACAAAATATTAGAAGCATATATTGTAATTTCGATAGCTTTGTACTAACGTTATCCAGTCTTACTTTCACACCGGATGTTATAGTTTTGACAGAATGTCGAATAAATCAAGATAAAGCTATACCTACACTCAATAACTACACATCGCACGCTACTACATACAACTTAAATCAGAATGATGGTTTTGTTGTCTTCGTAAAAAATACTCTTCAATATAATGTCAAAGAAATAAAATTAAACCAAGCCTCATGTTTACAATTAGACATTTTGAATTATATTATATAGTGTGTATATCGCTCTCCGTCCAATAGTAATGCAGAAAGTTTTATTGATTCTCTAAACGAACACCTTTACACTCTAAATTCACAAAAACACATAATCATAACTGGAGATATTAATATTAATCTGATACCGAAACCTACTGAACGGTCGTGCGAACGTCACAATAGGATAAATTATCTAGATGCTTTATCAGCCCATGGTATTTTACCAAGTCACGTCATGCCTACAAGAAATGAAAGTTGCCTTGACCATTTTATGCTTAAAATAAGAAAGGCTAAAAGCTCTTCTTTCGTAGCTGTTTTACAGACGTCTGTCACGGATCATTACACTATCTTATTATGTATCTACAAAAATAAAACCAGGCATGACGCACAAAAAACAAAAACTATTATTGACTTTGAAGGAGCTCTAAAATATCTACAAGAAAAACATCTAGAACAATTACTATTAAGTAATGATCCAAACATAATTACTGATTATCTTCTACAACAACTAATTGATTCACTTAACTACAATACAAAAATAATAAAACGCACTAAAAACAATCGCATTATGAAACCCTGGATTACAGAAGGAATACTTAGATGCATCAGGGCTCGAAATAAACTCCAAAAACAATTACGTAATGACCCTTGTAATGAAATTAAAAAAATCTCATACACACGATACAGAAATCACTGTAACAATCTTATAAAGAAATTAAAAAGAAAATATGAACGACAATTACTCATGGGATCTTTAAAGAACAATAAATTACTCTGGCACAATATAAAAACAATAACTTATTCCACTAAATCAAGACGACCCAACTTCGAACTTAAATACCTAAAGCCTTCCCCACTTGAATCTGCTAACTATATAAATAATCATTTCTCAAATATTGGTAAACATCTTGCCCGGGAAATTGAACCAACTGTAACTCAAAATGACTTGAATCACTACTTACAGAGTCTACCTAGTCAATCTCAATCTCTTGTTTTATTGAATACTGACCATAAAGAAGTAGATACCGTAATTAAAAATCTGAAATTAAATAGTGCTCCTGGTTGGGATAACATTTCTTCAAGTTATTTAAAATATGTAAGAAACGAAATTACCTCAGTTATTACTCACTTGATCAATTTATGCTTCAAAATGGGAATATTCCCAAATTCATTAAAAAAGTCTATAATTACTCCCGTATACAAGGGCGGGGCTAGAGACGATATAAACAATTACAGGCCAATTTCAGTTCTACCAGTATTGTCAAAAGTAATGGAGAAAATGTTGAATGTTAGGCTATTGAGTTACTTACGGGCTTTTAAAATAATTTCTCCTTGTCAATTTGGTTTTCAGCAGAATGTCTCGACACAAGACGCTGTTTCATCTTTAGTTTCGTTAGTTTCAGAAAATCTCGATAAAGGAAAAAAATGTCTTTCTGTCTTTATCGACATAAAAAAAGCTTTTGATACAGTCTCTATCCCTGTCCTCCTACATAAGTTAGAAAAAATAGGAATAAGGGGACCACATCACGCAATATTTAAAGACTACCTTTCTAATAGAATTCAAAAGACTAAACTAGATCAACTTAACTGTAGTGGCGAGGCTCATGTATCTTACGGCGTTCCGCAAGGTAGTGTTTTGGGCCCCACTCTCTTTTTAATTTATCTGAACGATCTATGTACTATGACTATTAAAAATGCAAAAATAATTTCTTACGCAGATGACACTGCTATTGTTTTCTCTGGTAATTCGTGGGACGCTGTTAGAAAAAGCACTGAAGAAGGTATGGCTCAAGTTGCAATTTGGCTAAAACTCAATTTTCTAACATTAAATACCCATAAAACTAACTTTATCACTTTCAGTATAAAAAATAATTCACAACCCAAAACAAATTTTCATATAAAAATTCATAATTGTAATGAAGTAAGAGGTAATACCTGCAACTGTCCATTAATAAATAAAGTGAGTCAAATAAAATACTTGGGAATAATGGTCGACCAGAACTTATCATGGTACCCGCAAATTGAACATGTCGCGGCACGCATTAGGAAGTTCACGTGGATGTTCAAATCACTGAGACATATCGCAGCCAATAATACTGTAAACGACTCCTCAAACAATCTTTTAAATCAAATTTATATAGCTTTGGTGCAATCTATAATAACATACTGCTTACCTATTTGGGGAGGTGCACGTAAAACACGTTTCATGGAAGTTGAACGAGCTCAAAGAGCATTGATTAAAGTAATGTTCTCTAAAAAACAACGGTTTAATACTGAAAGACTATATGAAGAAAGTGGTTTATTAACTGTACGGAAATTATACAGTGTGCATACTGTTCTAAAAAAACACAAGTCTTTAACCTACGATATATCGTTACTCAATAAACGTATAGCATATAATGTTATATCTATCCCTGGTACTAAAACAGTCTTCGCTAGCTTTCAGTATGATAATAGATCTGCTTATTTATATAATAAAATAAATAAATACGTTGATATATATTCAAAAACTTGTAAAGAGTGTAAAATTAAAATAATAAAATGGATAAAATCTTTAAGTTTTCAAGAAACGGAATTTCTTTTAGAATATAGGGACTAGCATCCATATGCTACTCACACTAACATATAACACACACACACACACATACACACAAAAACTCACAAACACGCACACATGCGCACACACACACACACACATACACACACACAAATGCGCATGCGCACGCATGCATACACATACATTTTAATCCAACATTTGCTTCTTATTTTGTAGGCTACTTCTCTTGTTGTTACTTCATATTATTTCTTTATTATTGTTGTAACTTAAATATCTTGTATAGGTACTTGTTACATAATTCATGATATGGAAGAGCGGAGTTTCCTGGCACAGGCTTTTCATATGCTTAAAAGGAGACTCCAACAAATTTATATTTAAGTACAAGCTTGTAAAAGTAAATAAAGAATTTTTATATATTTTATTATTTATTTATTTATTATTATGTCACTCTGTCTCACTGAATCATGAGCATTTGTTATAGTTATGATCCCAGTTAGAAATCGAATAAATATAAATATTTAGCTAGCTTTAGGCTTACTATCTGCCTATAAAGAAAGGCAACAAATTCCCACTCGGGCAGGTTAATTATTTTATTTTCAGTTTCTACGCCCTAGCAACTAGAGGTTACACACTCGAAAAGCGGAAAGTAGGGAACGGAGTATCTTAACATTAGTTAGTTTTTATGTATTTAGTTGTTCCACGGTACCTGCAGTTCACTCTGCCTAACTTGCTATGAGCGAGAAGCGTGAAGCTAAAATATTAATATTTTTGATCAAAAATACTAATAATTTTTTTAGCTTCACACTTTAACCCGCACATGGCAGGGTAGGCAGAGGGAACTGCAGAAATCATAGGAACCTAGTGTTAAGACACTCTGTTGCTAGCCCCTGCTTTCTCCGTCCCCGCTTACCGCATTTTTCGAGGCATTGCGTGTTGAGTGGCGGAACTCAACGCCACACTTTGCCTAGATGCCAGAGCAAAGAAAATGGATATAATATACATCTTTCCCGAATGGGAATCGAACCCAGAAACCGTCGCGAGGACGTTGCGCCTCTGCGCCACGACGGTCCTCGTAAATAATTATTATCATATAAATATAAATAATTTAACATAAAAATTATTACTCAGAAATCTATGTCAGAACTTCTACAAATCTCAACGGCAATCTTGCTAGCTTAATGGATTTACAAGTGTAGTATAATCCTTAAGTACAACCTACATAGCGGTTACGAATCTACCGACAACTATGGACTTGTAGAGAATGGAAGATTGTTCTCAAATGCTTTTATTTTTACATTTAACATCCTTTTTGTTTTAAATTATTTTGTCCTGTTTTGTTGTGTTAGAGTATAAGTATTTTAGGTTAGTAGGACATAGGGAATGAATGATCTTTTTGTTTTAATATGTGGATGTTAATGATTTTTTAAACTGACTTTCTAAGTTTTTTTTTATTTTTATATTTTCTTTGATTTATCCGAAAGTTGTATACCGATTTTTGAAGTTTAATTTAGCTTTCTTGTTGTACTATGGCTGTTAGTTTGTTCCCTTTTAACCACTAATATTATTCCACCATATATAAAATGAATTGTTTCTATTTTCACATTCAAGCAAGAAAAAGTGCTGCGTTCAATTCTAAGAGCAAATAATGAATTTCTTAATTTCTAGTGGAAAGCACACAACGGAATATCTTGGAGTGCCAAGACTACACTGCAAGCTCACCAACTACTTCGTTACCCTCTTATCGTACTTCTAGACCCTGTCGCTCCTATAACAGATACCCACTGTCATTGCAGTGGTAGGCCACAAATTTCGTTACCTCGCAACACACGCTGTCGACGCCGTGACATGAGAAGCACCTCCTCCTATGTCGTGGCACCTTATTTATTCTTTATTTTAGACGGAGGCAAACGAGCAAGTGATTTTTCGTCGCTCGGTAGCATCGCCGACCTTTTAAAAAGGTCGCTTCTTGAAGGTATCGACCGTATCAATTGGGAAATAACTCTATTGGGAGTTCGTTCCATAGTGCCGTCGTACGTAGTAAAAATTTTCTTTTGAAACGCACGGTGGTAATTCGCCAATCATTCACCCCAACTTCAGATGGTGAAGATGAATATTTGATTTATGGTAGGACTTGCGATAGTAGAAGTTTGCGGCCAATACTAATCCAAATGTTTCTTCGTAACACTCCCTGATATACTTTGTAGATAGCCGCTTGATGACAATTTCGTCATCAACAATCCTAACTGTCCGACACTGGTCGCGACTAAACTTGTATACATTACCGAGAAGCAAAGGCTGACTTACCCCTTGCACTAAAAGTTTCACGCCCTTTTTTATTGCTATAATTCCATTCGCTACCTGATAGAAAGCATATAAACAACATATACATAACTGTGTAAGTAACTTTAACTTTGGTAACAGTACGTAAAGTTAAAATAAAATATTAGAAAGCTAATAGCCTTAACCATTTTCGTACTTTATCGATTTATAATAAACAATATCTTATAATAAATGTAAAACTGAGCCACATTTTTGTGTTTAAGCAGCCTTACTAGGTCAGGTAATATTTTCTAGCATTTGTTAGCGTTACAATTACAATTACTGTTATATGGCAGTGAAACGTGGGTATTGCAGAAGAAGAATGAAAGGAAAATGAATGCTGTGGAGATGCGATCTCTTCGAAGGATATGCGAAGTCAGCTTAGCTGACCGAATTCACAACGAAGAGGTACACAGGATGGTAGGTACCAGCGAGGATGTCACAGTAAGAATGAAGAAGAACGTGCTCAGATGGTTTGGGCACGTCAAAAGAAAAAGTGACGAAAGAATGGTAAAAAAGGTATACGATGCAAAAGTGAGTAGTAAGAGAGGTAAAGGAAGACCTCGGTTGACTTTCGAAAACACAGTATCAAAGATACTGGAGGAAGGTACGTAACTAGCTAAATTTTAATAGTGGAAACTTTTAAGCTAGCTGAAAAAATGCTTTGTAAAACTATGTAAAAGGGACTTAATTCTATGTAAAAGGGAAAGTGGATGATATCTATAGTAAATATATTTTATAACTATCATATATTTAATCGTGGTTTTGGTATAGTCTGCCGTAGGATGTGGGTTCAAAGTCAATGGTGACACTTTCTAAAGTGTTTTATGTCTTCACGCTTTATCCCGCACACAGTAGGGGTAGGCAGTGGAAACCGCAGGGACTATGAGAATTTTGTGTAAAGATATTCCGATTTCCGCTTTTCGCTTTTTGTGCCTTGTAGCCTTATAAGTACGCAAAACAAATCGATTTTTTTTCTATTTATGACATTTATTGCAGTGCTAAAATGTGAATATAGCGCAGGTTTTTGTACAAAGTAGAAATTACAATATAATAGCCATATTGCAATGACAAGATCGATATCGACCAACGCGACACGCGAAATTCGTTTAAAGGCTTAATTACATAGAAGCGATATTTTGGTTTTTTGTGATCTAAAATAACCTAATGTTGAATTTGTTTTTACATTTATCTTCTAATGTTCTTCTAATGTATTCGTATTTTTGAAAATATATTGTGTATATAGGAAATATATATAAACCTCGGTTGACTTTCGAAAACACAGAATATACTGGAAGAATATCACGTAAAAAGCATGAGGACTCCCCGGAGAGCATGTGTGAAGAGGTTAATGACAGTGGACGAGGCGAAAGAGGTATGCAGAGACCGCAGCGTTTGGCTCTCCGTTCACTCTGACTACCCCGCTAGAGATAGAGCGTGAAGCTATGCATGTATGTATATATGTAATTACAATTCATTCAAATTAAATGTTTTTTAAATTTAAACAACATTTTATTTAAAATACGAATTTTTACATACAAAACTATTAAAATGAACTGCAGTTCTTCGATATCGCTATCGTTTTTTCCGCAACCCTGAATAAAACAAACCTATTCTAACTTTAGTATGAAACGAAAATTGATCCCATTATCTTATATTTAAATATTTATTGTAATATAATAATCATAGATTTAATATTTTTAAATAAGTCACATGATTTGGTTAACTGTGTTTTTCTTTAGACTCATTTTTTCTGAATTCATTAATTGTTTCTTTAAGACAGGACAAGGACCGTGGCCTATAGGCACAGCGTCTGCCCGCGGGACGGTTTATGAGTTCGATTCCTACTCGAACAGGATGGATTATTTCATTTTCATACTCTCGCTCCGGTAATTAGTCAAGCGCGGTGTAAATTATGTAAAACGGGGACAGAGTGTCTTAACACTTAGCAGAGGGAACCGCAATAACTGTGGAAACCTCCCACAGTTCCTGCGGTTCCCTTTGCTTACCCTGCTATGAGCGGGATAAAGCGGTATAAGGTAAAAAAGAAGAAAATTTATAAAATAAATTATGTTTATTCCGATCATTGAGGGCTTCTGATATATACATACAGTAATTGCCTTGGACATACTTTCGAAAAAAAGGTGTTTAAAGTTTTTATTTTAATTCTTGACGTTTCTACGGAAGTTTATTTCGTTCAATAAGCCATATTTAGAAATTCTAAATAAACAGAAATGTAGATCTTGAAATCTGCTTTCCGAATATGTGTTGAACTCAATATTGACATAAATGTGACTTACTATTATTATAATATGCACGTCAGTGTTATGAACAGCTAAGTGCAGTTAACAATCAATGTTTCATTTTTTAAGAAAACGATGAGTTACATATATCACATGATTGACAACAGGATGACAAATCTATAAAAAGTTCAGAAATTATATATCAAATGTATTAATTATGCGTGGACGTATTTTTTAATGTCTTAGTATCTGATATTAAAAAGTGTATTATGCGGGAGATATTTCCAAAGGTTATCGTATTAAGCGAAATCTAATGTACCTGATTTATTTCTATAATTTTTATTAAAAGAATAATTTTTAATTCTGTTATATAATAAATAAATATATGAGATAGTGAGAGATAGAGTCAGATAGATGGCAATTATTTGAAGCTTTCAAAGTTTTGTAGTTCAAGCTTTTCATATACAAGTGTGTCAAAAGTGTTTTGTGTTCGTCACTTTAGTAAATTTTTATTTGGCACTCTGTTGTATGAAAGTTCATAAAGTTTTTATTGAAAGGCAAAGCTTGTCAAAATCCGTGACTATTAGTGAGCTTTGCAACTTTGTTAGTGAAGTTTTGAAAATATTTAAATTTTTCTACCTATATATTTTGTATTTTTGCATCATTGGAAAGGTAAATATTGCTCTTATGTGTATATATGTTATTTAATGCAATTTTCAGAATCTCTGTCCGATTACGCCCAAAACATGTGGTCTACGCGTGTTTTAATGTTATTATTTTAATTAAAAGAAAACAAATTTGTTTATTAAAAATAAATATCTAAAAATATATAACTCCTGGTATTAGGCACTGAACAAGTTTCCTCTGCCTATTGTGTTATACTCGGGAACAACTGTTAACTACATTGGAACAATAATCGAAACCCAATATTTCCAACATCGTTTTCATTTAGTTGTTTTTTAACAACCGTTTCAATATCGTTTACAGTCATGACAGACCTGACCTTGGATATGAACTCTATAAAAATAATTAAATAACCTCTATTATCTATATGTTCACATTTAAAATAATCATAAAAAGTAAAGCCATAAACGATGTTCACATAAATCTCGAACACACATAGAATCGTAAAACAAAAGGAAGCTCGTATCAAGAAATACAATAAACAAGCTCAATTTCAAAGCGAATCATAGAAAAATTTCGAAATTAGACGAGGTTTCATTTTTCCTAACATCTGAACTGTAATAACATGGAACGATTACGCTTTTATGGACTGAACAGCGTCGAGCCAAAATCGTTATTACCTCCTTGTACAGTTAAAATTTTATACTTGACATTCTATTAAGTTTTGGATTCCCTGAGCTTAGTTTATTTTATTATACAGATGAAGTTAGAGCGTTTTAACCTCTTAGAAATATATGGCTAAGTATATATAATTAAACTGTTAAAATTAATAAATCATCGCTTTAAAAAAGAGATATCACTATTTTCCACATATAGTAAAATAGAAGGAACCTATTGTTCAGACACTCCGCCTAAAATATCTAATTTATTAGATATTTTAGGCGGAGTATCTGAACAATAGGTTAAGGAAAATAATATTTTTGGAACATAATATTTATTTTTAAATAATTTTTTTTTACGTTTTGTGTATTATATATATATATATATATATATATATATATATATATATATATATATATATATATATATATATATATATATATATATATATATATATATATATATATATATATATATATATATATATATATATATATATATATATATATATATATATATATATATACTAGCTGACCCGGCAGACTTCGTACTGCCTCATCGATTAATAAAAAACCAAATCTTTTGTATAAAATGATTTTAAAACAAACAAATCGAATCCGTATTTAATAAAAAAGAAATTATTGAATAAAGCAGGAAGTTTTATTATTATTTTCGATTCATCATGTTGTTTACTTAGAAAAAAAAGAGTTTTCCTGAAATACTGGCTATTTATAAGGTTTAAATTTGATATTCACAGACACACACTATTAAAATACAGTCTGTTAATTAATTTAAAGCTTTCTCATTAACTATATTTTTTGTTTTGCTTTGTGGTGCGTAAAAAACAAAGAAGACGGCTTTTCGACGCGCGAACACGCGACGTATAATTGTCCATGCGCGAAACAGGGAAATTCCAAGTTGATTCCACAAACTTCTAACGACTGTCCTTGCGATTTATTTATGGTCATCGCAAAGGCCAGACGTACTGGAAATTGTAAGCGTTTAAAATCGAATGGTAAGTCCGTTGGTATCATCGGTATCCGCGGGATCAAGACATCCTCTCCTTTGTATTTTCCTTTTATGAATGTCGCCTCAATGACGTTATTCATTAGTCTTTTCACAGCCAGTCTTATTCCATTGCATAGTCGAGGTTGATTAATGTTACGCAGCATAATAACAACTGATCCTAATTTTAACTGCAAATTGTGAGGTGGTAATCCAGGCTATTCCAGTGAATTTAAAAACTCAGTGAGATATTTGATTACGTCATCTTGGTTCATTACGGTGTCGATATAAGTAGCTGGCAAAATTATCATTCTTCCTACATTATTCACATTGCCATCAGCATTTATAGCATCGCGGAGATGGATGTATTCCTCTGACCGTAGCCGTCGTTGGTTCAAACGGATGTATGTCAATCGTTCAGTCTCAATTTTGACATACATGTCAACTGCAAACTGATGAAAAAGTCGTTGACACATCAAAATATGATTTACTTCACCTTGACGGATCATGAGTCTGTATGAATAGAAATTCATAGCACTAACTTTTTTGTTGGTTTCAGCACCTGCAATCAAAAATTATAAATGTTTACATTGTTACTTAGATGAATTGAATTTAAAAATGTTCTTTAATCTTGTTCAATTCATTTACCTGTTACTTGATTTACCATTTTGATATTAAAATGGTATCCATCTTCCCCCTGCCAGAAGATCAAAGGATATTGTAGTGCATCATAACTCCTGTGTGTTTCAGATACACGTTTTAAATCACTATTCCGACGATGAAGCACAATATCTCTAGATTGTAAATTTTCTCCTACAATGACAACAGCCACTTCATCAATGGTAGGTGAATTGAACCTTCTTGTGTGTTCACCGGCAGGTGTTTTGTCAGCTCGAATAATAATATTATAGCTATCAGATGGCTTCCGATCCAATGCTATTTTGAACATGTTTACTAAATTGTTATTCTGATGAAGAAACATTTGTAATTGTTGGACAATGGTTCTCTTCACCGTGGGATTGTGAGCACAACGATTATTAATTTCCGCATCTGAATTGCCCATAAAATAAATTTGTAAAAATTGATGATCTGCATCAGGTAGTGGTAACAGAGTTCCCAGTAAGCGATAAATTTGTCCTTGTATCTGTAATTTTTAAAAATTTGTCCATTAATTATTTTCGATATATATATTTTAGTACAAGCTTGAATAATATAAAAAAATATTCTTATATAATACCTTGAAAGTGGGCATAAAATTGTCTTGTATAATATGTGTAGCACCAAATGATGTCATCTGGAAACAGTTGTTATATTTCTGAATGCTGGTCAAGAAGTGTTTAGAATCATTTCCAATCCCTACCAAACTAAAGAGCGTAAAGGATCTGGTGGTGGGACCAATTGTGGCAATTTTACTTTGCCTTCAGCACAACATAATCCAGTAGATTCACCAGTGTATTTTAACGCCTTACAATATTTACAAATTGTTTTCATTTCCCCAATTGTTACTGATTTGTCGGCACAATAATCAATTGCCGGATCATAGTGGAATGCAGCTCGTTCAAGAATCACTGGAGCTCTGCGTCTGCGGATTCGCTCAATTTCATTATGTCTAGCTTGCTGTTGATGTGTTTGATGCGCACGAACTCGTTGCATTCTAAGCCTCCTACATTGTCACTCACCAAAGAACGCAATTCTGACATAGCAATACGAATATTTTCTTGATCTGTCTGTCTCTGGTCATCAGTGCGGTTAGCACGTGAGGTAGCTCTTCGCACATTTGATTGACTACGACGACCTAAGTCAGGTCGTCTTCTCCTCGGCATCGTAAATTGTAATTAATCAAAGTGAGAAAATTTTCCGCTATTATCACAAAAAAAAGCACATTACTTGGAATGTCACTATCACAAAAGATCACCAAAGTAAAGAAAGTTCTCGCGCACGTATCCACAAAGATAGATATAATATCGTAATACTTTTTTCCATGTTCTGAAATGCGACAGGATGGATTGACATATTAGTTGGTTGTCAAATCTAATGTCAAATATTATGATTGCAGTACAAGTATTTTGAGACTATGCAATTTTCTTCTGTTGAGTTTCAGAACGCGATATTTGATCCTCCAACGCGCACGCGAATTTGAACTTTATGCAGCGGTAATAAATTACAAATTGACTCTCCATTTTATTTAGAAAACGTTTGTATGGGAAATAGAAAAATGCTGTTTTGAGGATTTTCCCGGCAATTATTCGAATTTTTCTCACCTTTTAAACCTTCCCTAGACATCCACGAATAATTCAAGACCAAGATAAGATAAATCCGTTCAGCCGTTCTCGAGTTTTAGCGAGACTAACGAACAGCAATTCATTTTTATATATATAGATATATATATATATATATATATATATATATATATATATATATATATATATATATATATATATATATATATATATATATATATATATATATATATATATATATATATATATATATATATATATATATATATATATATATATATATATATATATATATATATATATATATATATATATATATATATATATATATATATATATATATATATATATATATATATATATATATATAAAAATATACTGTACATTTCTTGAGCGGAATTTTCAGTTGTATACAAAAGTGATACAAATAAGGTATTTTAGGAAACTATTTTTGGTTTATTGTTATGTATATATATATATATATATATATATATATATATATATATATATATATATATATATATATATATATATATATATATATATATATATATATATATATATATATATATATATATATATATATATATATATATATATATATATATATATAACAATAAACCAAAAATAGTTTCCTAAAATACCTTATTTTGTATCACTTTTGTATACAACTGAAAATTCCGCTCAAGAAATGTACAGTATATTTTTGAACACAAATAGACTATTGGAAAGCCTTATTGAGAATAAAATGGCAAGTGGGTTTGAAAGAAAGTTTAAAGTAGATATAATAGTTTATAAGCTTGAGGAAAAATCCAAATTGGTAAAAAATCTTTTCTTAAAATAACTTAATTCAATTTTAATCTTTTCTTAAAATAGCTTCAAATAACACTCAATTCATGTCATGATAGGAACAAAATTATAAAAATAGAGGCATCTAGGGATCTATCTAGGGCACTATAGTATAGTGGAATAATTTGTTATAACTAGCTTCTTACGGTCATGGGTTTGATTCCGGCTAGCTCCAAAACGCTGAAAGTAACCATCCGAATTTTATCAAGCTGAAATTAAGTTCTTTTTAATTTGAATATTTGTACTATAGACTTGGATCTATAGTTGCACTTGGTGCTGGAACTACGGGTAAATTGAAATTTTAATTCAACGTAACCAAAAAAAAAGTTTTTATTTATAGTTTTTGCAGCAAATTTTGTATGGAAATTACGTTAGTACGGAATTAATTAAAAACTGAAAATTTACAATATAATCAAAATACTTATATATGTAGTTTTATTATAGTTATCAATAATTATAAATTTAATATTTATATTTGTTATGTATTTATTTATTATTTAATCCGAAAGCATCACTATATATTTCTCTTTCTCTCTCTCGGACTTGCAAATATGCACGTATTAAAAAATAACACTTTTATAAAAAATATAAAAAGAATACCTAAATAAATTTATCGTTCAATATATACCCCTGGGTTCAAACACGATGCAACAACACATCCTACTTATCTGTTAAATAAATTAAATTGTTAAATTACATAAGATTTGGATTACTTTACACTGTGGATGTAATAATTCATTCTTATCGTTATATAAATTACTATATCATTGTATTTTATTTTAAACGAACTGTAAATTGCAATTTTTATCTTTATGGAATATACTTTTTTCACATAACGTTGTTATTTCGGGAAATTCTTTCAAATATTTCTATATATTATATTTTATTGTTTCCAAGAACCAGTGTTAAATTATATATTTCTATATGTTGACTGAAATTCTTGGCCTTACTATATCATATTATATTAATAACATATACATATAATATTTTTCCTGTTAAATTTAATTTTCAAATTACTTTGCCTAAGATAAATAGTAAAAACTATAACTTTCTATGCAACTTAAACGGAAGAGAAGACATTATTTCTACATTTTATGTCAATATAACTGATAACAGTAGAAAATAAAAAAGCTTCATAAATTGCTTTTTCCACTTTAGAATACTTAAAAGATATTAAAAATTATAATTTTGGAACGTAACTTTTAACTGCTCCATTAAACTATTTTCAAGTAAAAATACTGGTAGCATTTTGATAACAACCCGGGTCATTTAGCGCATCGTTTCACCTAAGCTTATGAAGCTCTTTGTACAAAGTGTCTTTACTATATCAAGATGATTTAAAAGTATGGTCTTTACCAATTTATGTAACTTTTACGCAATTTGTCCTCGTTTTAATGGGATTTGCTCTTAAAGTAAGCGAGCCTTATTATTTCATATACATATAAATACTATACTTTTTATTATAATTTTAACTTCAAAGTACTTATTATGTGTATTTTTTTTATTTCGTACAATATAGTCGTCCTTTCGAGGTCGTCATCGCACAGCGGTCTGATCGCAAAGGAGATGGTTGTGAGTTTGATTACCATTCAGAGGAATGAAACATTTTAATACATCTCCCTGGTAAGAAAACAAAAGCTTTGAGATCCACACCTCAATCTCAGATTTAAAAAAATAGGTTTGTTCTTTAATCTGAGTACTCAGCATGCAATGTCAGTAGAAACCGGGGAATGAAGTGCCTTTACACCAAATTCGATCCTCCTACACAGCTATATTTGCACCATGAAACTACACAAATTAAATACTAATATATATACTTTTAAAAACGAATTTTAGCTTCACACTTTATCCCGCATATTGCAGGGTAGGCAGAGGGAACTGCAGGAACTATATGAACCTAGTGTTAAGACACTCCGTTGCGTAATCCCTGCTTTCTCCGTCCCCGCTTTCCGCCTTTTTTGAGGCATTGCGTGTTGAGTGGCGGAACTCAACGCCGCGCTTTGCCTAGTTTCCAGAGCGAAGAAAATGGAAATAGAAAAATCCATCTTCCCCGAGTGGGAATCGAACCCTCAAACCGTCACGTTTACAGGCAGACGCTCACGCCTCTGCGCCACGACGGTAAAAAAAAAACTAATTCCAATGAATAAAATAATAAGCTTAATTCAACTCTTATCATACAAAAACATACATCTACAGAAAAATAACAAGAAATCGATAAAATATTCAAAATATTTTATTAAAATAATTATTACAAAGCACAAAAAGAACACAAAGAGAAACCTTACTATGGGTAAACACAAAAAGCAAATGGGGTTGTACTCATACACGCTTAGGTATACAGAAAGGCGCCATAGTCTAGTGTAATACTCTTCTCACCTATTCAAAAATAAAGCTATTTAGATCAACACAGGTATATACACTATAGACAGAACGCGTGTTACAAAAAGTTGGGAAAATATACGAACTGTATTCTCGAATGTAGGGTTCTGTATCTGTATATTATTTTAATTTGCCTGTTTTACTTTAATGAATAGAGGAATAATATTGGTTTGTTTACTACAATATTATATTTAATAAATTCTATATAAATATTACTAAATAAATTGTATTATACATTAATTGTGCTTTTGGTAAATTGGAAAACAAATTGAAATTAACATTTATTTCAAACCTATTTAGATATCTTAAAACAGTAGACATCAAAATAAAAGTATCGATTGTAGTTTTATTTAGTAAATAGAAAAATTTTTAAAAATAGTCGTACAAGAGGCGCAGCCTGTAACAGCGACGGTTTGTGGGTTTGACTCCCACTTGGGGAAGATTTTTTCATTTCCATTTTCTGCGCTCTGGCAAATAGGCAAAGCACGGTGGTTTTGCCACTGACATGTAATGCCTCAAAAAGTGAAAAGCAGAAAACAGAGTGTTTTAACACTGAGCCTACCGCCTTTGCTACAAGCGAGATAAAATACGGAGCTGAAAAAAAAAAAGAAAATCTGCAATAGAAAATGACTTGTTATATTACTAGCCCATTACTATAATCTATCACCATATTAAAAATGTTATTTGATGATCTCCAGTTTTGAAGATATTTTTTTAAACTTATTTGTGTAATCACTCTACATGTAATGTCGTGATTTCTTGCAAATAATATCTCCAGTATTAGAGTTGGAATTATTATAACACTAGGTTTTACTTTTTATCCTAATATTCTAAAACATAATAGTCAAAAATACACCACCAGATCGTCACACGCACTCTTGACAATTAACACATTTCAATTCCAACTACCGACCCCTAAAAGGCACCCTTTGAATACTTCGCTATGCAGGTTTTAAGGGTAATTCTTTTGCACTTGTAAATCCATTAAGCGAGGAAGACCGTTGGAGATTCGTTGAGCTTCTGAGTTCCATTTAAATTTAAAACGCTAGTAAAAAGTTTTACATTATATTGTTCCACATTTTAATTCATAATTTCTCTTAAGTAGAGCTTTATAATAAGTTTTTTATTCTAAAATATTAGTTATGCAGACTTTTTTACTTTTTAGGTCATTTTTGGAATATTTTTAAATGAACAAATTGTCACCTACAGCTTTGCCTGCGTTATCAAATTAAACAAAGCAAGAATTGAAGTAACTTTAACAGCTGATAGTAGGTTCAATATAAATAATCAATCTTATTGTCCTCAATTAATTAAGTAGTCAATGCAATTATTACTTTAAATAAATATAGTAGTTCATGAGATTAGCGCAAACAGTCAAACAAAACAGTTGGGCGGCAGCTGTCGAAAGCAAAGGCGAAGGTTTGACAGTTAGTCTGGATATGGCGAAAGCCTTCGATCGTGTGTGGCATAGTACTGTGGACGCCGTATACTACGGCCGTTCAAGTCTTTCTTGGGAAAACGTCGACGATTGCCGAATGAAACTTGTGTCTTATATTGAGACCACCCTCAGTAATATCTCATTATGGGGTGAAAGGAATCTTGTTCAAGTGGTTGACTTGAACAAGATTCCTTTCACCCCAGAAGACTCAAGTTTGCGCGTTAACAGTTTTTGAGAATACTTCTCTTAAAGCCTCGCCTACTATCAGTATATTGGGGCTCAGCGTTTTGAATGACTGTCAGTATTATTTGGATATCAAGGCTAAGCTGGCCGTGAAGAAACTGGGCGTCATCGGAAGAGCGAGATAGTACTTCATGCCTGCACACCGATTGGCTCTGTATAGAGCCCAGGTTCGGCCTCACATGGAGTATTGTTCGCATCTCTGGTCTGGTGCACCCCAGTATCAACTTGAACCATTTAATCACATACAGCGTAGAGTCGTTCGTAACGTTGGGGACCCAAATACCTGTGACAGGCTAGACACTTTGGCGCTGCGTAGAGACGTTTCCTAGCTGTGCGTTCTCTACCGCTTATACCATGGAGAGTGTTCTGAAAAACTATTTGATCTAGTGCCTGCCGCTGAATTCTCCAACCACACAGTACGACACAAATTATCCCCACCATCTGGACACGTGGAATTCCACTACTGTGCGGTTCTGTAGGAACTTTTTTCCACGTACCACACTACTGTGGAATACCTACGGCAGTGTTTCCAGATCGATACGACATGGGTACCTTTAAAAAGCGCGTCTACGTCCACCTTAAAGGCCAACAAACACCTCTGGTTACACAGGGCCGTGGGCGTCGGTGATCACTTACCATCAGGTAACCCAACCGCTCGTTTGCGTTCCTTCCCATAAAAAAAGAAAAAAAAATAGTAATACACCTTATATAGTATATAGTAAAGTAACATTTATTACGAACAGATTTCAAAATAATATCTATTTTATTACATTTAAGTGTTATACAAGAGATACGAATTAATTTCTTTGGACGAATTTCAAGAGGACTGGGTTCAAATCCTGCTGCTTTATAGTTTTTTTTTTATTTCTTATAACTAAACCAATGTAAACTAATCATAAGAGATATTAGAAATACACGAAGTTCGACAAAGAAGACATATTAAAAATAATCTCCATTCATCACCTTCACTGAAAATCAAAATCAAAATCAAAAATCATTTATTCATATAGGTATCACAGATACACTTATGCACTGTCCGAACACCTCTACGTAACCAAATTTGAAATCATTCTTATCATACTCATATTCTTTAAAACAGAAGCATGGCCATTGAGTTCTAAAGAAGCCTGTTCGCGAATTCTTAGATAGACCGACCTTTAGAACCCAGTAGTAGTCGTATTTAACGAAACATTCTTTGTTGTGAAATATTTAAAGTTAAGAGACATATACAATTGCTTAAGTATCATATGTTGGTATATTTCTTTTAATATTTAATTCACATATTTTCCACAAAAACTAAGCTAAATCACTCCTTAATAGCTACTTTATTGTTAAATGGTCAGATTTGGATAATGTTACTCTGCTAAGTAACTCGGAAGCTTTAATAGAGTAACAACTAGGTCATTCTGCTTGTTGAACCATTCAATATTAAAATTGTTGTGGTCAGAATATAAAAATCTTTTGCATTCCAAAAAATTCCTTTGAAAGATAAAGAAGCTTTGATCGCTTTTTTCTTGGAAATGTAGAAACCTTGATATTTTATAATCACTAACATACCAGGTTTTACAATACCTATATAAACACCGTACACATATACTAATACATACTAAGTGAGTATAGAAATTAAGGAAACATATTCATAGAACGATGGTAATTTCTTGGTTTTTTACATAGAATTTTTATTATTCTAGACAAAATTAATATCAAATAATTATGTCTATTTAATTATAATTTTGCATATAAGTACATATATATAAACGTATATTGTATACCGAATTCATACAAATCATAACCAAGCTATTATGTCAAGCACTGCAGTATTAATTAGCTTTTATTGAATAATGCACTCACGTCATATTAATTGTTCCACAATTTCAATTATAGTTAGTTATTTTATGTACCTGTTTACCATATATTTATTTAATATCGTTAACAAAATGCTACATGATTTAATACAGATTGAAGTTAAAAAACCATTTATAACTAAATATCAAATTTGCTAATAAAATATAAAGTGCCTGAAACTAGATTATTTTATAAGCTATTAGTTTCATTCAAAATTTAGTGCAAACCCTTGCATATATAAATTCGTATACTTTTATAGTATGTCTGTATATCACAGGCTTTCTCCCGCACATAGCAGGGTAGGCAGAAGAAACTTTAGAAATCGTGGGAACCTAGTGTTGAGACACTGTTCTGTGTTTAAAAAAACGTATACCACATAGCATTTGCGGTTAGCTACATTAACAAATGGTAACATCTTTAAAGTAAATTAATCACGCAACAAGAATATCATGCTGTGTATGAATTAGTATATTATTTTAGATATTTAAGATGTAATACATATATACTATACCGTCTTCGTTTGGTTTGTATTAATTCTTAAGAGAACTGCAGGAAGCACTACCATAGTAATTAATAATTTTAATACATTAAAATAAAAATAATTTAGAATGTCGTTTTATATGTTTTTAGTGCATTAAGTACCTAAAGGTTATCAAAGTTAAAATTAACTTAAGAAAACCAAATTTTCTTCGGTAAAGGACGGATATTTAACGTTATTTTCACTAAATTCGATCTATTTACTTGTGCTTAACAGAATTAAACTTATTAATATGACAATGAAATGACGAAAATCATAAATTCTTTGTTTATTATAGCTATTGACATAAAAATACAAAATCAAATGTCACAGTACAATAAAATCCATTATTATATTTGCCGCTAATTTGAAACATTGTGTATGTAATTAAAATGTTCCGGAAGCGATTACAACCGTAATAAAATTACGTTTGCGGCTGAACATAACTCTGTTACGAGCTTGTTACGATCATCGAACTCAGATAAAATGTTAAATACTAATATATAGTTCATATGAGGAAATTTAAATTGTGATGCTTAAATTTGTTAAATTTTGTATCTATTTATTATAATGATTTCCAATTGTCATTTTATAACTTCTATAGTACGAAAGGCTTATAGCTTTGAATTTTACTGATAATTATTCTAAATAACCACTAGCCCTGAGGTGGCTTTTTGACGACCATTGGTAGCAACTTGGGACTCCGTCATATATCAACGTTTTCTTGAAATAATTTTTGAAGAATATTATAAATGTTGTACATCATAACAACTTCTATTTTACTTTCAATATTCTCTTAGTGAATTTTCTTAAAAGCTACATGGATAATTATGGGAGTTCACTCGTACATTTCAAATGATAAATTTCTTTGGGTTTTGAAAATCCACCAAGGAAGTGAAAATGTCAATTCTATTTTTTATTTTTTCTTTTACATATTTTCATAACGTTACATACTTTAAATATTTTTATTATTTTTAAGTGTTAATCCACACTGAGGATAGAAAAATACTTAAAGAAAACATATAAAAATTCTATCCTCAGTGTGGATTAACACTTTAAAAATCATAAAAATATTTAATAAAAATAGCATTCTCTCTCGCCAAACGATTGTTCTTTGTAATGGTCTTTGGGTGGCGGAAATTTGTAAAAATCTCCCTACAGAGATGCTAACAACGATATAAGTTGTATAAATTTATTAATTTAAATCATTAAATTTATTAAAAAAACCGCATCAAAATCCGTTCAACATTCTCATTGACAGCGCAACGCATTTTTATTTTATACTATGTTCGTTTATTTTATACTATACAAATAGCACACGTCTGACATAACTGAATGTAAAAGTTTTAAGTACATATGTATATGGTCCTTGGGGAGTGAAGCGAAGCATTCCAGGGGGAACGAGTATAAAACACGAATGTTTTTGTATAGTTTACGCAAATGAAATTGTGGATATAGCTTGTTTAAGTGATTTACTTTTGATTTTGATTTAGAAAAGTTTTAATTATAAGAATACATTTTCAAGCTTACAATATATATACACACGTATGTAAAATATATGCAAAACTTATTTACTGCCGTATTTTTAAAAATATATCGTACAACCTTTTTTTGTAAATTTCAAAAGAAAGACAAAACACACTAGTAGAAGTTACATGAGGTTGTCTTACAAATGTAAATAGAAATAAATTACTTTTAGGAAACTCTCTTTTAGCTATCATATATGTTGCACGTAATAATAGAAACATTAAACATGATGAATCAAGAATAATTAATCTATTTGTAGAATTTCGGGAGCTAAACGTTCATTTTGCCAAGCATCCAGATGATTGGCAAAGCCAGTGTCTTTAACACCGTATCTGCTGTAATTTCTTCTTCATCGTCACCGGTATCTAACTCATCAGTGTCCATAATTTTGGAAATTTTTTAAAACCAAAAACCACACATAGGGTTGATTTATATCAATTTAAACTATCTAGAATAAACGTTTTGATAATGCTAGTTGAGCACAATTTGCTTAGCCAATGTCACGCTGAATCTCCAGCCACATAAAAGAGGGCGTACAATATTAGTACGGCTAAAGTTAGATCAATTCAATTCTTAAGATTATGGTCTCTATACATGTACTTCGAGGAACTGACAAAGATCAAGAAATTTGAGGACTACGATATATATTATAGTAGACCGGAGATGACCCATTTGCGAGTCTTTCATCGGATATAAAACATTGGGAAGAATAGAAAAAGATAAAATATTATCTTCTCATTCTGGTTAAATGAGCCGTTGTCATGTAGAGCAAGTTCAATTTGCACTCGGTGTTAACAAAAAGTAAGTAAGTAAGGAGGTGTTGAAAAGTCCAAGAGAAGGGGACAGTAGTCTTTAAATTTACACTTTTTAGTTCTAAGTAACAGTAAATAAAAAAAAATAAGGATAAGAGTTCATGATTATTATTTCTATATATTATGTATTAATATTATTATAATTTTAAATTAATATTTATCATAAGAACGTATAGTATAAGTTAAAGAGGGTACAGACCAAGTATCTGTAGAGTCAATTATATTTCAAAAAATTAAAAAAGAATAAAAATTTACAATTGGGTCGCAGTCCTAGGCACTGCTCTGAGATCTTTTTAAAACGCGCTGGACTCCTGAATACATGGAATGATTGATTTTTTTCAGTTAACAAGATAAAGCATGGCGTATAAATCCACGGTGGGCTGTCAGTCATTAATTTTTTTTTTCTTTTTTTATTCCGCACATGGCAGGTTAGACAAACGGACTGCAGGAACTATATAGAAAATGGAAATAGAAAAATCCATCTTCCCCGAGTGGGAATCGAACTTACGAACCGTTGCGTTTCCAGGTAGACGCTACGCCTCTTCGCCACGACAGTTCTAATTTAAAAAACTTAATTCTAATGAAATATGTTTAAAGTTAAAATGTATGTAATCAATTCATTCATTACAACACAGATATTTATGGATTAGGAACAATAACGCGCAAAAATACTTGGGAACCAATTGTTGAGTAATACAATGTTAGTGTAAAGACAATACAGATACTACAATGCACCTCTAGTATTGTCATAAAGGAAAACTATTAAAATCGATTCATAAGCGCACTATACAATGACTTCCCATTTGTTTCTTTTTTATATTCATCATTAAAATGCAATGAAATTCTATATCGCTGAAACATTAAAGTTGATTAGTTAGACTGGTTGTTGTATGCGACTTCGCTTGCTTAGATTTAATGAATAACTATATTTTTAGATAACCCTCGTCTTCTTTGATTATGGAATTTAATATTTTTAACGTTTTATTTAACTGGAGCGGTGAAATTAACAATTACATAAATAAAATTTTAATGACATAGAGTAAACTAAACATTATATACCGGGGGCAAATTTAATATAATTTTAAATATTCAATGATTTTACGTTATTATCATATGTCGATACAAACATTTTCTAGTTTATTTATTTAGGATTTTTAGTTGCCTTATGTTCAAGGTAAAAATAAAAGTTTTGTACAAACAAATAAGCTATATATACTTAGGGACGGATGAATGGGCTATCATATAGTGATACAGATATACAGGAAGACGAATATTTAGATAGGTAGGTATATAGGTAGGTAAGAAGACGAGAAGGGGACGGATACAGGCAGGTTAATTGTGTCAGCATAAGAAAAAACATCTAGTTTTTATAGTACACTATACTTTTATTTTTCAATACTTTGCTCTATATTATGCGTTATTACAATGTATCTATTTTAATAAGTATTTCATTCATTTAAATAGATAATAAGCACGTGTAACCTAAAACATATATTTAGTTTCAACTAGTCCATATCTTCCAATTTACATATTTTAAGAATTTAAATTATTTATACAAAAACTATATAATAAAATAGTAAAACAATACGTGTGTATATTAGAATATGACGAAATAACATTTTTGTTTAATTTCCATAGAAAACGAATTTATGCCTGCAAAAATATTGGATGTTTCTTCACATTTTAGCACTAGATCATATGAAACGTTTTGTTGTATATCTGAGAAAGATCGAAATCATAAAATCTAAATAATCATTTTTTTTGCCATATTTAAGATTATAATGTAGAAAATTTTCTAAAGAACTACAATAATTTATATAAAGTTTAAAAAATAACTTAATGCAACTTCAGGGAAAATTGTTGGTTGTCTCCTTCCTTCCTCTTAGAAATCCTTCAGAAGCTAGTTTCATAGTTCATATTACATTTTCTTAAGAAGTGAGTCTGCTATATGTAGGATACACCGTGAAGCTAAAAAAAAAGCAAAACACATAAACTACATAGACTTAGGGAGGGATGGATACAGACAGACAGGATGATGAATTTATAGGTAGGTATATAAGTAGGCAGGTAGACGAGAAGGGGGTGGGTACAGGCAGGTTAAATGTGTCAGTTTACAGTATAAGCAAAAACATCCAGTTGTTATAGTAAACTATACATTCCAATGCATCCAACTATACATACAAAATATAAATACACTATATATATATATATATATATATATATATATATATATATATATATATATATATATATATATATATATATATATATATATATATATATATATATATATATATATATATATATATATATATATATATATATATATATATATATATATATATATATATATATATATATATATATATATATATATATATATATATATATATATATATATATATATATCTCTGAGAAAGATCTAGCAAATTATTACCTCCATCTTTTCTCTTAGAAATCCTTCAGAAGCAAGTTGCAATTTATATTACGTTTTCTTCTGTATGTAGGATATATCGTGAAGTTAAACTTTTGTTGTTGATTTTCTCAGCCTACCTGATATAAATAAAAAAATGGTTGCCTGTAAAGTGGGTTTTACGGGCGAAAATTTTACGTGACAACGTCTTTTTCTCGGTAGAATATTTATTGATATGAATAATAATTATAGTATAAATTGCACAAATTTTAACTATAGAAAATATATTTTGTTTACTAAAACATTGTACATGTGTCAAGTGATACGCGCGGCGGACCGATCATAGTTCGGTGACAGTTGACACATCGTTACGTTACCATTTTCATATTTGACTCCGAGCCGCACAACCTAATTTAAGACGTTGTCACGTCAAAAAATAGTAAATGAAAGCTAAACTGGTACTTGAAATTTGAGGCGGTAAGTAATCTTGAACACGTAACAAATTTACATATCAATGTATGCTATCACTTGACGTTATTTTATTAATACCACGATTAATAAATTTATATACCATACCATAATACATACTTAATTTTTACATTTATTTATATAATATTTTTTATTTTATTATGTTTTTTTATTTATATTTTTTTATACATTTTAATATGTATTTAAATTTCATTTCCTTAAATAGAAACAATTCTAATGTAATAACTAATTAATCGCAATTAATCATATGTTTTATTATTTTTACACTTTAACACGCACGTAGGAGGGTAGGTAGAGGGATCTACAGATACGAGAAGAAGAAACCTAGCGTAGAAGGAACCTAGCGTTCCTAACCTAGCGTAGAAGGAACCTCGTAGAAGGAACCTAGCGTTCAGACCCTCCGTTCCTTGCTTTGCGGTCTTCTGTTATGTATCTTGTCTCTACTTCTTTACTAAAATCAGGACACTGCGCGTTAAGTGGTGAAACTCGAAGTACTGCGCTACCAAGTCATCGTCTTATATATAATTATTAGTTTTTGTTTTTCATATTTAACTTTACCCGCTTGAACCAAAGTTTTATTGTTTATTGATTATCAAAATTTTATAAAATAATATTGGTTTATCATCATCATATCGGTTGTAGCCCATACATTATTCTGGTATATAAGCTATATTATTGCAAAATTTCAAAGAAATCCGTTAAATACATTTATCGTGAAAACATTACACATAGTAGGAACAGTTTCTAAATTATTGACAAATGCTGTGGTCAATTACATGTAGCAAAATAATTGTAATTTACCTGAAATCAACTAACAATATAAATTTTTGAAACTATTGAAAATAGAAACTGATATTTCAATTTTTAAATTAGAGAAAACTGATTGCCATTGAATTATATTTAGCAATTAAACATAACTAATATATTGAGAACAGTTTCAAAATCAAAAAAAAAATCTAAGCATTTTTAAAGTAACGTTAAAAGAAAAGACTGTTACGTAACGTAAAGTAATTATAGAAGTATTGTATTCACGCCTAATATAAAAAATATATATTCTACTTTGCGACGTCAGTTTCTTTCACTATTTATAATAGCAATCTATCATTCGATTTGCAGCGCTCACTGCGAAGTGCACTAACAACTACTAAATACTAATTACATTGTAATATTTTTATTTTTTTTATTTCTATAATAATAATTATGAAAATATATTTTTGAATATAAAAGTGTAGTTCGTGTGTGAGTTAAAATGACGACGTGGAGACCTCTGGATTTAAGCAGCATCTGCCCTGAACAGCATGCACCATTAACTCAATGTTCACCTACAGGATATGTATTTTTGTCACTTCTAACTCAATTATTTGGTGGCGTCTCATATAGTGTTCCTGAAACTAAGAAGAATCTATATACCAATGATTGGTTACCATCAAGTTATTTAGATACTTCTTCTTTCTCTTTTGAAAATCCCACCAAATCATATAACTTTCCCTCAGAAACTTACAAAACAAGTTACAATATTGAAACGTCGCATCCTTCGCCTAAAGATAATAGATATAACTTCTACCCATTCGACTCCAGTTCGTATCCCATAAACCCATTTACTAACGGTTTTAACTCTAAAAATCTATTTCCCAAGTTTTCTGAACATCAGCCTATTTTCGATTTTGATTTCTTAAAGAACAATTTTCAAGATAATAACTACGCTGAGTCAAAAAATATAGTATCAGCGGCAGAAAAGAAAAGAAGTAAAAGAGACGGTGGATCTTCAAGAAGAAGAAGACAAATAGAGGAATATGACTTTATTATAGTTGGTGCAGGATCAGCTGGTTGCGTTTTGGCTAACAGATTGTCAGAAGTAAAAAAATGGAAGGTATGTTTTTTTAATTTACGAATACAAATACACAGTACAATTTTTGATTACATAGAACGGTTCTCTACAATTATATAAAACAAAATAATTGTTTAATTTGATTTGATAATTAATAATTTGAGTGGAAATCCAACGCACAGCCTTCGCGTTAACATTCTATGCCGATGCACATTGACGCTTCCAAATTCCTTCAGAAGATTTTAATTAGATTTTTAATTATAATAATATGTACTAAATATATATAATAAGGCGAACAAACGTGTTGTGCTATTCAAGGTTGAGTGAAAGTAAGTTATTTCGCGTAACTCGCAATTGTTTGGAATAATTTACAGGTTATTTGTTTCTAACACATTTGTATAGTAAAAAATAAACAGAGAAAGTAGTGATTTATCACTTGCCGGAACTAAACGCCGCATTTAATTATATCTAATTACTACATAAATATGACATAGTTTTCAAAATTTTAGGGTCATAATTCTTCATTTTGAGAGTAACAAGATGAGAAAAGTAAAATTTGCATAATTGAAAGCTCTTACGTAAAATTTCACTAACAAAGAAACTATGGCCTTACATGACTACTGACCCAATTTTCAATCTCAATTAAGCTCTAAGTAATGTTATCGAGACATTTATATCGATTTTACTGTATCTGTTTATAGAATTTATAATATTTATTTGTTTAGCAGGTAGTTACTTATAGGATATTTGAGGTATTCATGTAAAATATTTGTTATTATTAAATATATAAAGGCAAAAACTTTCTTAAAATGTTTGAGTTCTTATTAAACGTACTAAGGTAGGTAGCGTAATGTTAACTCAATTTAAAATTATTATATCAGTAACAATTGAAATCCTGACCTCTTCCAAAGGGGTCACGGTCATTATCAATACTTGTTACCTTTTTTTAGTACTGTTTATTACACATTTCCTTTTAATAGGTTCTTTGGGTCAAAGTGGCAAGACAAGTCATTTATATTTTTTTCAAATATTTCTTTCTTTGGCTTTGCGAAGTGAAGGTAACCAAAACTTTGCGAAGGACAAACCAAAATAAGCTTGGGTTACAAGCATATATGATATGATTGTAAATGAATAGATAAATAAACTCTTTATTGTAGGCATAAAATAAACGATTTATAAAATAGAAAACATAATATATAACATAACTTTAGATGTAAACATATTCATAATTCACAAGCATAAACATTCGTAGTAGGTACATAAAAAATATACAAAAATTGTCGTCTAAATATGAATAAAAAATATATAAAAAGTACCATAAGACAGAATGTTCATACAAATATATTATATAAAATTACATTATATATAGAGGACTGTCGTGACGCAGAGGGAACGTCTGCCTGTAACGCGACGATTTCTAAGTTCGATTCTCACTCGGGGAAGATGAATTTATCTATATCCATTTTCTTCACTAACACTAGGTTTCTAAGGTTCCTACAGTTCCCTCTGGCTACCCTTGCCACGAAATATTAGAGAAGTAAAGCCTAAAAAAACGTACGTACTTATTAAATATTATACATATAAATATTCAAATGTTCAAAATATTATGTTGATTAGCCAAATAATAACGTTTCCAGGATTTCTTTAAAACAAAAAGCAATTTAGAGCGCCGTTATGATGCTTGACAGTGAAAGAATCATCCAAACCTGCTGTCTTGCTTATAGGTACCTTATTTTCTACCATACTGGTGTAAAAGGTGAAGCCCTATTTTTCTTTAACTCTAGCTTTTAATAACAATTTACAGAACTGCTATGAAAAAATAACTATTCGTAGTCAACAACTATTGTTAGAACTCTTTAAATTAGTATTGCTTTAAGAACTTCCGCGTGATAATATCATGGATATAACATGACTAGAAGCGACTGTGATTCAATTTTTATCTATTTTAAAAATATGTTTTGAGGCATGAATTTAAAATAAGTGCTGTTGGTACATTGTGGTATTACAAAACGTGTTTTTGTCGTCATTAAATATACTAATAATATTATATATAGCTTTTTCTCGCTTGTATCATTTTAGACAGAAGGAACCAAATTATTGAAAAGGCGAAAATTGAGGGATGGTATGTATTAACGCGAAAATCCCACGGTTCCTGCGAATCCCTCTCTCCTTATCCCTATATGAATGGGATAAAGAGTGAAGCTATAAAAAAGAAACAAAGTGATAAGACACTCCATTCCCATTTTTCGCTAAATTTTAAACATGCATTTGCATGCTGACGTTAAATTCTTAAGTTGTTAATTTGACGAGATTTTATTTATTTATCTGATCTAGAAAGACAAAGTAGTAAGTTGGCTTATACCGCTCATTGAGTGTTTTTTTTAATCCAGCCAGTGATTAAACTCTCCATTCTGTCTCTGAGTGATATCTGTCTACTTTTTTCTCCGTGAACATACTTAAAAATATAATTTATAAAGAATAATAAATATTAAAAAGAGAAGATCATATAATTTAAAAACAAATATATTATTTCATTTCTGTGATATACACAAAGAATAATAACGCATCTCCTATGAAAATTGAACTCTTATTGAACTCTGTAACCGTTAATTATTTTGCAATCGGCTTATGAGCAGCGATATATTGTCACATCCATACAAATAACTCTATGGCAAAACTAAAACAATGACAGCGAGTCCCAAAGCGAAAAACTTTTACAATCGCTTTGTTGGTAGTTCTTGAAACTGTTTCTGTAATGCTTACTTAATAGAGAATCGTTTCAAGATATATATTATATTTACTAATGTAATAAGTATAGTTTTTTTATTTAGCTATCAAGACTCGAAGAAACGAGTTATTTTCATTTTCCTCCTTTGCCAAGATGCTGACGACAAAAGGAGTATGTTAACACTACTTTTTCTCTGCATACTCTACTGTGTTGAGTGTATGTGTAAGTGCAATATAACATCATGGCTTGCATGAATATAAACAGCGCTGACTGTGGGTTCATTTCCCACTTTGATTATACTTATATTAAAATTTTATATTGTATATTTATATATCAGTTGGTAGATACGTTGGTGTATATTTAATAAAATAATGGAGTAAAATAAATTTTATGTAAACAATAATGTTTTTTGATGTGAGTATAGAAAACAAAAAAGTTCGCCATCTTAGCAAATTAGGAAGTATATAATTTGTGTTATTATGGTTTGTATGTGTAACATTTCACGTAAATATTTCAGTCACTAGAAAGCTGAGTGATACAACGCCACGATTTATTTCAAACGATCACACTTTGTTATCTTTATATATTGTGTGTGGAAACGTTTTAATTGCGGATACGCCCCTCAGGGCGAGTGTTTAATCTAGAAATTAATCTTTGGTATCGTTTTAAAGACATCGAAAAAGCAGACTGGTGAAAAATATCGCCGAGGTTTGAACTTGAGTAGTTCAATTGATAATTGATCTTATATAATTTAACCACGTTATCTTTTTGTCAGTCTCTAAAATTCTGTCTTTAAGCAAAAAAAAATTACCATCCTTGTAAAGTGTTAAGCGAAGAAAACTAAGCACAGGTGCGCGGGGACAAACTAGTTTTTTCATAAATCCATCTAAATAGGAATCCAATCAATATTTGGATACTTTCAACTAAACTATTACGTAGTTTTGTAACATATTTGATATATTGTAGATAATTTAATAAATCTCATAAAGATCGAATCAATAGACGCTAATAATAGTGTGTAGTATACATAATAGTTATTGTTGCGTGTGAACAAAATAATGTATGAGAGCCCTACACGTTGTCTAATAGAATAAATTACGTAATATTCATTGTATTTTTGCGGAATTTTTCATCTTTGTTCTTTTCCCACATTCCAGGTTATTATTATTTTGCATTTTTTGTCTTAATTCTGAATGGGATTTTGCAATGATTTTTTTCTATGGTAACTATTTGATATTCATTTGTAGGATTTTTTTATTATATTTATTGTTTTTTCCATTTGTAGGGTTATGTTACCCTATTTTTTGCTAGATAATATACAGTGTTGAGTTCCGCAAAAATCTCAGTTTAAGTTCTAATTACATACTAAATTAAGAATATATGTGGAAAAAATACTTAAAGAAAATATATAAAAATTTGAACGCAGCAGGACTCGAACCCGCCCTCTTGCGAACCGTGCAAGCGCTCTCACCGCTGAGCCATGCATTTCGCGGTTGAAAGCATGAGGATGAACGCATGGCTCAGCGGTGAGAGCGCTTGCACGGTTCGCAAGAGGGCGTAGGTTCGAATCCCGCTGCATTCAATTTTTTATGTTTTCTTTAAGCATATTTTCTATCCTCAGTGTGGATTAACACTTTAAAAATCATAAAATTTTTATAAAATTTTTAAATAATATAAAATTTTTTTTCATTTATCCAATTTGAAAATTAGTTTAAAGGCCTTTCACCTAGACTATTGTATATCCGCTTTAAAAATATTATTGTTGGAACAGGTCATTGAGTCGCCAGGTATAAATTTATTAGATGACTAATTTTTATTTGTGGAGTTAAGTAACTGTATATTCAACTCATACAAGACGACGCCCATGTTTTTTTTTTTTTTTAGCTTCACGCTTTATCCCGCACATGGCAGGGTAGGCAGAGGGAACTGCAGGAACTATTAGAACCTAGTGTTAAGACACTCCGTTACTTAGTCCCTGCTTACTCCGTCCCCACTTTCCGCCGTTTTCGAGGCATTACGTGTTGAGTGGCGGAAATCAACGCCGCGCTTTGCCTTAGTTGCCAGAGCGAAGAAAATGGAAATAGAAAAATCCATCTTCCCCGACTGGGGATCGAACCCAGAAACCGTCGCCCATGTTTATATATTTTTTTATTATTACTGCACTGCTATAATTTTACCAAATATAAAGTAAACCACAAATTTATATAGACTCTGTCAACATCCAATCAAATGAAAAATACAATTTGTACTAATCATTATAATTGAAATCTAGGTTTCATTACACAAATTTGGTATGGCGGGCACAGCTCTCTATTTAACTCTTTCAATACACGAACAACGACGATTGCCAAGTCTTGCCCAATCGTCAATGTCATTCCACCGCATTATTATAACACGATTGTGTTCGGTCAACCATAGAGCACCCAACAATAGAAGTGAAAAAATTGTCACTTCTACAATGTGATTATTTAAAATGTTTTATTTATGTAGGGCGACCGAGCGCTTGCTCAAACTACTAGTTAATTATGAACACGAAAACTCGTTACGAAAACTTTTTTTCCTTGATTAAACTATAATTTCATATTGCACTAATTGTTGAAATGGACTGTGAAATTGAGCGTGCATGTGTTCAGAATTTTAAATTTAGCATTACAAACATCTAAAGATATTTTTAATTCAGAAAATTTAATTTGGAATTAAATCATAAAAAATATCGTCAGTACGTCTACAAAGACGACGATGAGTAAAGTATCAGGTCTCAATATTAATTATTCTATGATTTATATTATTTAATTATTATTTTACGGTAAATTACAAGTACTCTTTGTTATTTAAAACATAACATATTTCTTTGAATGTATTTCTTAAACATGTCAAATTATTCATAATCTTAAATTTCAAAGATATTTTGATTTTTTCATGTGTACGATAAAAAATGTACGATACAAAATATGGTTTAAGAAGTTTATTTCCAAAAAGAACATAGTTCGCTTACAAAGGAAATTTTTGAATTTATAACACAATTAAGATATTACAAATAATAAATAGTAGTGACATTAAACAACATCAGTGAAATTATCTAATATGGGTTCTTAATCGTTTTTTAAATATATTAAAAGATTTTGAATTTACAACATGTTGAGGTAAAGAGAGTGTGAACGAGGTAAACAAAATATTTTGGTTTTTATTTTGATCTTAATTACTTCTTTCATAAAATCGAACTCGTACCTATTTTCATACCACACGATGACACATTTTATCACTTGCAAAATAAAAAATAAATAAACTACAATTTTTGTACGTAATTTTAATTTAAAAAAATTTAAAAATAAGTAATTTATATACTAAAAAAGTAAATCTATTGTATTTAACCTAAAGTAAATCAGACAATCTCTTCATGATTCGTCACATCGACCTACATTTCACAAACAAAAACTGAAATATTTATTTCGAAAAAAAACTATTATCACCAAATTACATGACTTATTTAAATTTATATAACCTTGAATAACTTTACTCAATTGTACAATAGATACGCAACAGCAAGTCGAATTTTGTGATAGTACAACGTTTTAAATGTCAAATTGACACGAAATTCATTTAAATTAAAAAATATTTCTTGTGCTGAATTTTCTAGTACTGAATGTTTGGTCTCTTGGTTTTTAGCTTTAGAGAAATTCACTATATGTGGTTCACTCTACTTGCCCTGCTATACGGAAATAAAGCGTGAAGCCAAAAACATTTACCTATTGCATAACGATACGTAAATGTTTTTTTTTGGCATATTAATGATGACTGAACGCAAATCATAAATAAACCTTTGAAATATATATATATATATATATATATATATATATATATATATATATATATATATATATATATATATATATATATATATATATATATATATATATATATATATATATATATATATATATATATATATATATATATATATATATATATATATATATATATATATATATATATATATATATATATATATAT
Organism: Dione vanillae; assembly: GCA_037178615.1. Taxonomy (NCBI): domain Eukaryota; kingdom Metazoa; phylum Arthropoda; class Insecta; order Lepidoptera; family Nymphalidae; genus Dione; species Dione vanillae. The sequence continues at coordinate 492,002 of JAZFAU010000246.1, forward strand.
ATATATATATATATATATATATTGAGACATTATGTCTTTATCTACGGATCTCAACCTCACCTCAGTCTCACCAAACCGCCAAAATGGACAAAAAAAGTTACCTCTAACAAGCAACGAAGCTTTGTGATAAAAACATTAAATACATATGTTTTTATACAATGTGTATGACAATATGAAAATATAACTAATAGCTTTTAAATTTAATATTTATTGCAACCAATTGACAAATTAAAATTGAAGTTATAATTATATAATTAGCATGAATTTTGAGTATTTTAAGTTATTAATCGCACATAATTTCATGATATTACAATGGTTAATTATACACGGTCAAGCAAATGTAGTAATTTGCAAATTAACGTTCTAAAGGTATTGCTTATTGAGTAATGAAACCCGTACATTGTTATAATAGAATGTTAGAATAAAAATAATGAATTCTCCATATAACATATAACCCTATAATCCAATAATCTTACGACCTATAACTGTATAACCTTTTGTTCTTGCTTCATGCTTTTTCTCGTTTATAGCTGGGTAGGAAGAGAGCATCGTAAGAACTGTGGGAAACTAGTGTTAAGACACTCCACTTTACACTTTCTGCCTTGCGTGTTGAGTGGAGGAACTCAAAGCTACGCTTGTATAGTTGTCAAAGTGTAAAATAGAAATGAAAAATCCATTTTCCTCAAGTGAGAATCGAACCCACTAACCGACGTCACGAACACGACGGTCCTCTGTAATCTATGATTCTATAATTTAAAACCAACACTCTTAAACTCCATAACCGAAAAACCTGTGACCTACAGACGCCATACACTCCATACATTATAATTTTGTATGAATAATTCATAATACACATACCTATATTTAACGAATGCCTGCAACTTTCACTAGCTATGTTATTTGCCAAAGTAGGTACGTACATAATACATAGGTAGTGACTTCCTCAATAGATGCTCAATATTAATATTGGAACTTTGCATCAAACCAAAACTTGTGCCGGTACCTAAGTTTGGTTCGCCATTATTAAAGCTCTACCTATATTTAGTAGATTTTGTGTATTGTCCTCTTCTATCCGATTATAGGGGAAAATCATTAAAAGTTTATTATTTTAGATGAAAGTGAAAGTTGAATTTATATAATTTTACATATTTAGAACGAAGTGGTAGTTTCTTTTTGCAAGTTTTTATTTAGTTCTACTTGCAAGCTTAATATGATTCACTTCCGATTTTTAAATTTAAATAAAATTTGAAATATATTTAGTAATTTCGAGATATTTATTTCAATTTATGCTACCCTTACTTACGAAGATTAAAGGGCTGTTTTTAAGGAGCTTAAATAAAAAACAACAGATATCGAGCATAAAAATCTTTTCAATTTTGTTAAACATTGCCAGATATTTTAAATTTTTTTATTAAAACTCCAGTTCAATCTGATTTTAGAGTGAATGTATAAGTGACAGTACACAACACTTGTGTTATATTTACTAAGTTGAAGAAATGAAAACAACTTCAATATTGAATATATACTAAATTAATATCTAAAACCACGTTATTACACGCTATGCAGTCAAATACTCCACCATATACTAAAATATAATAACCTGATACTATGCGCTTGTAATTGGTTTAAGTTTTAATTAAATACAAGGTATTCATCGACCATCAGAACTTCTTCATGATCTTTGAATATATTCATGTAAGATATAAATATTATAACATTATTATAATAAAACTTGCTCTTAAATCACTCTGTCTTTATTCAGATCACGTTAAAACCCGATGTGAAATTTGAAACATATACACGTACAAGTAAGCGGCTTTGTTTTACATTATGCTCATGATATACGCAAATAAAATAGATAGTAAATTTAAGAAGCTTTATCCCGCACATGGCAGGGTAGGCAGAGGGCAGAGTGGACTGCAGGAACTATACGAACCTAGTGTTAAGACACTCTGTTGCTTTAGTCCCTACTTTCTCCGTCCCCGCATCCTGCCGTTTTTCGAGGCATTGCGTGCTGAGTGGCGGAACTCAACGCTGCACTTTGCCTAGTATCCAGAGCGAAGAAAATGGATATAGAAAAATTCATCTTCCCTGAGTGGAAATCGAACCCACAAACCGTCGCTTTTACAGGCAGACGCTACTATTACTAAAATATATCTCGAAAAGAAACTATTAGGTAACGTAATTACGTTATAGTTGATTAAAAAATGTACATTAATAGTCTCTAATCCATGACATATATGAAACCCTAGTAGCCTTTCTATTCTTAATTAATAATAATTTAGTACCTTATATAAAGTTATTTAACGTGATGTGCACGAAAACTAAAACACTATGTGAAACTTTTGAAAATTAATCTTTGTACGAGTATATATAGTTGATTTATCGAGTAAAACTATAATATAGATTATATAACACCCCTAAAGCGAGAGTTTGGAAGTTTTTATTTTACGCGCTGACAAAACGCTTAAAAGTTATGTAAAATACACATTTGATTGAATTATTATAAATATAATAAAACTGTTAAAAGCGTCAATTTTGTTCACTGAATTTAGTATCTACGTTATTTATAACTAAATAATAATTCTATTTTCTATGTAACTTTAAATATATTTTTGTAACATTTTTTACTTGGATGACCAAAATGGTTTATCTGCCATCCTGTACGTTTGTTGTTTATTTTTCACGTAACCTACTGGGGTAGGCCTTTTATGATTTTTTTTAACGTATAACTGTTAATACTAAGCAAATTTGAGATACTCTATTTTGAAGTGCCTCTAAGTGATTTAGTGTATGTGAAGCTTTTTTATAATTAATTTAAGATTATTATAGCACTTTTACAAAAAAGTTACATTTAATTAACATTTCCGGTTGACTTAAAAAAGTTCTAATGTAGAGTTATACTTTAAAAAAATTAGGTCTAGAGTATTCTGTATAAAATCCTACAATATCTTATCAGACTGAAAGTAATTAATTAATAATGCGCCTTAGTATAGCTACTTCTCTATAAAAATAGTTAGTGGAAGAAACGTAGGAATAAAAACATAAGAAGAAAAACTTCCAAAATAAAGCACTATGTTATAATAGGGACTCAAATACTTAGGGCAGGTTTCACCACTTGCTAATATAGTCCCAGATAGAAAATAAAAATTTTAGTTTCACAGGTCTCATATCATATCTACCAGATAAAAGCCTGTTTAAACTATCAACTCTTATCTGGTAGATAACTTACTATCTGTAACTATACATGTAACTGGTGAAATTGGCCCTTAAACGTTCCTTTTACTTTAAAAATTACAAGCTAAACTAGTTTTAGCTTTAAATCTTGCTTGTAAATCTCCATGTATTATGAAGATTGTGATATAAAATTTAAAATCACCAAACAAAAGCTATATTGTCAGTCATATTATTATTAAAGAAGTCCCATTGAAGACTTTATTATACATAGTCATAAAAAAAATATTTAACAGTATCTGCTTTTATATGCTATTACATATTTTATAATCAAAAAATCCTTTAAATTACTGATATTTTATACGAATAATAAAAGAACCTGTTTTCATACTGAATACTCCAAAATAAGATATGAATGTTTATATTGCTGTTTGGTGTTGGTATTATTGTTTAGTGCAAATTATTTTGTTCTTCTCTTTTTGTCTTAATTCAAAGAACAATTGAGAACAAACTCAATGACACAATGTGTCTAGTACAGAAAGAAAATTCTTTCCTGTTCAATTCCTTCTCCAGAGTAGAGATTGAATCCAAAACCACGTCACATCACGTTTATTGATTGACAATAAATCTTAGTTGTAAATATCCTTAAGTACTTTGATTGAAAAACTAATAATATTACTGGTAAAAATTGGGGTAACATTAAAATAAGTAAGCCTGTTGTCTAAATCTTTACAATATACAAATGTTTTTGTTACTGACTGGATGACAACGCTTAAACGAAATTGTGCGGGGTAGTAACATGTTCGGGGAGTGCAGTAGGGGCGTGGGGACAAGAGAACTAAGAGAGGATATCCTGAACTCTAATGGGAACGTAGTATATATTTTATAGAAAAATATTATATATCATATTTTGAATATGTCTTATATTTAAAATATGAATGAATGATTTGTAGTCGATTCGTGGGAATCATATGGAAAGGATGGATTATTTCATTACTTTTGACGTGACAACGTCTTAAATTAGGTTGTGCGGCTCGGAGTCAAATATGAAAATGGTAACGTAACGATGTGTCAACTGTCACCGAACTATGATCGGTCCGCCGCGCGTATCACTTGACACATGTACAATGTTTTAGTAAACAAAATATATTTTCTATAGTTAAAATTTGTGCAATTTATACTATAATTATTATTCATATCAATAAATATTCTACCGAGAAAAAGACGTTGTCACGTAAAATTTTCGCCCGTAAAACAAACTTTACAGGCAACCATTTTTTTTCTTCTCTTTGGCAACTTATCACCTCAAAAAGCAGAAACAGAGTGTTTTAACACCTACCCTTCTTTATGTGGGATAAATTTGTGAACCGCATGAAAGAATTTGAAGCTTAAAATATTTTAAACTAACCAAATTCATATGAATGTACAATACAAAATCAATTTATGGTGTGTTATATATTTTTTATTATTTTTAACGATACATACATACATTAGTACATTAACAAAATAATACTAAAAATAACTATTCCATTCAAAATAAACACATAACATTAAAGTATATGTATTGTAAACAAAAGCAAAATAGTTAATTCATTCTATCGAGTACCAATCTGCTTTAATAAACTAATTTGAACAATTGAAAATGGATGAAAAATTTTTACAAATAAATTGGAATGTAATTTATTTCTTTTATTAACAGATATTGTTTGTTTCGAAATTTCCATTCACAATTTATTACTATTTAACTATGCATGCTTAAAAGGAATGGCGATTATTAAAAACCATCAGAGCGAATAAAAATGTAGTTTAAGTTATATAGTTGTCAAAATACTAATTTCGCAAGAGGTTATTGTTACTAGAATAAAGTTGGATATTTTGCTCTGTAATGTGGTTCTATTCTATATCAAATATATACTTTACGTATTCCCAATGTGCAGCAAAGTAGGCTGAAAGTGTCCAGTGTGTTTTTTATTTCTCCTGAAATTTCTAGTCACTTTTAGGTGACAGAATTTAACGTCGTATTTTGTTTTGCGTCATTGTAATAAAAGATAACATTTGAAGTTAGAACGTGACATATAAATTCAATTTAAAAAAATATATATATACATTTATTAATAAAGATATCCAGAAATAGAATTTCAGTTTATGATTTCTATATAACATATTGTTGCATATTTAGTCTGCAAATATTTCATTATTATTATATATTTGTGTTGATTTTCCAGATATTACTGTTGGAAGCAGGTCCAGAGGAACCGGATGTAACTATGATACCAGCATTACCTACAGCACTTGGGGGCTCGAGTATCGACTGGAATTACAGGACTCAGCCTGAAAAACTGTCTTGCAGATCTAGCAGGGGCCAAAGTTGTGCATGGCTTAGGTAATTTATTATACAAACATATACATATAATTAGCTACAAATCCCAAACGTTAAGATGCTGTCAAGGCCAATAAGGCTAGCGATAAATACAAAACTAATAAAAAATATTAAGTTATTCACTCATGCACGCAGTAGGCAAAGAATGGTAATTGCTAAATGGTAATTACATAAGTAAATGGTAATTTCAAAATATTTAAATATTTAAAATTAATGTACAAATATCATAGTTGCAAGGTTTGTAATATTTTTACACATTATATATTTATATGTCTTTAATAATAAAAAAACCCACAATATTATCTTAGCTTAAAGCCACCGCGGCCCAGTGCAGCAGAGTCATAAACTCAGTAATATATTAAGGTCGACCTCCATTTAATGAAGTTTTCGTGAACAAATTTTATAAAACACGCGGCAAATTTAATTCGACTAGAAAGTGGAGAATGAAGCGTTTTAATCTTAGTTTTTTCTATACCTACCTAGCCACCTTCTACACCTAGCCAAAAATCGTAAAATGTCAAAAAACAAAAAGTTTTTTCACTATATAATTATTAATCTTAATAATAATTTTATTTTAGAGTATAAATAATACTAAAACGTGAATCAAAACTAAGCTCATATAGTACTAAATAATATCACTGAAATTGTTCCACACGTTTTTTGTAAAACCCTTCGCTAACCCCACAGTGTATCGTGAAGGGCCCATTAAGAGAAGGTTGAGATATAAATCACGATGGCACGATTGCTACATCTCAACAGTTAGGTCGAGTAATGGCTCTTCTGAGCTCGTAAACTATCGTATACGTGAAAGCTACATAACCGTAGCAAAGCAGATTTATAAACCAATATGTTCCTTAATAAAGCCAATATGGATGATGCCAAAACTAATACAATAAATACATTAATATGTAATATAGTGTTTACTTAATGTAATAAAATAATTTGTAACGAGACAAAGTCTAACGTTGAATCAAAATATCTCGATATTGGACAAAGTTGAGGAACGGGAATACTAGGTTTCCTTTCTCTCACCTACACATAACAAAAAGTTTTAGTACTTTTTGTAATAAAAATATATAGTATAACCATATTGATATTTTATTTCATGAATTAAAAAAAATCTTTGCTATATTTTTTTTTTAGCTTCACGCTTTATCCCGTACATGGCAGGGTAGGCAGAGGGAACTGCATGGACTGTGGGAACCTAGTGTTAAGACACTCCGTTGCTTAGTCCCTGCTTTCTCCGTCTCCGCTTTGCTATAATTTTGTCAATAAAAAACTTATATACTTTTTATACGTTTAAAATTTTTATCTGACACGTAGAATAGTATCTCAAGAAATGTTTATATTTTAAATATATATTTTTTTCAGAGGTAAATCAATGGGGGGCTCCAGTGCTATTAACTACATGGTCTATATGAGAGGAAACAAACGTGACTACGACTACTGGGCTGAATTAGGCAATCACGGATGGAGTTATTCAGAAGTAATTTTGAATTTAATAGTTTAGATTTGTTAATATTTTTTTACTCAGTATACATCTCACTTTATTTAAATAAAGTTATATTTTTGTAATTCATTATTTACATAAAGAATAATTGTAAACTTAATTATAATCTACAGCAATATTTTCAATATGTTTCCAGGTTTTACCTTATTTTAAGAAAGCAGAAAATAACAATGACGTTGAGTCACATGATAAATATTTTCATTCAGTTGGAGGGCCGTTGAATGTAGAGCGATTTAAATATGTTGATGCTGCTACGCTAATGTTAGTAGAAGCTTTTAGAGAAAAAGGCCTACCAGTTAAAGATTTGAACAGAGATGACAACATTGGAACTGACATAGGACAGTCAACTTCCAAAAATGGGAGAAGATTCTCTGTAAATATTGCTTATATAAAACCTATTAGAAATAAAAGACCAAATCTTCGAATTGAGGTAGATGCTTACGTGACAAAATTAATTATAGACCCTTATACCAAAACCACACAAGGTGTAACATATATAAAAAACGGCGTACAGTATAATGTGTTTGCTAAAAAAGAAGTACTACTAAGTAGTGGAGCCGGAAATTCCCCAAAAATTCTTATGCTTTCCGGTATAGGCCCCAAAGAACATTTAGAAAGCTTAAATATCCCCGTTTTAGCAGATTTAAGCGTTGGTCACAATCTACAAGATCATGTTACTACTGACTCACTTATCATAAGTTTATCGAATAAAACATCAACTCAAGTAACTGGTGAACAATTATTAGACGAACTTCGTGATTATAAGGAACAACATCCTATAAAGTCAGGTCCATTATCGTCGTCTTGTACCCTCAATGGCATTGCTTTCACCAGAACAAAATATGAGGATGAATATGTACCAGATATCCAATTTCATTTCGACCAAAGAAACCTTAAAGACTTCTACGCAGATCCAACAACATATTTAGCAACAAATATATTTCCACTGTCGTTTTACAATGGTATTGCTGCGAGACCTCTCTTATTGACACCTAAAAGTAGAGGTGTGATTTTATTAAACCATACAGACCCAGTGTTTGGTCCACCGTTGATTTATCCATCATTTTTCACCGTTAAAGAAGATATGGATATTTTGATAGAAGGTATGCGATATGCTGTATCATTAGAAGAAACGGACGCATTTAAGCATAGTGGTGCCAAATATGTTAGAGAACCTGTACCAGGTTGTACTCAATATATATGGGGGACTTACGATTACTTTGCCTGTCTTCTTATAGAGTACACAAGTACCATATACCATCCTGTAGGGACTTGCAAGATGGGCCCAGAATGGGATAAGGAAGCAGTTGTCGATCCAAGATTAAGAGTTTATGGAATTAAGAAATTGAGAGTAATCGATGCCTCAATAATGCCCAAAATAGTCCGAGGCAATACCAATGCACCAACTATCATGATAGCAGAAAAGGCGTCAGACATGATAAAACAAGATTATTTATAAAATTAGTGTTCAGTTCAGTAACTGTAATTTAATACTAGGAAATTTGTAAATAAAAATAAATTACGAAATATTTGTAAGTAATAGTGACCCTATTGTGAATTATTTTGTTCTAAAATATAATACTTAGGTAATAAATTAAAAATCTATCGATTTTAGATACCATTTTAAACTACTTTATCTCAATATAGTATTTCTTTCTTATTATTATTTTATATATACTAACAAAGTAAGACGTTCACGTTAATTGTTTTAACAACGCAACGGATTTTATTTATAGCAGTAGCAGTATTTATTTGTAAAGAAAATAATTCAATAGAACGTCTTACATATGTTAATACGTAAGTAGTGTAATACTGGTATTAGAAAATAAATTAAAACAATATTGAGGACCGTCGTGGCGCAGAGGCGTTAGCGTCTGCCTGTAAACGGGACGATTACTGGAACCAATTCCCATTCGAGGAAGATCGATTTTTCTATTTCCATTTTCTTCGCTCTGGCAACTAGGCAAAGCGCGGCGTTGAGTTCCGCCACTCAACACGCAATGCCTCGAAAAAAAAAAAAGCGGGGACGAAAAAAAAGCATTAGTCCCTGCTTTTTTTTTCGTCCCCGCTTTTTTTTTGTGTGGAGTGTCTGAACACTACGTTATATATATATATATATATATATATATATATATATATATATATATATATATATATATATATATATATATATATATATATATATATATATATATATATAATATAATTGCAAATTTTAAAGAGCTCTATAACATATAAACTATAAATATAAACATTTATCTTCGCACTATTTCTCGCTATAGGAGAATAAACTGAGGAAACCTAGTGTTTAGAAATTTTGATAGCTACACTCCTAATTTTGAGACGTTGCGTGTGAAGTGGCAGAACTCAACGACGCCAGTAAAATGCCGTACAAGAATGAATGGAAATCGAACCTGCAACGATCGTGTTTACAGTCAGAGCATGTGCCGCTGCGCTACGAAAACTTTTTCTCCAATATTATTTGTATGTTCCATTTACAATATAGTTCTTAAATCAGTACTGACAACAGAATGAACTTTCTTTCCGGATTTTCATGATTCTGGGTCAACGTATCCCTAAAGGCTTAAATTGCGTACCGACTTTCATATACTTGGTAAAAAGGGTTTTTGATAAAAATGATGCATATGATCACAACAAAGTGATCCCATAAGAATGTATGTGACCGTTTAACCTACGTAAGTGAAACCACTTAATATAAAGATTAATTAATATTTTTATGTATCTTTTGATATTTTTTTATTATAAGTTGTGTATAAAACAATCCATTAAATATATTTTGTCCAAAAATATATTTTTATAGCAGATATTTAATAAAATTGTCAACTTAAGTTTTGTTTTTTATTTTTTTTAAATAACTAAAATGGTGAAATGAAAACAGCTAAGATGCGTTCACTATACGTTCCTATTACCTTCGGCGGCTTTGACCGCAAGTACAATGGGTTATGTTAAAACGTTTGCCATAGCCTGCAACATTATTCCATTAATAGACATATCCAATATCAAAATATAATTATTTTATTTGGATCAGTAGGTCCTTGGAATAGTACTACCAAACATAGTCTCCATTGTTATAAAATTGCGACAGCTAGAAATTCTATAATATTTTTCACTGTAAGTAGGTCTTATGTATTTTAGAAAATTTCACTTTTTTAGTGGAATGTGGAAATTTATCATCATCTTACGATTTTCTCTCATTGTAGAACAAACTGAATGTATAACACACTGAACTTTTACATTGCGCAACATAACCTTAAAAATTTTATGTATAATAGGTAGATCTCTGTAGGTCTTTAATTCTGTCTGATATTATTGATAAAATAAAATAAATAGAATAAGTAAAGAATAAATTATTGACAAAACACATGACTAAATATATTATACTACAACCATATTGCTTGACAACACACGTTGCTATGGCTACAGCATGTCACTCAACAACGGTATTATAATTTATAAAGAAAGCAAACCAGTAAGCATTTACTTCTACCTCTTGCTTTACATTTTGGTATTTAATGACCCCATTTATATTTATATTTGGCTTTCATCTCTCAACCCCCACGATGGAAGAGGGGAGACGGCATCAGGGTAAGACCCTCTGGCCTTTAGTGTCTTACGCCACTTATAAATATAAGTGTGTCTTGTGGTTCGGGCAATGCCCTGTGAAGTCAGTACCTTTAGCAATGACTTGGTGAGTGTAATGCTATCTGGGCGGTCAGCCCAGGTGAGACCCTCAGCTAACTGGCTAGTACTCACCGTAGTACTCACTTTTTTGGTGAAGGCGTCGGTGATCTTATGAACCACTCTTGCTATTTGAAGCGTTGTTGAATGTCTGTTCCTAAACCCAAATTGCTCTGGGCGCGGCTTAAAGACTCCCTGTGACCCCATTTATCAACTGAGCTTGAAATAAATAGATTAAAACCTCATAAGAATAGGTCACCAATATTCCAATAGTTCCTAAGTAAACGCTTACAGCTAATAGATATCAGCACTTGTGATTTCTATTAAGTATAAATTATTATTCTTCTTGATATTAACTTTCGTGATGATTTTGACAAGAATATAAGACGCTGTTTACTGTGAGTTATTTCAATACAAGCAACTTTTTGGTGGAGTCACTTATTTCATTTGTATTATTATGAAATTGATACTTGTATTTTTTATTCAATTTCAAAGTTCATCCTACATATAGCAGTTAAGGGAAGAAGAATTTAGTATTAAACCTATGTGTTCTTTCATTAAGACAAAATTTCATACATTGGCTAGATACAAGTGTGAGTTATCCACACATATGCTTTATTTTAAGTTAATATTACACTTTTTAGGAGGGGTAAAGTTAGAAATCGGATTTTGCTAAAAAAACAAAATGTTCAACATATTACAAAAATTGAAAAAAAATAACATGGGAAATTATTCAAGTTCAAGAATCGGCTATATTTTTAACCAATCTGTGCCTAATGGTACCAAGAACAAAATTGTAGGTCAAAGTCTCCTCTCTAAGTGTACGCAATTAAATCGCTTCTACAAATTATAATTCTATGAGAGACCAGGTTTATAGTGAATGCTTTTCACATTGTGGTTTATGTGATATTTATTAATAATAATACATCTTTATAGTATTTATATGAGATTTATACGGCATTTAAAAGATTTTTTTACATAATATAGCATAATTATGAGACAACACGACACGTAATTTACAAAAAAGGAAATATTATCACATTATAAGAATACAGCACATAATCAAATTTCTCCACTTATAAACTAAAATTAACTTAGTGAACATTTCAGGGTTCCGGTGTGGGCACAACACATTTTTAATATACGCAAAAGAATAAAAACGGTTATTGAGTAAATTAACTTATTTGATAAAGCAATAATTTCTAAGCGAATTTCATAAAATTAATCAATTAAATAAAACGTTATTTATTCGGATGCAATACATACAATAAATAAATCATTACGTCATTAAATAGAATAAACGAATCAAAAGGTTCTTACCTTGCGAAGATTCTAATAAGTTGCATCATTGATACGACAACGTTTTACTGTACCATTCGATCCTACAACTTTTTGATGAAGAGACAAATTTACAGTTGTGTTATAAGTTTTATAATTATAATTAATCTTAAATAGTTGTACAGTATAATAATTAGTTTAAATATTTTTAATATTTCGTTCACTGTTCAGTGCCAATATGAATTGGATGCCATTAAACATTAGTAGCATATGTGCGGAACAGTTAGCGCCATTGACACAGTGTTCTTCGACAGGGCTTATGTTTATAGCGTTAATCACCAAACTGTTTAGTAGTGCAACGTATAGTGTACCGAAAAAGAAAGAAAATTCGGGAAATAGGTTTATTTCAACCAATAATCGTGATTTTGGGTCAAAATCAAGAAAATATGGCAGTGAATCATCAGATTTTATTCATGAAATAAATGTCGATGATAATTTTAAAAATATTATTTTCAATTATCAAAATCCATTTTCTAGTTCTGATAATTTGGATCAACGTAGTCCAAAATCTAGTAAAATAATAAAAGAAATAAAAAAGCAGAATACTAGTAGGACCAAAGTAAAATTCAAAGGGAAAAATGAATACGATTTTATTGTTGTTGGGGCTGGGTCAGCGGGTTGTGTTGTTGCTAGTCGTCTTTCTGAAGTAAAAAACTGGAAGGTAAGAAAGTTTTCTATTATTTTTCTATTTATTTTAAGATAGGAGACATAAATCTCTATGTAACTAACCTATTCTAGCTTAGTTACTACTTCGTATATTTAACTCTGTAATAAATCATAACATCCAAAAGTAAGTCAAGTAATGTTTATAAAATTTACAACTTATGCAAGAGAAACTTGTCTTAAGCTTAGCTTAGCTTTTAGAATCACATGTAGTATTCAAACAGTCTTTTGATGAATAGCTTAGTTGGCTACATATTAATGTTAGTTAGCGTTTCAAAACAGAGTAAAGAGAATAATCTTATTTGAGAAAATCTTACTTGCGTAGCTATAAACTATGTACCTTATTTGCTTTAAATTCTGAGATTCTTAAAATCCTTCAGATATACTAACACTGTAGTAAATTGTAAACCATATAAGAATTTCGAATTATCTTGATAAAGAACGCCTGTGAATTATGTGTGAACACATATTTGTGAAGAACGCTTAGTGATCAGAGCTTGGACAGATTTCAAAAGATACAAAATTTTTATGTTTACTTTAAGTATTTTTTCTATCTTTAGTTTGGATTCACACTTTAATCGTTTCTAGGATTTTTTTCTCTTGTCATTCAATATGCTTAAACTCACAAAAGAGGCACGACATTTTAGAAAACAAATTTATAGAACAATTATTTCGATTAATAGAAATATTATTATAGAATAGATCTTGACATAATTTTTTTTATTATTATTGAGAATAGGGTCAAAACAAACAAAATATAACGCAGCGATCGTCACGTTACGGTTGAAGTGCAACCTATTCTAATTGCAAACACTGTCCAATGACACCAAGAAATAATGTTTTTTAGGTATCAATTAAGAAATTAAGGCAGGGAAACCTACTTTGACGTCACTTGTAACAGTTGTTGTAGTAGTTATTTTAACTTATGCTTAAAAATCTAATTGATAAGCTTGGATTTATATATTAAGTAAAGAAATATATGTATATCTGTACATAATATTTATTGACGTGTCTAACTTTTAAAAGCATTTTGATGCGGTTTCCTCTATTCGAAAGAATATGTTTATACCTATATATATTCCATTTCAGTGCTGATATTTGTAATATATGAGTGATAGATACTACAAGCATAGCACTAGCTCTTATTACAAATATATATTATTAATATATTTGAGCACCTAATATTGTTTAGTCTGAAGTTAGGAATTGCTGTTCCAATTGCACCAAGTAAAATATTGTTAGATTACATTTATTTGCTAAGAAAGATGCAGCACTGAGCTCCATGTTTATTTTATTGTGACTAGGGTCACGGATTCTTGTTAATTTCGAAATAAACTATATTGAATTTTTTCATTTTTCATGCTTCAATCGAAGCGTGTCGAAGAGTACGTGCTAGCACATTGATCTTCTAAATTATATTTATACCAAAAATATTTGAGGACCGTCATGGTACAGAGTCGCAACGTCTGCCTGTAAACTCGACAGTTTATGGGTTAAGTCCCACTCGGGGATAATACATCCTGGATTATCTTATTTCCATTTTTTTAACTTCGACGATTAGGCAAGTGCGGCGTTTACTTCTGTTCCGTCAAATAAGAATTGCCATATTTACATGTAACAATATTTGCACAATTATTGTATCATTTCAAACAACATAATAGCATTTTTTGTATAGGTATTGCGCCTGTACCGAAATATGAGTACGTTTCGTTATTATCATAAATAATAAACTTCAGAATGGTTATTTGCTGCTTGGCTACGTAGTTGCATTTTCCTTCATAGTTCTTATTTTAGGTTGTTAGTTGTAAATTTATTTCCAATACTGGTCTATTAAGATTCACTATAGTTTCTCAATAGATATCAGAAGTTTGCGAGATACAGAATAAACTTGTCCTGATTGGAATACAACAAACTTGTTAACGAACTTTTTATAAACTCTAGATGCCTCTTGAATTTTTATTTCATCACTGAAAGAAAAATTCTATGTAACTAAATGAAATACTGGGAGAAAAACGAAACTTGAATATTTATAGTGTTAGATATTATAAAATATACAGGTTTGTAAGAAAGAGTATAAAACTAAATCATTTAAATCCATTCTAACATGTTTAGGTTCTCCTTCTAGAAGCTGGTCCAGAAGAGCCAGATGTAACTTCGGTGCCGTCTCTAGCATTGGCATTAGGAAGGTCCTCAATAGATTGGGGCTTTACAACACAACCAGAAGCACTTACTTGTCGTTCTGTTAGAGGGCAACAATGTCCTTGGATAAGGTAAACAAGTCTGTTATTACTAAATCATAATACTACATAATACATAGGAGATGTTTAAAGCTAAGACTATTGTCAGTTTTTTCAATAAAATATTTAATAAATTGTTCCATAACATGAAATATTTCCTAAGAACTTGTAACACAACAATAAAAAATACATTGTTAATAAATAATCTTTAAAATTATGTCTAATAGTACAATTTATTTTGAAAGTCAATTATAATTTACAGTGGTCGAGCAATGGGAGGCTCCAGCTCAGTCAACTATATGGTGTATATGAGAGGTAACAGGCGCGATTACGATAATTGGGCAGAATTAGGCAATGAAGGATGGAGCTATGAAGAGGTAGCTATGAATATATTTTACAACAAAACAAAACAAAATAATTATTAAATTAAACTAAAGCAAGTTCTAATTTTTTAATGCTATAAACACAAATAGTGGTCAAAGAAAAAGTTGAGAAATAATATTACTTATACTTATTATAATTCGTTTTTTAAAACTAAATTCTTAAAATGAAGCCACAATGTCATATTTCACTAAAGTTGTTCATAATTTCAGATCTTGCCATATTTTAAAAAATCCGAAAATAATCGAGAAACCGAATCTCAAGATACTTATCATCATTCTGTCGGCGGACCACTCACTGTTGAAAGATTTCCTTATACCGATATAAATACTATATTACTGGTTGAAGCTTTCAATGAAAATGGTTTACCTATAAAAGATTTAACAAAAGATGATAATTATGGTACGGACATTGGCTTATCTACTTCTGAAAGAGGCAAGAGAGTGTCTACGAACGCTGCCTTTATAAAACCAATAAGAAAATCTCGAAAAAATATTGACATTATAACTAATGCATTTGTTACCAAAATTTTAATAAATTCAAAGACAAATGTAGCTAGAGGTGTTGCATATGAGAAAAATGGTAAACGTTATCGAGTATTTGCTAAAAAAGAAGTAATCATCAGCGGGGGAGCACTAAACTCTCCAAAACTTCTAATGCTATCTGGAATAGGCCCTAAAGAATGCCTGGAAAACTTTAACATACCAATATTAAAGGAATTAAAAGTAGGCCAAAATTTACAAGATCATGTAACAACTAACGCCCTTGTAATGTCTCTTACAAATGTCACATCAAGTACAATTAGTAGGACAAGAATGTTTAATGAAATTCGTAAATACAAAAGCCAGTATCCTAACAATATGGGCCCGTTGGCCACTACTAGCATTCTTAATAGTATAGCTTTTATAAAAACTAAATATGCTTATGAAGATGTTCCAGATATTCAATTTCATTTTGATGGTAGGAACGTTGAAGAATTTTACTCTGATCCTACTACGTATTTGGCAACTAATATCTTACCGTTAGCGTTTTACAATGGTATTGCAGCTAGACCACTTTTGCTTGTTCCAAAAAGTAAAGGATATTTATTCTTAAATCAAACTGACCCAATTTACGGCCAACCTTTAATATATTCAAGATTTTTTACTGTTCAAGAAGACGTAGACGTGTTAGTAGAAGGAATGCGTTACATAGTAGGCTTAGAGAACACAAAAGCTTTTAAAGCTATTGGGGCAAAATTTGTGAAAAAACCGGTACCAGGTTGTACTCAGCATGTTTGGGGATCATACGATTACTTTGCATGCTTACTTACTGAATATACGACAACAATATACCATCCAGTAGGAACGTGTAAGATGGGACCTTCTTGGGATGAGGATGCTGTAGTTGATCCAAGATTAAAAGTTTATGGTATAAAAAATCTTAGGGTAGTCGATGGATCTATAATGCCAGTTATAGTAAGGGGAAATACAAACGCTCCTATAATTATGATTGCTGAGAAAGCCTCGGATATGATCAAAGAAGACTGGTTATGATGGACGTTTTAATGACAGAAATTTTAATAGTCGTGTCAGTCAAAATTGGCTTTTAGTTATTTATTAAGATTCCTTTTAAATTTCACTTGACATAACCGTACTAATATTATCTATATTTTGGAGGCCGTTTTGTTATTTGCGATAGCTGTAGATTCGATTTCCTCTAGTGGACAATGCATGATTTCCAATATTTCTTGTTGACAAGAGAAAAAAAGAGGGATACCGGGTATCGAAGTGTCTTAACACTAGATATCTACAGGATATCCGGTAATATATGTGATAAAGCTATACAGATACAAAAAATATACATAAAATAATATATGTTGCGAATACATTCCAGAAAAACAATATAAATCTCTGCATAGCGATGTTTAAGAAGCGCTTTTATCACACATCACTAAACGAAATGTTCAAGATATATCATACATTACAAAACAAAAGGACTCTAAAGCGAAATATATGAGAGTTTTGAATATTTCGAATCCTACATCTATTGTAAGTAAAACAAGAAAGTTTTGAACAAAGACCAACGGAATAATTTCCACGGCTGAGTCATCTAAGAACACGCTTGTGGCCATTAGCGTTTTCATGAAGAGATTTCAGATAAATATATGTTATATTTAAAATAAAAGTAACATAATTAGATCTTTAATAATTTATTTAAGTTACGTAATTAGCTTAGATTTAGTTTTTTTATGTATTTTTATAAATAGGGACATAACCATAAAGTAATTTTATCGTTAACATTTTGTATTTTTTACTGATTATAAAAGTTGTGGAATCTATGTACTTCATATTAATTTATTTATTTTAAGTGAATTTAATATTGTTATGGTAAGATCTAAGGTATTATCAGACTGGATCCGACTATAAACATATTTGTCTCGATTCCACTCGCAAAAATAATAATATTATTTTGGAAATTATTCACTCTATGCATCTCCGTTACACGGCAAAAATATATCTTATATATTTTATATATTTTTAAACTGTATTAAAAATTTAATCTTTTATTCAAAAAAATAAATTATAATATTTTATTCAAAATCGCGTCTTTCTTCGCCACAAGTAAGACCCATCTGCTGTTGCTACACTCCTATTATCTGCCTTCATAAACTGCTGAGATGCAAACATTCTGAGCTAAGACTTTGTCCTTTAAACCAAAACTTTACATCTCTTTCCAATCAGAACTATATAAAAGGGACGGAAATCATCGACAAGCCTAAGTAAACAGATCTATAAAATTTATACTGTCTTTAAAGTTTGTCAAACTGCATTTAATACAGTGTGGAAGCATTTAAGATAACATCCTTACCAGGAACTTTGACTATTTCGATAATAAGATAGTTTTAAATGGCGGCAGTAGTAGTTAATAAAGGTTATCTTCGTCTATTCTGAATATTTTACGGTAGATACTATGAAGAGTCGATTATATATAGACATTATTACACTTATAACTTTTTTTAGCTATACGCTTTATCCCGCACATTGCAGGGTAGGCAGAGGAAACTGCAGGAATCATACGAACCTAGTGTTAAGACACTCCGTTGCTTAGTCCCTGCTTTCTCCGTCCCCACTTTCCGCCTTTTACGAGGCTCTGAGTGAAGAGTGGCAGAACTCAACGCCACACTTTGCCTAATAACTTATGGCTTTATTTTGTTTCTTCAAAAAAATATTATATTTTGACACAACATTAGCAACTAAAATTATTATTATTATTATTAATAATAGATATTATATGTATTATTAATACCTAAATAAGCTCATATTATAACATAATCAAGCCCCAGCTTAGAATTAAAAGTTATATTAATATAATTAATGGGAATAACTAATTGCTTGACGACAGCGAATGTTATTAATTTAGATTTAATAAAGCTAAGTGTTCGTTACTTTGTAACTAAATTAAAGATAAATTTTAATTAAAGCAAATTATTTAAAATTAAATTTTCCTTGGATAGCAGTAATTTTTAATTAATTTTAAATATCTAATAAAATATATGTTTATAAATTAAAACACTATTTAAGAATAAAGTTACTTAAAGATTTCAAAAACTAAAAGAATTTGTTTACTTATATAAGTAAACATTTGAAAAAAAAATAATATATTGACATTGAGGGCACAGTGGCAGTGGTAGAACAGTATCTGGCTGCAGCAATAGCTGTGGCTTCAATTCCCACTTGGGGGAATTATTATCTTTCATAAAGACAATTGAATTTTTGTGTTCAATATACAATATATAAATTTCACACGATCGAGTATTTTAACATTATTCTCTTAATAAAACTTAAAGCTGGAAAAAGTTCTCAAATCGAATTAACGTTAACCTACGATTTAAATAAAAATATTGCGGGTAGTCCAACAAAATTAATACCATAACCGTCGTTAAGTACCTCATACAATTTACAATTTAAAAGCAGGGTATAGTTCTAGCACGATACATGATAAATTCTGCATAGCACATTAAGTAAGTTATAACTTATAACAAGTTCAACATTAACTCCAGTCTAACCTACATACACCTGTATGACACGGAGTATAATAGTTTTAGTAATAGATTACAACAGAGTTGTTTGGATTTCTGCACGCTTACTCAAGTGCTTTTGAACTATATAAGTAGTAGCTTTTACACGCGGCTTCGGTCAGGTGGTTATTTTTAAATTATTTTCAATGAAAAAATATTGAAACTTAATTTTGATAGAAAACTGAAAATATTTTGTGTTTATATCAATATTTATTGTCACTTAGTCATTAGTACATTACTCGAAGTCCCAGTGCCTCTAAATTAACGACATATTTGCTTAAAACTTCTAATTACTATAAATAACTTAATAAAGTTGCTAATCTTTGCCCAATTGGTCTACACAAGTTCCAGAAAAAAACGAGCAAAGAAGTCACAAGCGCTTGCCACAAGCTTCTTTTAATTTAACGCACAAACCAATACTCCCTCAGATCGACAGCAAGCTCTGACAAGTTATCGCAAGCCAAGACAAGCATCTCGGTTACACTCTTATGTTTAAGAAGAAGAAAGCAAATTCAATATGAAAAAATAGTTTTCGGTGTGCAAATATATATTACCATTTTTTTTGTCTTAACGCTCTATTCTGCACATGAACCCTGTCATGGGAAACTGCAGCAGAGGGAACTGCAGGTACCATAGGAACCTAGTGTTAAGACACTCTGTTGCTTAGTCTCTGCTTTCTCCGTCCCTACTCTCCGCCTTTTTCGAGGTATTATTTGTTAAATAATGGAACTTAACGTCGCGCGTTGCCTAGTTTCCAGAGTGAAGAAAATGAAAATAGAAAAATCTTCACCGAGATCGAACCCACAAACCGTCGCGTTTACAAGTAGACGCTACGCCACGACGGTTCCATTAACTTTCTATTAAATATAAATAAATCTAATTCTACATACAAATGTTTCAAAATAATATTGAAAGTAACAACAAAGAAGGTATAGAGGTTGAATATTCATAGGAAGGCTTATTTGCAAGGTTAATTCTTAATTATATAATTTCTTATTGTTTAGTAGCGATTTACTTTGCTGATGAATAAACAAGGAGTTTGGTTGTCTTTATCATTTTATGTTTTAATAGAAATCGAGCAAATACTTTAGTACTTTGCAGTGAGTTTGGAGCCAATTTGGAAATTATTACATTTTACTACCGTTTCGGTTCGTTCGGTCATTGTTTGATATTATGGGCTGATTAGGGATTTATGAAAGCGTCTTAAGCAATAAATAATATGAACTTTAGATTGATATAATGTATGTTTCTTTCTCAATCTACTTGGACTTAGCACTTTCTTTAATCTTAAATGTATGATCCAATCTTGAATTGACTAACTTGGTCCAGTAATCATTTTAGAATAAATACAACTGGCAAAACAATCTGTTTTTTGGTTATTTTTCAAAATATTACACGGGTTTACTATAGTAAATGCCTCAGACCTTAGAAGAACCGGCGCAAGAAATTCAGCAGAACATTTGTTTGTCATTATTTTTTATAAATTATATATAAACGACAGCATCTTAAAAATAATATTACAACTTCTTCTTCACCTACAACATCTAAGTCACAGTTTAACTATTTCTAGAATACTAAGAACAAATAGAGTTAGAAATTCGAAGGAAACTCAAGCACACACCAGAGGGTGGTTAACACATAAAATAGCGGTCGCAATGTAAAATGAGCAAAGTGCTGGACTATTAAGGTCTCTTCTATTGTAGGGATGAACTCTGTCAGTCATGTTTCGATAAAAAAATAAAAAATATATTGCGAAAGCCTCGAGCATTATGCACTACACTAGATTTAATAGTGCCATTGCCAGGCAGTTTTATATTTGCTTTTATTTATTTTTATTTATTGTTATTAATTTTATATTTGTTAGATAAGCAGAGAGTCTGCTTTTAAAACACTAAAGTTGTTTTAATTGCATATAACGGTGACATACCAACGCAGAATTTTTTTTAGAGATTTTTTTATAATTTCACGCTTTATCCCGCACATGGCAGGGTAGGCAGAGGGAACTGCAGGAACCATACGAACCTAATGTTCAGACACTCTCTTGCTTAGTTCCTGCTTTCTCCGTCCCCGCTTTCCGCCGTTTTTGAGGCATTGCGTGTTGAGTTGGGGAACTCAACGCCGTGCGTTACCTAATTTCCAGAGCGAAGAAACTGGAAATAGAAAAATCCATCCTCCCCGAGTGGAAATCGAACCCACAAACCGTCGCGTTTACAGGCAGACGCTACGCCTCTGCGCCACGACGGGATTTTTTTAAAAACATTTAATACCATAGTATTTGACATAACATCGAGTCAGATCTCAGTTACATTATCATATACCTTAAATTATACATAGAAAAATTATATTATTTTGTAAATATTAAAAGAAATTAATATTGAAAATAAACAACTATTATTACTAAAACCATTAATATAAATAATGTTATCGATATAGAAAACCCCGTCACTAAAATGCATTTGCTTCCAATGGTCTCAGGTTAGACGCAAATAGGTGTGGAACAAACAAAGTGCAATGTTCAAATCTCTATTAGACTGCTGATAGCCTCCCAGAGGGAGTCGTGTTGCTTAGGACACACTTGTAACTATTTGCAATTTAAAAAGTGGAAATTAGGCCATTATTGTATATTTTTAGCTTTTGCATTATATATCTATTTAATATTATCTTTTGTAGTTGACTAGATTAGCCAAATTTAGAGCTCATTCCTTCAGTACCATAATATATTACATATAATATAAAATCTTCAGTGCACTGTCATGGCGATACTGTGCGATGGTCGTAAGTTCGATTCCCACAAGAACAGTATAAGCTATTTTCATTCTTACTGACTTCACAGTATCTCAAAGGCTGAAAACGAGGCTTTCAAGATGTACTGCTTAGCCTGTTTTATTTGGAACACTGTGTGAAACGAAAAAAATCTTTAACATGCAGCCATAAATTGATGTTTTCACTTCCAGGCTTCGAATTGCGAATTACTCTCTAAAATCTAGTATTACAAAATCTTCTTGCGATCGGTAAATATAACATATCATAAAGTAATATAAGTATTTTAAGAAAACTTCACAATGATATTTCGGTCCCTTTCTAGATCGCTTGGAAATATGCATAGGATTCGAATTCGATGAATACACAATATTTTTATAGCAAGAAAAGATATTTGCCAGAGTGACGATGATAACAAGGAAAATTTTGGTGTAAATCGGACTCGTATGCGAGTTCTGAATCAAATGGTTTTGTAGTAAATTTTATATAAACTTAAACTTTATATATTATATTATTTTAATTATAAACCTTCACATGCTCTTCAAGAAACAGATAAGCATTGCACTGCTGAAGGTAACGTTTCTTTATTTTAATAAGAAGCTCTAAAAATCATTCCGATGAATAAAAATAATCAACCAATAGAAATAGGCATAGGTTTAACCGAGCACAGTCAGCACTAGTGGTCCAAACTTTCTTCTCAAAACAATAGTTGTAGAAATAATACTTGAATAAAATTTTACATGCTTTACATTATATGCATGATATAAATTATTTTCACAATTCAAATTTTCAAACTTTTCCAAAATCCTTTACTCCCATAACTATTTAACACAAAGAATTCTTACAATGTAACAAAGTGAAACTAGCGTATTCATCATTTACATTAATTCTAGAACTGTGGACGACTCTGAACGACAAAAGGATCTGAAATTAGAGTACCTGAGTTCATTTAAATTTCATATCGTAGCTGCATTCCGCGGGATTTGAATAAGAACGAAATAGAATAGCTTTATCCAAATGATTTGCATGGTTTATATATAAAATTCAAGTGTAGTTACATCCTGCCCCTGTCTACCCTGCTAAATATGTATATAGCAGGGTAGACAGGGGCATATGTATATACAGAGTGAACCTAGTGTTAAGACTCTCTGTTTTCTACATTTTGCACAATTTTCAATTTATTGTATGAATATAGCATGGTACTCAACGCCGCCTTTTATTCTTCTTAGAAACTGAAGAAGTAAACTAAAAAATTCTCCGAGAGGGTATTGAGCTCACAAGCACTACATTCACAAACAGTTATTCTAAATTTTTATATACATATTTAAAATCCAGTCAAATATCAGTATCTCTATATATTGATAGCAATATAGAACAGTCAAATTTTACAATAGTAATTAATTAAATGATAAATTAATTTCTAAAAAGAACAAAAAAAATAGGTTCTTTCCATCCCTTTCACACAAATATTTTATGATATATAATATATAAACGCTTTATTTAAGGTTAGAATAACTGAGTGTTAATACACTCCATTTAACACGCCATAGTGGCCCAGCCTACCTCAGCGTTGTTGCCACATTGACTAAATAAAGATATTCACAAATAGTTTGAGTATACATCAAAAGAATTACCAATCATTTTATTAATAGGTTTATAGATTTCAAAAATATTTGCTTTTGATCAAACTTAAATAACAATATTCTTATTTCACATTTGAATGCTATGTAAAACAACTTATATGTATGCAAGTTAAATAAAAATAGTTCCACATCGTCGACTTCAAATTGGCTTTTCTACTACATCCAAATAGAATGTACGTTTGTTTCGTAACGTTATACGTTTATATTCATATATATACTAAATGTTTATTGTGTACTTGTATTGTATCCACAAATTAATTTAATTATTTATCTTTCGATAGTAAAAAGAATTCAAGACAAATTAATAACAATATCAAAAGTATTGTAGCGTATGCTTATTACAAAATTAATACTCTTGCGTTTAACGTAATAGCTTTAGGTTGCTTTTACAATGATAGTAGGCGAAGCGAGCGGAAGTTGGCAAACGAAACGAAGCGAATGCATCTAATTTTCTTTATTTTTATTACAGTAGTAGAGTATGTCATTATTGAATGCCACTGTTAAGTACAAAAAGATCAAAATTTCTCAAGTACGTATTCGAATCAATGAGGAGAAAAATACTTTATAGCACTAAATAAACAACTTCTAAAAAAAAATCTAAAAGTCTGATTTAAAATAATGTCACCAACCATAGTGCAAAACCTTAACGCTTTAAATGCTATCTTACAGTCAACGTTTTTTAATAAAAAAACCTAAACTGAAAAGCTTAAGTTATATGGTCTACAAGTAAAAAAATAAGCATTACTACACGGCTTTAACTCTTGATATGTCTTAATAGCAATTTGCATGAGCTAATCGAGTCAACATCAGTTATAAACTCCAATTACGCACAAAATGAACAAGTTACTGGTATGATTGGAATTGTGTAATATATTCATAAATTAACATATATATGTATGAATGTCAAATGGCATTCAATATTTAATGTCATTATATTTGCAATCGTGTGCACTCATTTTGTATGAAATAACTACGGACCTTTAAATATATATACATATATGTCAGATTTCATATCTCTAGGCCAACAGAAGTTCAAAGTGATCCTTCCTATCAAGATTTTGTTTTTTAGCGAGTTACGGGATAAAAATAACGATAGTAATTATCCATATGTATATAAAGAAAAAAATGTAAGATTTGTTATTTAACCGACTACTAGCCTTTACTGTGGCCATTCGTGTGCTATACTCAATATCGAAACATTTCGTTCTAATCTTATTTAACGAGTCTTAAAATCGCAACTCTACGCCGCATTCCATCGTACTAAAGCACAGAAAATAATATATATTTATTACTCTACTAATAAGGTATAGGAACTACAACATTCTCGTTTTCAATAATTATTCAATTAAGTAAAATTTTTGCACATAAGTATTTTTAATTCTTGATTTACATTGACAAAATACAATAATTAACACGTTCACAGTACAATCTATATCAATCTATAAAGCATTATTTACATGACTGATATTGGTAGGGCGGGCGGATAACCTATAATTATAATTTTGTCATATATTTTCCTTTATCCTCATTCTATTGCACATAAGATTCGTTATATAGAAACAACAATATAAGCCAGCGGTGAAACATCGTAAGTAGTAAAGTACAAGGAATAGTTTAAAACAGCTTAAACTTTAACTACTGTATAACAGACACTCACCTACACCTACACGATGCAAAGATACAACGCTTTACTAATAGATTAAAACAAAGTTGTACGAGCTTTTTGAACTTAAGTTTGTAAACTTTGAGCTTTTGCTGTACATTTACTGTTGTATGTCAAAAATTAATATTTTGAGATAGGTTTAGTAATTGATTTCTAACGTTTCTAAATTAATTTCTGAGAAGTTTTAAAATAAGTTACCCATATAACCTAGGAGAGTCATTTATCCAATTTCTACCAGAATTTGACCATATATGAAATATTATTAAATGGCAGAACACAACGCTGCATTTGTCTTTGGAGAGAGTTTGTTATTAATTTTATACAAATTTTAGTTTCATTGATGATTCACTGTTTCCCAATTCATTTCAGCAGATTAAATTAAATTATTTGTTCCAAGTAAATTAAATTAAAAGTACTACTATCGGATTTTAAAATCAGACACTGATTTATTGCACCACAATATCTAACAAAAATGTTGACAATATTTCAAAGCAACTCAAAATATACAGTGTCTTTTATAAAAAGGAAGAAAGGTGAAACTTCGCATCATCTGTCGCAGTAAATCTTGTGGTGGACGAGATAAAGCGAAACAATGCTCTACCGTGCCCCTAATTGTATACTCTTGTTGAGAGGTTAAGGAAGTAAAAGTGCTGGTAACGTGGTATATAACATGTATACCATGTATATATATGTAGTTTGTTCATTTTTAATGTACACATTTGTCTTCTTGATTTGATTTTTGATTTTTTATCACTTTTGAATGTTTGACTATCTTTTGACTATCAATTTGAGACGAAAAGGTCCTTTATATATTTTTTAATACTATTAAAGTTACTCTGTAATAAACCAATACATCATGTACATATATGAGATGTATAGAAAAATTAATTATGTAAAAATCGTCTTAGTTACGTTTTTATATTCCTTTTTTATTTTAATTTTAATTTTTTTTTCATTATTTTTTAACTGTTTGTTAAATAGGTTAACATAAAATCAAAATTTGACTACGTCAAATAAAATAAGTATATCATTGTGCATATTGAGTTCATCCGTAAGTGGAATGACGCCTTGTAATGTGTCAAGTGGATTTGATTTTATTTATGTACATTGTGTGAATATTCAGTTTGTCGTCTCAATAAAAGCACTATTAAAACACATATATACATTAAGCGTGTTACGTACAAAACTTTTCAATTCGAACCAGTAATTTCTAACATTAGTACGTTAAAACATACAATATAACATTTATATTATTAATATATTATACATTAAAAATTGTATTAAATTGAGGACCGTCGTGGCGAAGAGGCGTAGCATCTGCCTGTAAACGCGACGGTTCGTGAGTTCGTTTCCCACTCGGAGAAGATGGATTTTTCTATTTCCATTTTCTTTGCTCTGGAAACTAGGCAAAATTCGGCGTTGAGTTCCGCCACTCAACATGCAATGCCTCGAAAACGGCGGAAAGCGGGGACGGAGAAAGCAAGGACTAAAGCAACGGAGTATTTTAGCACTAGGTTCGTATTGTTCCTGCAGTTCCCTCTGCCTCATAAACACAATGTTAAGGGTGACATTGTTGCTATATAATTTTTTAATATTTATATATAAAAAATTGTAGCAGAAAGTGTCCACTTGGAGGATGAATCATTTTTATTTTATACACTGCAATATATAAAAGTCTGGAAAATTTAATGGACAATGAAAAATTTATAAATGTTTTATGTTTTAATACCTTGCTATATTCAGCGTTGAAATGAAAAAAAATTTTTAATCAATACTAGTTTTTACTACAGTTTATCGTTTATTGTAATAATCTATTTTTATATTGTTGACAATATTGGCAAAAGATATAGAAAATAGTGTTTTTCATAGCGCTATCCACAGTGTAGTACATCCTTTGATATGTTTCAAGAATGCTATGTAGAGTAGACAGTAGTATACAACCGTGTAGAGTAGTATATAAATATGACTAATGGGTTACCTACGCACATTTATTAGCGTTTTTTAGCTTAAAACTATTTAAGAGATGGCTAACTTATAGAATTTATTTAATCAGTTGTCAATTGAACTGTTCAAGTTGGAATATTAACTATATTTTCTACTAATCCGCCTTTTCGAGATCTTTAAATTGGTCCCAAAAGTAATTCCAAAAGTTTTCTAAGTGTGCGCATTTAAAACGTTCCACAAATATTAAAAAATGATTGTATATTAAAAAGATATATAGACGGACTGACAAAGGAACAACAAAATATATTTCTTATGAAATTTGTATATTTAAAATAAAAAGTAATATTAACTTAATGGTAGCAATAAAATTTTATTACTAAAAGACAATCAACTTAAACGTTTCAAAGAATTTAAGTTACATTTTGAAGTTTTAGCAATTTTAAGGCAAGTGAAATGGACTTGTATTAAGTGAGAGTAAGATTAAAAGAAACTCCTGAATATTTATCGCGTTTGCGCCTAATTTGCAAGATATTAATTCTGATTGTATAAAGAAGACATTAAAACTCAACAGCTTATTAACGGTAACGAATTATTTTATAAATTTTGCTTCACCCTGTTTACGTATAGTAAGGGATGTAGATGGAATGTTAAAACACTCCTTACGTAAGACGGTCCAGTTCCTCTCTTCGTATATTCGAAAATTACGTATTAACTGGTGTAAATGCAATACTGTCACCATAATAAAAGAAAAACATTTTTCCGAGTAAAGTTTGAACCAGCAACATATGTATTACATTAAGCGCGCGCCAGTAGGTCGTCATTGCCATTACTTAGCACATTTACTTTTTCACATTTAAACAGATAACAGCAAAGTTAACTATATTAACAAGAAATATTTGTCTGTGGACAGTTTAATCTCAAGTTTTTTTTTCTTAAATCTTTCAAAGCCAAACAAAATGGGATATTAAGGCGTAGACGTTTCGAGACGGCCTCACATAAATTTTCCGGTAGCTTTACTTCGTCTTTTGTTAGGATTGTGTTCCTTGAAATATATAAAACTATAAAATATATTAGTTTTAAAAGTGTTTAAAAAAATCTTTTTTGTATTTTTTTTTTTTGAATTTAAACACTAAGTATTTTAATAAAAACTAAAGTTTAAAACTCAAAGATTATCTAAATCTAAAAACATAAATCAATAGAAAGTATGGAAATAACAATCTGGAAAATAAAAATTCTTTTCATTTTCTTCGCTCTGGCATTTAGGCAAGGCGCGGCGTTGAATTCCGCCACTCAACATGGAATGCCTCAAAAAAGCGGAAAGCGGGGACTAAGCAACGGAGTGTCTTTAACTAGGTTCCTATGGTTCCTGCAGTTTCCTCAGCCTACCCTGCCATGTGTGGCATAAAAGCGTGGAGCTAAAAAACAAAACAATATTTCTATTATACAGTTCATCTTAGGAAAAACTATATGAAGCTTTCTGCTGCTGTTATATTTAAAGAAAAATATCGAAACACACGTAGACCATATGCTTCGAGCCTATTCTGACAGAGATTCTACATAATTATAGTAAATGACATAAATCATTTAAGAACAATATTTCAGATATATTCCTTTCCAATACGGATTGTAACCTATATGCAACAGCCCCGATTGACATAATTTTATCGCTTTTTTAGTCTTTACCATCTAACACTACCCTCTTTTAAAAGATTTTTTTTTCTCTTAGAATAGATCTTCATATAACTCGTAGTTACCCATTGACATTTTAGATACCTGGAGTACTTAGAATATTTTTTATTAAGTTGTCTATCTAGACTATATATGAGGGAATCTTGCAAAATTATTTAAACTGGCACTCATTTAAAATGTAAATGATAAAATAAAACGATGTCCTAAAACAGATGACACAATATGACACTTACATTGTTTAATTGCTGTTTCAAACACGTGTGAAATCATATTTATTGTGCGAACGTTACATATAAATACCTTAATATAAATGTTTAAATATATGCATAAAGCTCCATTGCTCGCTTTATCCCACTCAATGTAGAGTATATTGAGTGTTGAGGAATGAAACTCCTTTTCTCTACCAAAAAACCTAGTAGAACTTAATCACTCGTTGATTGTGTACCATTATCAGAGTTTCCCAAAGTTCTTTCAAAAGCATAAAAAATTCGATAACTTATATATCATCATCATCATCATCATGTCAGCCGTAGGACGTCCACTGCTGAACATAGGCCTCCCCCAAGGACCTCCAGTGCGCCCTGTCTAATGCTATTCGCATCCAGTGGCTGCCTGCAACCCGGACCAAGTCGTCCGTCCACCTGGTAGGAGGCCGTCCCACGCTGCGCTTGCTTGCGTGGTCTCCACTCGAGAACCTTTCTGCCCCAGCGGTCGTCAGTTCTTCGTACTATGACCCCTGCCCATTGCCACTTTAACTTACTAATTCGTTGGGCTATGTCGATTACTTTTGTTCGTTTGCGGATGTCCTCGTTGCGCACACGATCTCGCAAAGAAATTCCGAGCATAGCCCTCTCCATAGCTCGTTGAGCGACCTTGAGAACTTACATACGGAACATTTCCAAAGTATACAAATACACAGAAAATTCCGAATGTAGCTATATCATAACATAAGTTATCGTCAGCTTTTTATCGATTCTGGAAATAAATGACGGGCTATTACGCTAACGACAAAAACTAAGTGCAAGTGGGATTTCGTCTGAATTAATGTGATCCAGTGCGAATTCGATATATCAACGTGAAAATATTCGATTTAAGGGACAAATATTGGACCATATCAGAATTCTATGACACACTTGGGATGTATAAAATATTCTTTTGTACATACATTATGCAGTTTTCAAATATAAGGGAAAACATGGAAATAATAATTAATAATGGAACCTACTACTTTCGCGATTACAGACAAATACTAGTAGGACATCATCATTTTAGTTTTATTTTGTAATATTTTTTCTTATGTTCAAATATTTCTCGCAATTATCGATTTAACTAAAGAGAGAACAGTAACTTCCTTAAAGACTAAATATTGCCAGCTACTTATTTATTTATTTATATGGTCCACCAACAGAATAAACACAAAGCATGAAAATATATTACATACAAATTCAGATGACACATTACAAAGTGTTAATTCCAATTACAGGTGAACTCAACATGCTCCAGTGATATACTTTTTTTTAGGTAAACATTTTCAAAATGATAGTTACATTATTTAAAAAAAAAAAACAAAAAAACAAGTAAATACTGACAAGAATATAAATCATTAATAAAT
Source organism: Dione vanillae (assembly GCA_037178615.1). NCBI lineage: Eukaryota > Metazoa > Arthropoda > Insecta > Lepidoptera > Nymphalidae > Dione > Dione vanillae. The sequence continues at coordinate 522,755 of JAZFAU010000246.1, forward strand.
ATTATATGAACAGTATTAATTAAATGAGAAAATAAACATAAGCTAAGTGAGAGAGTGAGTCAAGCCTTTGCGTATTTTATGTTTAAAGTGTTGTATGGCATCAAAAGCTATATCTAATTCCTCAATGTTGCTGGATATTTCATTATATCGAGACAGGAGTGCCGGTATGGGAGAATTCATTCCTAATTTAGTCCTGTAGACCTTAACATAGAAATATTGTCTAGGTTTTCGAGGCACACTATACGGCACATGTAATGCGATCTGACTGACTAAATATTCTGAATCTACCATGTGGTTAAACAATTTGTACAAGAATGAAAGATTTAATATTGTTCGACGTTTTCCCAGCGATATCAATGCAAACTTCTTCAGTTGCGCATCATAATTAAGTGATTTATGGAGTCTCATTCGATATTTGATATGTTTTAAAAATTTTCTTTGAACATTTTCAATTCTACGACAGTGAATGTTTTGACGAGGTGACCAAACAGGACAGCAATATTCTAGCTTAGTACGCACCAGATAATTGAAAACTGATATTACAGTTGATGGTTTTTTGAATTACCTAGAACACCTCAGTACAAAACCTAAAGCAGATGTAGTAGACTTTACTATATTATTTATATGATTAGAGAAAGTTAACCTAGCATCAACTGTAACACCCAAATCGCGAATTTCACTAACCTCTTTCAAGGTTACTCCTAAAATTGTGTACGACGTTTCAAATATTTGGTTTTTCCTTGTTAGCTTCATGTGAAAACATTTACTGGGGTTCAGTTCCATTTGATTTTGTTTACACCATTTTATAATAGAATTAATATCACTCTGAAGAAGTTTTTCATCGTCCTCAGTCCTTATTGCACGTAGGAGCTTGAGATCGTCAGCAAACATAAATAGTTTTGAATATTTTACTTTTTCGCAGATGTCATTTATAAAGATATTAAAAAAAGAGGCCCTAAATTTGATCCCTGAGGTACACTTGAAAGTATTTTGTATTTTTCAGAGATACTACCATTTAACACCACTCTTGATGTGCGATTATCTAAGTAGGACTTACACCAACTTAGTAGCGGATCTCGTATACCATATACTTTTAACTTTTCTACTAATATATTATGATTTACCTTATCAAATGCATTTGAAAAATCCGTATATATTGTATCAACTTGAATGTTTTGATCCATTAATTCAGCAGCTTGATTAATGTAACTGACAAGATTAGTGTTCGTCGATCTTTTTGGTATGAAACCATGCTGATTTTTACTTAAAAAACTTCTTACATGATCCAGTAAAAGAGGGTAGACAAGTGATTCAAAAACTTTTGCTATAGTGGATAAAATTGAGATAGGCCTATAGTTGGAAATAAGTGTCTTTTTGCCTTTTTTGTGAACAGGTACCACTCTGGCTTCTTTCAATAGATCTGGAAATATTCCCTGTTTGAGAGATGCATTAAAAATAATTGTTAATGGAAGTGCCAATGCACTGGCACAGTTGCAGAGAAATATTGGTGGGATGTTGTCGGGACCACAGCTCTTGTTGATATTTAATAAATTCAATTTTTTAGCTACACTGTCTTTGCTCAAGATTATTTTATTAATGATATTATTTGAATTTATATGATCATAATCTCGTTCTGCTATTGTTATTAGATTATTGTGTTCTATTTTGTCTTTATACACGCTCGCAAAATGATATGCAAATAATTGAGAAATGTCTTCAGAAGTGGTGGCTTTTACATCACCCAAATGCATCTCACTCGGATAGTTAGAACTTCTCATTCGTAAGTTTTTTAAGTACGAAAAAAAATACTTAGGATCTTTAGTTAAATTATTTTCAACTATATCAATATACCTTCTATAACAATTGCTCAACATTACATTACAATCTCTTCGAACGTACTCAAATTCAATAATGTCCAATGGGTTACCATACTTCTTTATTTTATGATGAAGTTTATACTTGAATTTAAGAATACGGATCAAATCGTGACTAAACCAAACTGGATATAACTTACGAGAATTATGCCGTTTAGGAATATGTTTTTCTATTATTTTACGGAGTATTTTGTAAAAAATATCAATTATTTTATTCACGTCATCATAGATCGATAATTCACTATACCAACAAATATTATTTAGTGATTGTAATATCAATTCATAATTGGCCTTATGAAAATTATACTTGGGTCCGCGAGTTTGTGTTGTTGATTCACATTTTGGGATATCAACTGACACAATTAATGGGGGATGTAATATATCTACGTCACGAATAGGATCTTCACACATTGAAACATTTATATCTGCATCACAAAAAATCAAATCAAGAATTTTGTCCTTATTATTCATAACATAATTATATTGTTTAAAGTTGTGTAACGACATAAAGTCTATTAACATTTCTTTTAGAATGGAACCATTATTTTCATCTTTCAAATTTCCATCGGCCGAATTCCATGTTAACCCGCTCATGTTAAAATCACCAGCAAGAAGTGTATATTCACAAGGTTTTGTAATCGTTTTATTAGCCGACTCAATAAATGTACCTAAAGATTCTTTTGACAAAGGAGGTGGAAGATAAACGGAGCAGATGCGAAGAGTCTCAATTCGTTTATTTACCTTTATGCTTAATTCAACCCATAAATCCTCCATACCAGACTCCCATTCAGTGACACGTTTTGACTTGAACCTTTTAGCAACAGCAATTAATACGCCACCTCCCATTTTTTTAAAATTGTGAAGATTAGAAGATTCGCGATCGCGCCTATAGACGTTATACCTCATATCGAAAATCTCACTGTCAGAAATATTCTTATTTAGCCATGTTTCGGTAAGAATAACAACATCATACTCATTCACCAAAAGCTTTTGACGCACACTCTCAGTAAACGATCTTAGACCTCTGACATTTTGATAAAAACAAGTAATAAGCGAGAATTTCACAAATATAATAGACCAAAATACATGACATGTATTTTTTACAATTAATTTAAGTTCCTTAAACAGTTGACACTCTTAATATGTTTGTACGCATCGTCTTCAGATTTTCTCATATACACATTTCCTCCTTTTACCCATACAAATCTATATCCAATCTCTTTTGCTCTAAGTCTTGCTGCAGCATGTAGCGATTTCACAGTTGGAGATAAATGCTCGAGTATATAGATAGGTTTTTTTTCCCCTGCTATACCTAGATGCGATGTATTAAGTCTTTCAGTAGGATTACCTGCTTTTTTATTGAAGTTAATAGATGCAGCCAAGAAAGCGTCTCGGATTCTCTGACTGCTAAATTTAATAAGTACCGATCGAGGTCTGTTATTACTTTTATTTTGTTTAGATATCCTAGTGCAGAGATGAACATCAGTCTCATTTAATTTGTAGCTTATGACATCAGCTATTTGTTTAGATACAGTTAACAGGTTCTCATTTTTATGTTCCGGTATGCATTGTATCTCAAGATTGTTGGCTCTTCCATGCTGTTCTAACAACGTCAACCTAGTAGTCAGTTCGGACACATTGGATTTTAAAACGTTGTTCTCAGTTTCAAGGAATACTTTGAATCTTGCAAGACAATTCTTCGCGAATTTTCTCATATTTCTCCTCCAGGAAACTTATTGAGTCAGTGATACCAGCAACATGATCATGTAGGTCCTTCAACTTAGTATTAAAATGCTCCATTATACTTGTTTTAAATTGATCCAAGCTAGACTGAAGTTCCTCTTTAACTATTTGTCGAATATCAGAGCATGTTACTGTAGGCGAACCAAGCAACGCATGATCTTTTGATCGCGTCATAATATTTATAGACTCGGATGTTGTGCATGTTCCTTCCCGGTTAGCATTTATTTTTCTCTTCGATTTTGTTGACAGCGACATCTCGATGATATAATTTACCAGTGTTGTATTGATTACTACAGTAACTAGATGGCGTTTTTTTAAATATTTATATCTATCATGTATATATTTTTTGTCTCCTTTAAGTAGATAATACACTAGCTAAATAACAGACCACAAATTTTGCCAGATATTCCAAAATAATAATCTCAAATGTGTATTTTTCAACTTAGATTCGATCTTAGTTCATGACCTTTATGTCATTACGTTCTCCACTGCGCTACCAACACTTATAACCATCAAGGTAAATTTAGCTTATAGTTCTAAAAATAATAACAATTCAACTAAGTCCGTTACAAATGCCGTACTTTAACAGTTAAGCATTTGCATAATCGATCAAAATTTAAACTTTTTATAAAATTTCAGTACATTTCTTTTGTTCGACAAACACAACATACGAGATATTTATATGCAAAGTTTTATACACTAATTTACTTCTTTTAACATTAAAAGCACATCATACCCTCCTTAAGCACATAAATACTCCAAAAACACTATCACTATGTTTTTACATTTTATCGCGAATAATTTCACGTAATAACACTTATACAGTATATTTATGTCTAAATTATTGTCCACAATTCTAGATCACACTATTTTGATAACTAATATTATTTTTAATTGCAAAAAGTATACGGAGCTAATCTGCACGGGCGTACAGCGACACCTGTTATATTACCTACCACTACCTACCACTACCACTTATTATATTAGAACTACCATGAAACATATAAACGAGATAAAAAACAACTATCCAACCAAGTAAAAAGAAATAATTCGATTAATTACTTTAATATTTAAGGTCTCTACAACCAAAGCATTTGTAATTAGAAGCGTCACTCACGCTCCATACATTTACATATACATACATACATACGTTGATTTGAGACAGCGAAATTTATCCAAATCCTAGTAACAAATAACCCCCTGACGTTATATCCGAACGGTCGGATGAATATTCAGCTGGAATTACGAATACAAGTTGTTTGCCGCGGACATGTTTAGATGGAAACAGGTTTATATTATGGTTGTATATGATTTTGAATTTTACGCTTGTAATTGAATTTGACTGATACTTTAACTGTTTGGCGAGACTTGTTTATCATTGCTTTTATGTGTGTATGAGTCTAAGTATACGTGTGAAAGAAAGTTAAAACTAGAGTATTTGAAATTAAAATATTTGTAATGCCTATAATAATAAGGAAATATTTAAACTGAGTGTAATTAAGATTTTTTAAGAAAATCAGCTACTGAGTTCATTGTCAGCTTTATGTTCATTACACTTGTTTATATAGTTGTATAGGATATATTTAAAACATAATTTGTAAATATATTACATATATACGGAATATATATTTTGTATTTTAATGCTTTTTATAAATATATATTATACTTCATAGTAGACGCAGACACATATCCTAGTGGTATCAAAAACAATGTTATAATAACTAAATACACATCAAATAATTAGGTTAATAAATTTAAGTAATAAAATTAAGATTGCAAAATTTTAAACCTTTTACATTTAGTATAGCATATTATTATATTATACATTATATTTAGTAAAGCGGGGACTAAAGCAACGGAGTGTCTTAACACTAGGTTCATATAGTTCCTGCAGTTCCCTCTGCCTACCCTGCAATATGCGGTATAAAACGCTTAACCAATAAAAAAAATAGTATACATTTCATATATAACTAACCTAGATATACAAAAAAAGTACACTCACAACGTACAGTCGCGACCATATCCGTGGGAAATATGATGACAATATCTTTAATAACTTCAAAATAGGTCGGTGTGAGCTCTGGACAGTTGAACAGAAGACTATTGTAAAATTTTATCACTCATTCGTTCGGAACGAATGGCCAGTTTTAACGTGCAGCGTTTTCCAACGGTGATTAATTGTCATTTTTTCATACAGCTTAGTACAATGAGAGATGCAAGCTTGTTATTTCAAAAACGGAGCATTCCCATAATGGATGGACCGACTGGACAATGTGAGAGCAATCTCATAATGTGGGTTTTCTTTTTCGATTTATAAAGGATATTAGATGGAATAGAAGCAGTGAATTTTAATTTAAACTATTTTTAAGGTTTGGTTTGTGTGTTGAGTTGCTAAATAATTAAAAAAATATTTTCATTGTTCATTTTAAATTTTATAAGTTATATATTTATATCTATAGAATATATTTTATATGGGTCAATTGAGATATTTTTAAGTTTTTTTTTAGTAATACGTTGTATATAAGCTCTGAACAACAGAATTTTTGGCAATCTTTGTAGTGTTGTAGGACTATTACCAATACAAAATCAAATGTACTTAGCTGTCAAAGTGCTAGCTTTTAGATTAAAAAGTGAAAATGAAGTGATGATACATGTTATACCATTCAACCACTGAGTGATAATAAAAACGTCTTCATGAACTTAGAGACCAGATGAAACTAAATTAAATTGTTCATAAGAAAATATAAGACTTTAAACCTTTTTATAGTTTCCCTATACATACATATAAGTATAATCTACTTATAAGTAATAATGCTTACGTATAATTTTAATACCAATTTTGAAGGATAACGAGGTATAATGCTATCCCAGGACTGTAGGGAACGATAATCGTATGCGATTTACTAACATATTGTTAGATTTAATATTATTGTAGATATAGGCAATTAAGGAGAAGAGGGTCAGCATCTGACTAGTGAATAAGGTGCTCGGGGATTCTATTTCCAATCGGGGGAGTTATTGCGTAGCTATTTTCATTTATATTTAAATGTGGAATATATTTTCTCCTTATATGAAAGAGAAATCTGGAAAAAATATTTCTTACTTAATATATAAAAGGAGTGTTTGATGTTTAGTGACGGAACGGAATGCGCTTCTTCTAGTTGAGAATATAAAATTACTGGTTCAATTGTCATTAGGGGAAAATTGATTTAGGGCGCCTATAATATATAATATGATTAATCTTATATCTAATGCAAATTGTACGCTATATATGTATATATATATATATATATATATATATATATATATATATATATATATATATATATATATATATATATATATATATATATATATATATATATATATATATATATATATATATATATATATATATATATATATATATATATATATATATATATATATATATGTATATATATATATATATATATATATATATATATATATATATATATATGTATATATATATATATATATATATATATATATATATATATATATATATATATATATATATATATATATATATATATATATATATATATATATATATACATATATATATATATATATATATATATATATATATATATGCATATATACATTTGCACACTTTACTATATTTTGGGTCATGTTTTGGACTGAACCTGCCCCTTGAGGTTAAAACGTTACATTTATTATTTTCCCCATAATTACACTTCCTGATTGTTATTGCCCTCTTTATGTGATCCTCTGAGGAAAATGAGCATATTTAACCCTTGACATAAATATCTATGCTAATGTTATTAAATAATAAATAATAGCTTCACGCTTTATATATATATATATATATATATATATATATATATATATATATATATATATATATATATATATATATATATATATATATATATATATATATATATATATATATATATATATATATATATATATATATATATAGCTTCACGCTTTATCCCGCACATGGCAGGGTAGGCAGAGGGAACTGCAGGAACTATTAGAACCTAGTGTTAAGACACTCCGTTACTTAGTCCCTGCTTACTCCGTCCCCACTTTCCGCCGTTTTCGAGGCATTGCGTGTTGAGTGGCGGAACTCAACGCCGCGCTTTGCCTTAGTTGCCAGAGCGAAGAAAATGGAATTAGAAAAATCCATCTTTCCCGACTGGGGATCGAACCCAGAAACCGTCGCGTTAGCCGCGTTACAGGCAGACGTTGCGCCTCTGCGCCACGACGGTCCTTCAAAGTTTGAGATATATATATATATATATATATATATATATATATATATATATATATATATATATATATATATATATATATATATATATATATATATATATATATATATATATATATATATATATATATATATATATATATATATATATATATATATATATATATATATATATATATATATATATATATATATATATATATATATATATATATATATATATATATATATATATATATATATATATATATATATATATATATATATATATATATATATATATATATATATATATATAATATATATATATATATATATATATATATATATATATATATATATATATATATATATATATATATATATATATATATATATATATATATATATATATATATATATATATATATATATATATATATATATATATAAGGTAACATATCATTTAAACCTAAATATCGAAACCTTTTGAGTGAAGCTTATAGTTAGCATACCTTGGTTTTGGTAAGCCTATACGATAAAGCAATATGTAGAGTCTGGAATATTGGATGCAGTATGAAACTGTTCTTCCAAACATTATTTAACTGTTATGTGGTGTTGTGAACATTGAATTGATGCTCCAAGTGATTTTTTTATTTTTTTTTTAAATATGAAGACAAAAACTATGGGAAAGTTATTCTCTGATAATTGGTACCAATAATATTACAAAAGACGTTATTATTAAATATATGTAATAAAGTGTGTATATGTATATTATACTTATTATATATTTGTATATTAGTGGACGCAAGCTACACCAACACCATCGGAAAATTACCACACGTTCACATACCGTCGTGAAACAGCAGCATATTAATGTTTCGTCAGGTGAGTGAGAGTTCTGGAAGCACATAAAGGAAGGTCTAGGTATTTGTTTGGCAATTATTGTGCATGATTTTAAATTATTTATGACCCACCATATAATATCATATTTCTCCTATTAATGATTAATACGGAATTCAAATTTATTCTACTTATGTATTAACTATAAGCAGAAAAAAGTAGTGATCAAACATAGGAACCTAAAGCAAAAGCGACGTTGAGTTCCGCCACTCAACACGCAATGCCTCGAAAAAGGCGGAAAGCAGGGATGGAGAAAGCAGAGACTAAGCAACGGAGTGTCTTGACACTAGGTTCATATGGTTCCTGCAGTTCCCTCTACCTACCCTCCCATGTGCGGGATAAAGCGTGAAGCTAAAAAAAAATTAGATAATATGTGACTTGAAGGAATATATCTTAAATCTCATATTGTCTTGAAAAAATTATTAATTATAATTATTATTAATTATAAGTACTATTTTAGATGACAACGAAATAAGCAAAAATTATTATTTTAGCTGCATTTGGGGCCATTACATATTGTAGTTTTTATACTTAGACTGAAATAATATTTTATTTCAGTCTAAGTATAAAAACTACAATATCTAATGGCCCCAAATGCAGCTAACGCGTTAAATAAAAAAGTAGTCAAATACTTATCAAAACTTACGCGTGCATAGTTACGAGTGTGTAGCACATACCATCAATAATGTAAAAAAAGTATATTACTCTAAAAACGTTATGAGAATACTCTCAAACTTTAAAGGTTTCTCACATTGACCTGATCAATTTAATTTTAAATCTGTTTTCAATCCTTTAATTTGATTAGGTAGAGGTAGGCTTGAATAGAAAAGGTCAGATAGGGTCAGGAGATCAAAAGTTCAGATCAGGATTGAAATAGCTACGTCACTCCTAGATGTGCTTAAATCTTAAGAGCCTCATTGATATCCTAAGAACTGCCTATTAGTATAGATTGGAAAATATTTATTTTTACTCTTTCTCCTATTCTAAAGAGAGGTATAGAGAGAGATGACGAATTAATAATTTATTGAATATCAAATGATACAATATGTAATTGATAAAATCAAAAATGTCTTCTTTCAAGGATTTTTCTAATTACTATTTATAGTAAAATAATATTATAAATTAACAATTACAAATTTATTCATTACAACATTAAGTGATCAAGATTTTTCTTTAGCTTCACACTTTATTAAGCACATGGCAGTGTACTCAGAGGGAACTTCAGTATTCTCGTGTTAAGAAACTCTGTTACTTACTTCCTGAGCGGCGTTGAGTTCCGCCACTCAACACCCGATGCCTTTTTCGAGGCATCGCGTGTTGAGTGGCGGAACTCAACGCCGCTCTTTGCCTAGTTGCCAGAGCGAAGAAAATGGAAATAAAAAAATCCATCTTCCTCGAGTGGGAATCGAACCTAGAAACCGTCGCGTTTACAGGCAGATGCTTACGCCTCTGCGCCACGCTCTTGTCAAGATATGCCTAGGAAAAATTAGAATTTACTATTAACAATAAATTAATTTTTTCATTCAAAATTACGCTTATACAAACTTATTGTATACAGATTTAGTTGTACTATAAAATGTGCCCGGATTATCACCATGTAGTAGGACGGACAGAATAAAGTACAACTAAATTCCAGAGGTCCTGGTATCGAAACATTCGGTATATAAATTACAGTGTCAATGAGAATACAGTCCAATCTCTCCGTTCTCTTTTCCATACCATACCATAACATAATAAAAAAAGCACAAAAGGATAACATTTCAACTTTTTCATATACCCTTTCCCGTCAATATGAAGTGTAGCGTATAGGTATACTTTACTTTACGGCACACGTTGGCATATAGAATTTATGGCGGTTTGGGTAATTTAGAAGGGATAAGTGCTTTATTTTATGATCGTTTTGAGTTAAAGCTGTTTACTTGTTTGCATCTTGTGTTCTGTTATATGAGAAATGGTTTAATGTTTTCCTTTTTAAAAACGTAAATATTGAATCATGATGAAAATCTCTTTAAATTTTAAATGTAACTATTTAAGAAGAACCTTCTCGAATATAATTAAATTAATTAATTAATCTATCTATATCTAATTTCCAAATATCTCAAAGACGAGAAGAAGTTAGTGTGAAGCTAGTATGATCAAATTAAAAAAAGGGTTTTATGAAGTTTCTGAAATAATCTTTCTGTACCGTTGCGTAAACATGTATATATATATATATATATATATATATATATATATATATATATATATATATATATATATATATATATATATATATATATATATATATATATATATATATATATATATATATATATATATATATATATATATATATATATATATATATATATATATATATATATATATACAGGTTGCGTAAACATGTATATATATATATATATAAATATATATATATATATATATATATATATATATATATATATATATATATATATATATATATATATATATATATATATATATATATATATATATATATATATATATATATATATTTTTATCTTTATCATCTAAAACTACCCCCTTCTATAACATTGTTTGGAATAATGTCTAAATAAGGTCGGAGTAAGCTAAAAATATTTATACATGCTACATCTACAAATACGTATAACGTTGAAGCATATTAGATCAGTTAACTGTGAGTAATTCTAATTACTCCAAACTAAACGGTTGAATTGAAAGACGTCTAGTATCGTCGATTAATCAAATTGGAGGAAGACTTGATTGGTCAACGATGTTCAATTATACAAATACATTTAAATTGTTTAAAACAGAACTCTTAAGCCGGATTAAACGTCTATGTTTTGGTAAAGACTGACGTTTGACCTGACCTGACTGACGTTTTAAATACTGCAAAGTGTTTTCAAAAAAAAATATATATATATATATATATATATATATATATATATATATATATATATATATATATATATATATGCATGACTTTCCGGTAAAGAAGTTTTAATAAAATGTGTCTAAAACGCCAGAATCTGTATTTTTTATCTTTGATTGCATTCGAATGCAAGAAAGTTGATCTATGGGTACAATTTAAAAAAGTATGTTGTCGTAGAAATTCGTCCTACCGGCATTAACATACATACAAATGTCGAATAATTAAAAGTTTTGAATGTCATGTGACACTTTATGAATAACCAATGTAGTTCTAATGACAAGTGCTAGTACAAGTAGATATTGTATGTCCGCGCTAGGCCAGGATGTCGTTGTTCAGAGTCCATTTTTCATAATAAAATAACAGAGTGGCAGTAATTGGTTTATTCTCGTGCGATAGTTAATACAGAAGAGATCAGCAATTATTTGGCTTTCATCTCTCAACCCCCGTGAGGGAAGAGGGGAGACGACATCAGGGTAAGACCCTCTGGGTTGGGGCCTGGACGCTATGGACTCCCAGGCCCTCTCCACGTAGGTGAGGTCGGAGTGCCACTGGGTATTTTTAGTTTACCGGGGAGTCCCACATACCCCTCTCCCGTTCCCCGACGGGAAGGGGATGCGTAATGGCATTTTTTCCCAGCGCCAAAAAATAAAAAAGACCCTCTGGCCGTTAGTGTCTTACGCCACTCCAGGCTTTCCATGCGGAGGTCTTTGCATGGTTGCATTCCTCACGTAGCAGGGGGCCTGGGTGATGCGTCTTAGGCACAAGTTCTGAATTGTCTGCAAGCTTTTTCGATGACGCAAGTGAGCAGAGATCAGCAATACATAATTCAGTATTTTTATTTATTTAACAGCTGACATTTCTGTTCAATATTTAAAATTAATATCATAAAGAACTTTACATTACAAATAAGTTTTATTGATTTATATGATTAAATATTAATTTCAATACTTATTACTTTCTAAAAATAAAATCATAAAATGTATATTGATATGCGCCCATATGTACTTAGTACTTATTAATATTAAGTACATACAGTATTCAACTCGACAGTGTCTATGATAAAAATACATTTTTTGTGTTAAATTTCAAATTCATCACACAGAGAAAACTTTCACTTTTCAATTTAAAATTAAGTATAGATGAAGTTACAATATTGTGTTAACAATTTTACCGATACATACATTTCATACATTTGCAACAACTGAGATGTTACAAAAAATTAAAAGTACACAAATAAAACTAAATTAAAAATAATATATGGCATACAATCATAGATAGTTCACAAACTGTGGGCGATAACTGAATAATTTAGGATATTCAGAATTAATTTGAAAGAAGCGGACTTGGAATTTGAATTAAATTCTTAAAAGTTTTTTAATAAAAGCCTTAGGAGTGAGTGGAGATTTATTGAGCTTCCGAAATTATTTCACCGCAGTCGATGTTACCTGTCGCGAATATTTTAATATGTTTGCTGTAAGGAAATTCGTCAAAGTTTAGACTGTCCGTAATGGTCTAAATTATCATATTTAATCTTTTAATATTTTAATAACAAAACCGGTAAGAAGAATTTCGAGGTGAAGCATTCAGTTTCAAAAGACTTTAGACTCAGAATAAAAAGTGGTTAGTCACAATTTTCAACAAGATTTATACATAATATATATACATACATTCATAATCACGAGTTTTATCTTATCAGTCACAAGAGATATTTTTTCACTAATGGACTTATGTATATAGTATTTATTTGTCTACTGAAACGGTAATTGAACGATTATTAAAGATTTCTAGTAAACACGCTATATTACGCTACATTTCATTAAGTTATTTTGAAATTTATTTCTTTCTGTAGGCCAAAAGATATTTTTGGCATTCAGACAAGCAGATGATTGATAAAAGCCTATACTTGTTTTTCACAGTATAAAACCTTTAACTATTACCAAATCTATACCTTAATCTTTTGGAAATTAGATGACTTTAAAGACATGCTAAAATGATCTTAATAATTTTACAAGAAGTGCCAAACTAAACAGATGAATGTTTAAAATTACAAAAGAAAAGATCTCTAACAAAAGTATTTAATACTACAAAATGCATGAGCAAATTCCAAAGTAGATACCAAGAACTATCGAGTTGCAATGTATTTCAGTATTGAATTTGCAACTTTAACAATAGAATCAAATAAGGCAACTCAATTCTTACTTTGTAAAGAGAAGTAGCTGTAGTGAAGGAAAGTGGATTATGAGCAATTTTGATTTTTTTTAATAAAACCGTCATTTTTTGGGTCATATAGAGAGTTTGGGACACAATTCACAAATCTCTGTTTTTATATTAATAAATAATAATAGAAGTTTTGAGAGATACTAATGTGGTCATATCATTTTATTATATGATTCCTTAAAAATAATAATATTAACAATTAACAAATTAAAAAGAATATTATTAATAACTGTCCCATCACTAATTTTTTTAGAACCAAAACATTTAAAATTTAAATGGTTATTTGATAGAACCTAATACTATCAATATTTTAAATTACCAGATAACATATTTAAGTGTTTTAAATATCCCGCAAATAAAATTTGAACTGGTAGCTATCAGTATAGTCTAGTACACTATACAAGCAGGATATCAATCGACAACCGCCAAAGTCCCTTAAGGAAGGCTCTTGCGTCTAACGATATTTTCTTAGACGCAATATCCTTTTTCCTTCCTATGATAACACTAAAAAGACAATAAAGGCCCACAAATAATGAAAATAACATTCGAATGAAAATTAAACCGAAATGGTGTGCAATGAAATTTTAGTAGTTACGTGTGTAACTTACTTAAAGAAGACACATATTTGACTCCTCTTCATTGGTATGTTGGTATAGTATTAAAATTATAAATTCTTTCTAATTTGGTCGAACTTGCATATTTCAAGAACAATGTAACGATAGGTTAGGATGGGATAAGATTTTTTTTTTTCATTTATTTAGGTGAAAACCCAGAGATATAATACAACGTCCTTAAATTATTTATCTTAATGTAAACTTATTAATTATGCCACCAACAGCATTCACCACATAGTAGTTTATACAAAATTACTTTGAATGGGTTCTCAAAAAGGTAAGTAATGTTACACATACATATATCTATAAAATCTTATAAAGTTAGGAACTTGTAAGATAAAATTAAGTTATGGTGAAAATATAAAGAAGCTAACGAAAATACTATAATAGTTTCTAAACAAAACCATTATTTTAGTACTATTTACTCTCCTTGAGTTTATGGGACAGAAAAAAGAAATGCATTAAATTAACATTATAAAATTGTATTTATAAATATACAATGATAAGTATACAAAAAAAAAGTGAAAGTATTTTAAGAAGTTAGTTTTGCAAGCAGTAGTTTTTTAAATCTACCTGGACTAGTTGCGAATATATCTATGTTGTTAAAGTACTCGTTATAATATTTTACAAGAGAAAATAAAGGCGAACGCTTGCCAGCATGTGTTCGACAATGATGAGTAGCAAATAATTTGTGTTCATTGCGGTTGTGTGATCGAGTAGGAACTTTATAAGAGATCTTACTCAAGATTGGGATACAATCATACCGCCCATTACAAATATCATACAACAACATAGCTCCCAAGTATAAGCGTCTTTGTTTAAGATTAATATATTCATACAAGATTTGTATATATTGAAAAATAACTCTTGGGCTAGATAATTGTAATATATATATATATATATATATATATATATATATATATATATATATATATATATATATATATATATATATATATATATATATATATATATATATATATATATATATATATATATATATATATATATATATATATATATATATATATATATATATATATATATATATATATATATATATATATATATATATATATATATATATATATATATATATAAATATATATATATATATATATATATATATATATATATATATATATATATATATATATATATATATATATATATATATAAATATATATATATATATATATATATATATATATATATATATATATATATATATATATATATATATATATATATATATATATATATATATGTATATTTCTTTTATCATTCACAATGACCAGCAAGTTTCTGACCGTTAGCGATCATGACTCGCAAATCGAGCGAGTATTCGTTATTCGTGATACAATGTGATGGTTTTATTATACGCTTTTAATATATATATATATATATATATATATATATATATATATATATATATATATATATATATATATATATATATATATATATATATATATATATATATATATATATATATATATATATTTCTTTTAACTTCCTATCTGTTCTTGGATATAGAAAAAATATTAAGAATTGAATTGGGAAGCTCAACTCCGCGCTGTCTTCTTACCTAAGAAACGGAAATATCCGAGCGGGAATCGAATCTATAGCCGTCGCACTTACCAGCAGAAGTTGTACCGACATTATAATGATTTGTTAAAGCAATACCAAAATCAACATATTTTACTTTACTTACATAAATATATATTTCCATATTACGAATAGCATTTAATAACAGTCTCTCGTTTACGGTAGTAAAATTAATACACGTGTTTCATGGTGCGCAACCGTATGTTTTAATACTGCTGTAAAACTGGTGAACGCGATTGATGATCAAACATTTACTTTTTTGTATAAATTATTACTATTATAATAATTTTATAGCATATGGAATATTCTGATATAAATGAAGGGTTGCGAGTTCGGTACTTGTTCTAAGTAATGAAGTTATATTTTGCATTTATTTTTAGTTATACGAACCCTTTTTTACACTTAAATATAATTAAACAAAAATAAATTGTGAATTCTTTTATTTCTTTCTTCTTTATAATGACTTTTAATCTAAATTTATTTTTAGTGACATGTTTGCAAATACGCCTCCTAAAAGCTTCTTCTTATAATTAGCAAAATACCTTATTTTTACTAAGTCTTAACCAAGAAAAGCAAATCTAGGCTATTTTATGTTAGTATCTCGTTCACGGTTCTTCCTCTGTCTCGCTTGCCCTTAGATTCATACCATGACGTCACCTTTTCTGTCATCTCCCGTCATACAGTAGCGCTACATAGCCGGCTTTTTCGAAAGTTTTAGTAGTTATATTTTATACATTTGTTTATCAATTTATATTAAAAATAAATTCTGCTAATGATAATAATGATAATAATTATAATACCAATAATAATACTTTATTGTACAAAAATATAATAAAAATTGAAATAGAATACAAAAGGCAACCTAAATGCAGAGAAATACAAATATTATTTATATAAAATATTTAAATAAGTAAAGCTGAATATGTACCATATAGTACAAAATAAATATTATGCTAAAAGAATTTACTTATATATATATATATATATATATATATATATATATATATATATATATATATATATATATATATATATATATATATATATATATATATATATATATATATATATATATATATATATATATATATATATATATATATATATATATATATATATATATATATATATATATATATATATATATATATATATATATAAGTGTATGTGTATATCTTGAAGATAAAGGATAAAAAATTCTAAAATGACAATAAGTGCTACTTTAAAGGTCATTTAAAAGTTGAAAATGTTTTGGCACTTCTAATATCAAGGGGAAGGGAGTTCCAGAACTGATAGGCAGTTGCGGCAAAGAAGCTATAAAAGAAACTATGGGGGTTATATAAGGTGGGGTTAAGTAAAGACACGCACGAATGTTCCTTTAGGTATCAAGGAAAAATTGGTTGTAAAGAAGATGAAGTACATATGTGAGTATTCGTACGACAGCAGAGCTTGGGAGCTTCTTGAGATTCTTACGATGTTTAATATCCTTGTTTTGGATTTTTATAGTATTCGCTTTCGATCTATAATAATTTCACTATTTGATTTCCTGTTTGATATTCCGGCTTTATAGGCACTAAGTGATGGCTTCAATGTTAATAATGTTTGACATAATAATTTTTCTACTGAATTTTACTACTGGTAGATTTTGTAAATCGTAAGTAAGTGAGATGAGATAAATACTCTGTATTTATGAATTTTATCGTCTTTACCTTACATAAAATAAATCGTATTTATCATTTTCATATAAAACGTCGACCTGCGATACTCTCTTTATGTCATGGTTTTATTAAAAAAGCTACACTGACCCCTGTGAAATATCTTAAAGCAGAGAATTAAGTTTTTAATTTTCTATTCTTGTTACTGATTGACATTGTTTCACTAGTAATAATGAATTTAACATTTTTTAAAAATTCAATATTTTTTTTCAAATGTTCTTATAAAAATTTGCTTTATACTTTACCTAAACCACAAGATCAGAGACACACAATTACTAAATGGGGTGGGTACGAGACCATTTTATCTTCACGCTTTATCCCGCATATTGCAGGGTAGGCAGAGGAAACTGCAGAGTCCATATGAACGTAGTGTTAAGACAATCCGTTGCTTAGTCCCGGCTTTCTCCGTCTCCACTTTCCGCTTTTTTCTTTAGATATTGCGTGTTGAGTGGTGGAACTCAACGCCGCGCTTTGCCTAGTTTCCAGAGCGAAGAAAATGGAAATAGAACAATCCATTCTCCCCGTGTGGGAATCGAACACTCAAATTGTCGCGTTTACAGGCAGACGCTTACGCCTCTGCGCCACGACGATCCTCCGATTGATGTTTCGAAGAGATTTTGTTCATTTTTATTATTTTTAAAATATCCCAGATTGATGCAAGAAAAATATTTTGAGACGACGTATAAACATTTAAACCAACCATTGGAATTGGATTGGAACCCACTTCTCTAGGAGACCATCCAAATGCTTTGACCACTAAGCCATTCCAGATTTATTAAAACAATATTTATAAGCTTACTCCAGTGAATGAGTGTATTTGCAAATAATGGTACATAATGTAATGTTCCAATGCACGAATGTATGAAAAATAAACCTATAAATAAACACGCGATTCCTACAATTTTTCTGCTATAACATAAATCTTCCTGCCATTTAATTTTACACATTGAACATTTCAACTACATTGACAGTTACAGTGGAGAAATTATTGTTAAAAATTCTTTATTGATTACAGTATTGATGTCGTGTGAACTGACGTTAATTAATATACGGCTGGAAATATCGATCAAATGTATTTTTAAATTGTATATATATATATATATATATATATATATATATATATATATATATATATATATATATATATATATATATATATATATATATATATATATATATATATATATATATATATATATATATATATATATATATATATATATATATATATATATATATATATATATATATATATATATATATATATATATATATATATATATATATATATATATATATATATATATATATATATATATATATATATATATATATATATATATATATATATATATATATATATATATATATATATATATATATATATATATATATATATATATATACATATATATATATATATATATATATATATATATATATATATATATATATATATAAATATATATATATATATATATATATATATATATATATATATATATATATATATATATATATATATATATATATATATGTATATATATATGTATATATATGTATATATATATATATATATATATATATATATATATATATATATATATATATATATATATATATATATATAAAAATTTAATAGAAATTTAAATTAATCTGAAAAAATGATACCAATGTTTTATGTTAAAATATTTTTTATGTCATAGTTGAATGAATGATTTTGAACTATAAATATAGTAATTAAATGTTTTATAAATATACTAATTAAATGTCATGTATGTAGTTGTGATAGAAGTCATTGCTGGCTTCCGTTATTCACCATACATGTCCTGAAGCATGGTGGGAAGTGGAGAATAAAAAATTTAAAAAAAATATATGTTTCTCTGCCTGGTTTATAAACTGCTTAAAAAATAAATTTATCACTAATAATTATTAGAACACCAAGTATGAATTTTATGATATTTACTTTTTACGCAGGATTAAACTTGTGACCTACACCGTAATGTGTTTATATTGTTTTACTGTTTTTTGTAACATTTCATTATCGAACGTCTCAAACAGTAAATATCCATTAGAGGGTTGCACACCCGGAAAGGCGAACGTGACATATATATATATATATATATATATATATATATATATATATATATATATATATATATATATATATATATATATATATATATATATATATATATATATATATATATATATATATATATATATATATATATATATATATATATATATATATATATATATATATAGAGAGAGAGAGAGAGAGAGAGAGAGAAAGCAGGGACTAAAGCAACGGAGTGTTTTTACTCTAGGTTCATATGCTTCCTGCAGTTCCCTCTGCCTACCCCGCCATGTGCGGGATAAAGCGTGAAGTTATAAAAAAAAGCAGAACAAAAGACAAGTCTTGGACTCTGGACTCTTCTCTTTGTCTATCCTGCCATATCCGAGGATACAATCTTAAGCAAAATAGCAACTACATTAAAATTCTTTTTCTTCATTTAATAAAATTTTACAGCTTATTTCAACTAAATTATAATATCAATGGCTATTAGGACGGTTGTAAAATGCCGTTCCGTAATCACGGACTTGTCGTAATTACAGGAAATGAAAAGTTTGCCTTCATCAACGCTGTTTGTTTGTGTTTACTAAAGCTGGTTCTGTTTAATATTTCTTATGAAAGTTATAAAAGATTTCATTTATATACTTTAATATTGCTATATTGTTTTTTAGGGTTTTAGTGTTTTAAGAAAATTAAATAGAAAAATTAAATACTAAAAATTTTGTGTAAGTAATTTTGTACACTATGCAACAGTATGTTGATATAAGTTCTTTTTGTGCTTTCAATATTGTTTATCTATATACCGTTCTAGACTAGCGAATCCCATAAGAATAATTTTCATCATTATACTAATTAGGTACACCCATATCGCCTTACAAAAGAAATACAATTATAGTATAATTAAAAAACAAGACAAGTGCAAAAAAACAAGAACAAGTGCTCACTCATCGAGAGTTCCGAACCAAATTTATAATTACAGATCAAAAAATTAAAAATTCGAAATATTTCTTTTATTTCTAATTTATGTTCATGCTTTTTAGTAAATTTAATAGTTTTAGATCAACGTCTCTAGATTTTATTACATGACGAATTTTATACAAAATTAAATTGAGGTGTATCGGTTCAAATCATTTCTTTCCTTCTGTACTCCAAGAAACCGCAGACCTTAGATATTTGATGTTCTATTTAATTTTCTTAAAATACTAAAACCCTAAAAAACAATATAGCAATATGAAAGTATATAAATGAAATCTTTAATAACTTTCATAAGAAATATTAAACAGAACCAGCTTTAGTAAACACAAACAAACAGCGTTGATGAAGGCAAACTTTTCATTTCGTGTAATTACGACAAGTCCGTGATTACGGAACGGCATTTTACAACCGTCCTAATAGCCATTGATATTATAATTTAGTTGAAATAAGCTGTAAAATTTTATTAAATGAAGAAAAAGAATTTTAATCTTGTTGCTATTTTGCTTAAGATTGTATCCTCGGATATGGCAGGATAGACAAGGAGAAGAGTCCAGAGTCCAAGACTTGTCTTTTATTCTGCTTTTTTTTTCTTTTATAACTTCACGCTTTATCCCGCATATGGCGGGGTAGGCAGAGGGAACTGCAGGAACCATATGAACCTAGTGTAAAGACACTCCGTTGCTTTAGTCCCTGCTTTCTCCGTCCCCGCTTTCCGCCGTTTTTCGAGGTATTGCGAGATGAGTGGCGAAACTCAACGCCACACTTTGCCTAGTTTCCAGAGCGAAGAAAATGAAAATAGAAAAATAAATCTTTCCTGAGTGGGAATCGAACCCACAAACCGTCACGTTTACAGGCAGACGCTACGCCTCTGCGCCACGACGGTCTGCTTCTTCAATATAAATATTTAATGGATAATACTCAATGAAAAATATTAAGTTAACTACTGCTAAATAATTATATATTTGTTGTCGAACGTCATCAAGAATCGAAAAAAAAAACCTTCAAGTAGAAATCGAATCCACAACCATCATGTAATCTATTGCTTCACGATGGTGGCTCTACACTTATTGCCAGAGAAGGAATACCGAGAATGTAACTTTTATGGCTTTACGTACAGACTAATGTGAAACTGCAAATATAATAACACAATATTGGCGCGGGTCTTTTTTTAAATGAAATCGTATGTACATAAAAGAAATTATATTAAAAACACCGAGTTCAATTACTAAAAAATCAAGAAAACATGTTTGTATTTTGAACACTTTCAAAAATTATTCCACTTATTATTATGTAGATTTCCATTCATTCACTTACATCTTAAAATAATAGTAATTCAATATACTATAATAAAAAATAACTACAAAACAATGACAATCTAAATACAGAATATACGTTAAAGACAGAACGAATGACAAATTTAATCGCTTATATAAGAATCACAAGGAAATTTCTACAGATTCGGTTTAATTTTCAATATCTCAAACACTTCGACGCTAAAGTAACAATTTGACCGATTTCATATTATTTTTTGCTCACATCTTGCGATTTCTACACTTAGACATACGTTTTATTTAATAATAAACGGTCACATACTTCTATTTAGTTCTACACAAAAATCGACTTTATGCTTCATGAGATAGATTATATTTTAGATTACTTAAGTTATTTCAATATTTTCTTTTAGTGAAATCTTGCATTGTCCACTAAATCCGGAAGAGCAAGGCCTTTTGTAGCCAGGATTTGTGTTCCTCAGAAAGTTTCATTCATCATGTCACATATAAAATATATCATAACATTTTCAACCGTCAAATAGCCGTCTGTTGTTCATTTTTATAGTTCTTTGTTCAGTTTTCCATTTTATCATGCAGGTACTCTTAGTAGGGTAGTCAAAAAGTAAATACACTAATAATTCAAGACACTGTGTTATTAAATGACACTTAATACTACAATTAACGGAAATAAAGGTAACTCAACCTCCATGTTAGATTTCCAACCCAAATCTAGTTTAGAATTTGGCCTCATAAATTCTATATAAATGTTTAAAACAACAATAACAGCATTACATAATATAAAGTTTATAACCTAAAAACTTTCAAATAAAAGCTTTTATAAATTACGTAGTTAAAGTTTCCTCTCACATCTCATCAGTAATCATTAAAATGGTTTATTCGAAAACGACTTTCAGTTGTTTCGAACTTTCGGAACTTCTGATATATATTTTAGTGAAACTTCACTTTATTGAGCTCGTTTTCTTCAACTCTAGCTAAAGTATGAATTATTTTGTAAAACGTATAGGTTTATTTAATCAACGGAGTTGTATTAACATTTAACAAAGATTTTTAAGCGTGGTACCATGAAAGCTCTTAATTTCGGGACTTTCTAAATAATATTTTATTTAATTAAAAATATATTTAGGGTCATTAAATGCGGGCCTGATATAAATTATGAAGTAGCAAATTGGTTTTGGTTTTCAGATCAGATGATAGAAAGTATAGTTCTGAGCTCCGTTAAGTCACTTAGACATCTGCAACTCCACACAGAGTGTTCTAAATTGAGTGAGGCACAACTTAATATTTGATCCCAATGAACAAGAATTATTTCCATTTTCCTGTTATAAAAAGACAAAATGCGGCGTTGAGATCCGTTCCTACACAGACATTGTCCGAAATTTTAAAAGGTAGTGGAGAACAGAAAATTCCATGTATTTTAACAACACCTTTTCTGAAGTGAAGAATAAAATAATATAAAAAGAAAGTATTTCAATTTTTTACTAGAGAGATTCTCGAATCGGAAACAGTGTCTGCAAATTCAATATTAAACTTATAATACAATCACTGGAGGCGAAAAGGCCAAAGTTTCTGTTTATTCATAACCTTATAACGAAGTAAACGGTAAGGAATTCAAATTTGTGAAATTGCTAAATTGTCTTACTTAGTGAGAATCAAAGTAAATCGGCACTGAATAATAAGAAATTTTAAGACTTAAGGATTAATTTTGCAAATGAGACCTCTCCGATGAATATTCAGGATTGCCACCATCTTTACTGTACTTAACTAAATTTATTATTTTATAATAACTATAATATTGTTAAGATTTTTATTTACGTACTAGTGCCCTCTGGTTTTGCTTAGCTTTGCGACTATTTACCTATTCCGTTTACTAAAAAAAGGTATTAAAGAATAGTATTAAGGTATTAAAGATTTTGGTTTGAATAGAAATGTGTTTAGTTGTATGTATATCATATAGCTATAAATCTAGGAGGTTTTGTCCACAGTAAGATGACATCTTCATTCACGTAAAATTTTTGATTTATGATTTTTGTTTGTTACTTACCACCTTTTCCTGCATATGCATAAGGTAGTGAAGGTCAAGTCAAAAATTTGTTCTCGTCTTCCCACTCATGTTTAAGACAAAATTAGTAGTGGAACTCAGAATTGAATTTATATCACCAGAGCGAGGACAAGCAAATAACTCAACACCTCATATAAATATCTTTTGTGTTTATGAGATCTGTCGTGGCGCAGAGGCGCAGCGTCTGTATGTAAACACGATGGTTTGTGGGTTTGATTCACATTCGGGAAGAACGGATTCTTTCATTTCTTTTTTCTTCACTTTAGTAACTACACAAGTTTGGGGTTGAGTTTCGCCACTTGACTTCGAAAGAAAAGTGGAAACCAGGGAACGGAGTGTCTTAGCACTAGTTTCCTACGGTTTATGCGGCTCCCTCTACCCTGCTAATTACATTTAATAACATTTACAGATAATTTCAATACTTATAAATATTATGCCAAGCTTTATATATTTTTTTAAGTATAGTAGCTTGGCACTGAATCCAAAATAACTATCTTTTAATTGGAAATAGAAAAGAAAATTCCAATTGTAGCACAAAATATACCACAGAAATGCTAAAATAGCTGTTCAAAAGTCCAAGATTTCGTACAAAAGAGATTTAGGAAGCAAATCTCTTGAAGTCTCGAGGTGTGAAATACGTATTCACAAACGTTACGGTGACAACACAATATATTGAATGTAATTTGCAAGTAGTTATTTATTTTCTTTAACTCTACGCCGCGTTCGTATACAAAATATATCCATATATATGTATGTGTATATACACATCTGCATGTCATATATATATATATATATATATATATATATATATATATATATATATATATATATATATATATATATATATATATATATATATATATATATATATATATATATATATATATATATATATATATATATATATATATATATATATATATATATATATATATATATATATATATATATATATATATGTGTGTGTAAATGTAAAATTGGTATATAGAAAAAAAAAATTTCTTTCGCAAGTGCAATCTAATACAGTTCTGTTGTTCCAGCGTTTAAACCTTTTAACTATTCAGTTAAACTTAGTCACTTTACGTTCGTATGAGACAATGTTCACTGAAACTTGTAAGTTTTAACATAAACGAGAAGACGATTTGCGTCTGTTACGCTACATTCAGAACTTCCGTTTTATAAGTTTAGTAACTTAGAACTCATATTCAATGACTTTTTATATAAATAAATGTATTAATTATGTTTATGATTTTTAAAGTGTTAATCCTCAGTGAGGATAGAAAGAATTCTTAAAGAAAACATATAAAAATTTGAACGCAGCAGGACTCGAACCCGTGCTCTCTTGCGATCCGTTCAAGCGCTCTCACCACCTGTGTCACCATGTCACCTATTACGATTTTTAATCAAGAAACTTGTTTTTCAAGCCTTCTATAGTAAAGCACTTGACCATTATATCTTTTGGAGAGTCTTCAAGACCAGAAAGGACTATTTTCTTCTTCACCTCATGCGTCTTCTTTGTTCTTCTATTCTTTCTATTCTATGCTCTTAAATCTAATTCTCTGCAATTTCCTCATCTTTTCCATCTTCTTAGTCTACATCAACGGGAACCACATAATAATGTCTCACGAAAAGAGGGAAATAAAGTGTCTTTACACTAAGCTCTCTCCTCCTATATTACAATGTATAAACAAACATTTTTTTTTTAACTTCACGCTTTATCCTGCACAAGGCAGGGTAGGCAGAGGGAACTGCAGGGACCGTGGGAACCTAGTGTTAAGACACTCCGTTGCTCAGTCCCTGCTTTCTCCGTCCCCGCTTTCCGCCGTTTTCGATTCATTGCGTGTTGAGTGATGGAACTCAACGCCGCGCTTTGCCTAGTTTACCAGAGCGAAGAAAATGGAAATAGAAAAATCCATCTTCTCCGACTGGGGATCGAACCCAGTAACCGTCGCGTTACAGGCAGACGTTGCGCCTCTGCGCCACGACTTGTTTATATGCATTTAAAAATAATTGTGACTGGTTTAAATTTTTTAACAAAATTACTTTCATATCACGTTTCGCAAGGTGTCAAAATAAATCCCAGATTTAGAAGATTTGATAAAACATTTCTCTTTAATGTTTTTGTATATTAAGAGAACGTGATATTTTAACACAACATACTATTTTATTTCATTTTCTATTTGGTTACCTAACTTAGAATACACAAGAGATAATTTGCCCAACCAAGAGACCATCGTGGTGCATTGGTACAACTTGGTAGTGAGTTCAATTTCAGAGAAGTTAATTAATTTCGTATCTCTACAATGCTTCACTTTCGCTCATCATTAAACGATAACACATACATTTGGACTGAAAGTGAAGAAAAAATCCTTACTCCTAACAATAATTATCTTAGCCTAAGATCATGTATAGCATATGCCTCATATACATATATATATATATATATATATATATATATATATATATATATATATATATATATATATATATATATATATATATATATATATATATATATATATATATATATATATATATATATATAGCAGCTCTAGGGTAAGATATTAATTACTAAAAATATACCAAATCATATCAAACCCACGATTCTATACTCATTCCAGGATTAAATAACCCAAGCCTGTACAAAGTATACACAATTGTACTAAAATGAAATAAACAAAGAAAAATTGCCCCTATCTTAGCAACTATATCGAGATAAAAAGTTCAAAGTATACAGAACATAAGTAATAGCTGGCACTAAGTGCATCATTTACACGACGTTAATTATACGTTGTAACAGTAACGGGCTCGGGGACTGACATAAATAGCCCGAGGGTCAACTGTCAAAATCTTTTCTATCTGATGATACTGTAGTCCAATAATTTATTTTTATTAAAAATAAATTATAGCACAGGTGTGAAAATAATTTTATTATATCCACCTAAGTGGTTAAACAATTAATTCGTAGGAGTTTCGACAAAGAAAAATTTATATCGATATTCACTGAACTGATTTGAATTAATATAAGCGAAGTTTAATTTAATATAACATATTTGACTCGGTTAAGCCATTCCTGGAAAAAAAAGAGCAAAATCATTATTTTATGATCTTTGACATATATAATATGACATATATTTTATGATTTTTGATAAATAATTATTTTTCGTTTTAAATTTCATACTGCCTCGTCATATGTACAAATGAAAACCCTCTGGCTGCTTGGCCATAGCGTAAGCCATCAATAAACTTTGATTAACAAACAAGTACCGTAAAAATATTATATAACATTTTATGATATTTATAATTTTAAATAGTCACGTTTTAAAATACTATAGGCAAGTACTTCGTTTTAATTTAAAAAATATTATTCTTATGCAAATTGAATCTAGAACCTAAAGCTTTATGAACATAGCCAATTTATGAACATAATTATTCATATTAAAAAAAGCAATAATTCCAACTATTATAGAGCGAAAGATTCCTTGTATACAACATAGCATTTTTAACAGTCACCAAGTAGCCTCTCAGACTATACGCCCACGGCAATCAACTGCACACGATAGCATTTCAGACTTTGCTGGCGCTTTACAAGATGCATGCCCGACCTTTGCCATAGTCTAAGAGTATTGTGCAATTAAGCAAATTATACCAACAACTTCCATATAAATGTATACATTATAAGTTTTCCAGACGTGATGTGAAATGTAAGCGTCTCCTATAATTTACTTAGGAGTTTTAATTATATCGTTAGCGTTAAGTGGATTTTTTGATGTTTTAATTTTCAAATTGTTAAATTACGCCTAAATTAGGTCTTAGATTTGGTTCACAAATAGATTTTTATATTCCAAAATGCAAGAATTTTCCTCATACGTACTTGAAAAAAGCATCTTAAAGACGTCAATCTCCATGAAATTTTAGTATATTTGCATGAAAATTTTTATGTATTTAAATTGTGAAAATTGCAGTGCTTGTTTGTAAAAAGCATTATTTACATTTATAATTACCTATAGCAAACTGAAGTTTTAATTAAAAAACTTTACACGAGTAGTTACAGACGATCGCCTCTTGAAATTGAATCTGATAATGACAGGCCTAACAAATTACAACGAACTCGCTATTTAAACTCATTTTATATTGTAGAAAAAATATTATTATAAGTTAAATTAATATAATATTATACCATCCAATCTTATAGAAAACGTATATAAGTATAGGGCGACGGGATTGGAACTCACGTCTCCTAGAAAGCTCTTGAGCGTTTTTGAGATAGATGCTAGATGTTCATATCCGCAGGGTTAAACGTTGTCTACAATAATTTTTGTCAATAGCACTTTAAAAATGCACTTTAAAAATCATAAAACTTATGTATTAGCTATTGATTACATTATTTAAATAGTTCATTTTTATACTTCACTCTTTATCCAGTATGTTGTAGAGTAGTTAAAAAAGTCTAATGTGTCGACACTCCATTCTCCATAAACGGTTCATAACGAATGAGTTGGATGATGGATGTCAAATAATTATTGACACATGGATGATGAAATTCATATATATGATATATCACTTAACTTATTTGTCAAGTAATTGTTTTTATAATTTGAATTACTTTAGTTACTTTCAATTTTACATAACACTTATATACCAATGTTTTAAAACAATTTTATAAAATTTTAGTTACATATTAAGATACCTTGTAGTATACGAGTACAATATATGACAAAATAATATTTAAAAAGTATATGCTTTTTGTAAACATTACAAAGGTGTCATAAATAGAAATGACAGTGACAAAATGTGTTAGAGGCAACAAAGCCCACATCGACAGTACGACGTATTGACTAGGAAGCGGTGACAGACTATTCGTCATGGCGTAACGATGTGAAGGGTTCACGTAGACACGTTTGCTTAAATATATTAAATGTTGGACGTTTAACCCCATAGTGAATAATTTATAGTGTTTAAATTTACGTTTACGTTGTTGTTGTCTCAATTCCCACTTAAGAACATTTTAGAAATTAAAGAACACATAAAAATATAGAAAATACCTACAGACCTTAAGTTTCTTCCTATAATTTTTCCTACTAAATATTTTTTCAGAAGTATTCAATAAACGTCGTATTTATGACATAAATGTACCTATAGCATAAATTTGTCATAAATTAATCTCTTAGATTTACGTACATTTGAAACTTGGAGCCTAAGGGTAAGCCTACCGTCATACAAATTAGATAAGTATTTGCCTTTTTAGAAATAAAAAAGATAACTAACTGGCTAATCTACGAAAGCACAAAGCTCCTTTGCAGCTTTTGGCTAAGCAAATATAAAGTATATAAAGGGATCTAGGAAAATTAAGCCCCTAGGGTAGTAAAATTAGGAATGAAATATTTGAATATGAGTATTTGAGCTTTTTGTCGCAGACGTTTTATCTAAAATCTTTGTAAGATAAGAGAACTTTGTATATTTGTTAATTGGATGATGTATATTAAAAAAATAATATCACTATTAAATCCGTCGTCCGTTAAAACCGTCGTGGCGTAGAGGCGCAACGTGTGCCTGTAACGCGACGGTTTCTGGGTTCGATCCCCAGTCGGGGAAGATGGATTTTTCTATTTCCATTTTCCTCGCTCTGGCAAACTAGGCAAAGCGCGGCGTTGAGTTCCGCCATATATAAGTATTTGTATTTTGGACAACTTAGTAACTAAGTAACTTTTTCATATATCCTCTCCAATTCTTTCTATTGCAAAGCGCAGAAAAGATTTATATATAAAGTTCAAGGCGGACTTATGCTGTGAGGTTTCGTATTTTGCGAAATTTCATTTCATAAGAACAACAGTCAACGGATAGTTTTAAATGAATTTCATTATTTAACTTGTAAAGTATGAAACCTTATTGTTTTGCTTACTGGTTAATTTAAAAAAAAAAGTTAAAAAATAAAACAAATAACGATATATATTAATCTTATTTATCGTTTTGACACAAGTAGAACGCTAGATTTATGTACCAGATGCTAAATTAACCGTTAAATTAAATTCTTATTTTTAAAGGAAAAATAAACACTAACATCTTTAGCACCAATTAGCGGAGTCAAAAGCTGGATCTGATGTTTTCAATATTTCATTAAAGCTATAAAAACACTTGTGGTTCACACAAAATTACACTTTATAATCAAGTGATAAAGTGCAAATTCCAATTTACTACAAATAAGTATGAGAACAATACGTGCGGTAAATTCAAACAGGTTTTAATATTTCACCGCCAAATCCGATGACATTTCCTTTGAATTTTTAACTTAGATCTTAATTAAATTATTTTATCTTTTAGGCCTTTAGTGTTACCATAACATTTTCAGCTAATTGCTTATACTGCAGAGTAGACAAGAAGAAGTTGGTGTCAAGACAGTAAATATTTTGCCTCAATTCTATTATTCAAGTAGATGTCCTTCCTCTCAAAGTCCCTAATCCTTTCATTATTTGTTAATATTTGTGTTTAGTTCGTTATGTAAATATAATGATATCAAATTATAAAGTAACATATTGCTTGTAGCGCTCGGTGTTATAAATATAACATTAGAAAATTATTATATATAATACATGAGGTGTGATAGAAGACCGGGCGAAATGTTGAAATGTTGAGTAGCTAAAGACCGGTCTACTGTCGGTTACTGAGGAAAAAGAATGATTTCCTATGATTCACTTATGGTTCTAACATAGAATTCATAAGTCATAGATATATCTAACTATAGTTAGAATTAGTTACATTTTAAAATGAAGAAAGTAATTAGTTTAAAGAAATATTCGTTACTATGACCCTCCAATTACAGGTCACCTAACTCATGTCATATTATTAGTACATTATTTTTACATTTTATTATTACACTCTAATGTTATCTTTTTTAGACTATAGTATCTCCTTCGGGTTTTCTCCATACAACCAATTTAAGAAATTGTGCCACTCGAAACGCCATAGGCGTAAGCGTCTGCCTGTAAACGCGACGGTTTCTGGGTTCGATTCCCACTCGAGGAAGATGGATTTTTCTATTTCCATTTTCTTCGCTCTGGCAACTAGGAAAAAGCGCGGCGTTGAGTTCTGCCACTCAACACGCAATGCCTCGAAAAAGGCGGAAAGCGGGGACGGAAAAAAAGCAGGGACTAAGCAACGGAGTGTCTTAACACTAGGTTCGTATGGTTCCTGCAGTTCCCTCTGCCTACCCTGCCATGTACGGGATAAAGCGTGAAGCTATAAAAAAAAAACGTCATAAATTAAGTATATAAGGAAATGTAGAAAATTCAACGCAAATTTAATTATTTATTCCGAATCGAGATCGAAGCCGAGCTGGACTAGACTAAGTCTCTGAGAGTGACTCTCAGTATGTAGACTAAGTTCATGGCTGGATTTCGCTACGCCTATCACAATATATTAATAATGGACGGTAAAAAAATCAGTTAGCACAATTTTTGTCTGTCTATGCGCGAATCCTGCAAAACTTACTGGACAAAGAAATCATATGGTAATTTATTTATTTATTTATTCTTATATTATATTTATTTTAGTTTCTCTATACCTTCTATATAGTAAACTCAATACTACGATTTGTCTTATTACCAAGGATAAATAGAAATGACAGTGACAAAATGTGTTAGAGGCAACAAAGCCCACATCGACAGTACGACGTATTGACTAGGAAGCGGTGACAGACTATTCGTCATGGCGTAACGATGTGAAGGGTTCACGTAGACACGTTTGCTTAAATATATTAAATGTTGGACGTTTAACCCCATAGTGAATAATTTATAGTGTTTAAATTTACGTTTACGTTGTTGTTGTCTCAATTCCCACTTAAGAACATTTTAGAAATTAAAGAACACATAAAAATATAGAAAATACCTACAGACCTTAAGTTTCTTCCTATAATTTTTCCTACTAAATATTTTTTCAGAAGTATTCAATAAACGTCGTATTTATGACATAAATGTACCTATAGCATAAATTTGTCATAAATTAATCTCTTAGATTTACGTACATTTGAAACTTGGAGCCTAAGGGTAAGCCTACCGTCATACAAATTAGATAAGTATTTGCCTTTTTAGAAATAAAAAAGATAACTAACTGGCTAATCTACGAAAGCACAAAGCTCCTTTGCAGCTTTTGGCTAAGCAAATATAAAGTATATAAAGGGATCTAGGAAAATTAAGCCCCTAGGGTAGTAAAATTAGGAATGAAATATTTGAATATGAGTATTTGAGCTTTTTGTCGCAGACGTTTTATCTAAAATCTTTGTAAGATAAGAGAACTTTGTATATTTGTTAATTGGATGATGTATATTAAAAAAATAATATCACTATTAAATCCGTCGTCCGTTAAAACCGTCGTGGCGTAGAGGCGCAACGTGTGCCTGTAACGCGACGGTTTCTGGGTTCGATCCCCAGTCGGGGAAGATGGATTTTTCTATTTCCATTTTCCTCGCTCTGGCAAACTAGGCAAAGCGCGGCGTTGAGTTCCGCCATATATAAGTATTTGTATTTTGGACAACTTAGTAACTAAGTAACTTTTTCATATATCCTCTCCAATTCTTTCTATTGCAAAGCGCAGAAAAGATTTATATATAAAGTTCAAGGCGGACTTATGCTGTGAGGTTTCGTATTTTGCGAAATTTCATTTCATAAGAACAACAGTCAACGGATAGTTTTAAATGAATTTCATTATTTAACTTGTAAAGTATGAAACCTTTATTGTTTTGCTTACTGGTTAATTTAAAAAAAAAAGTTAAAAAATAAAACAAATAACGATATATATTAATCTTATTTATCGTTTTGACACAAGTAGAACGCTAGATTTATGTACCAGATGCTAAATTAACCGTTAAATTAAATTCTTATTTTTAAAGGAAAAATAAACACTAACATCTTTAGCACCAATTAGCGGAGTCAAAAGCTGGATCTGATGTTTTCAATATTTCATTAAAGCTATAAAAAACACTTGTGGTTCACACAAAATTACACTTTATAATCAAGTGATAAAGTGCAAATTCCAATTTACTACAAATAAGTATGAGAACAATACGTGCGGTAAATTCAAACAGGTTTTAATATTTCACCGCCAAATCCGATGACATTTCCTTTGAATTTTTAACTTAGATCTTAATTAAATTATTTTATCTTTTAGGCCTTTAGTGTTACCATAACATTTTCAGCTAATTGCTTATACTGCAGAGTAGACAAGAAGAAGTTGGTGTCAAGACAGTAAATATTTTGCCTCAATTCTATTATTCAAGTAGATGTCCTTCCTCTCAAAGTCCCTAATCCTTTCATTATTTGTTAATATTTGTGTTTAGTTCGTTATGTAAATATAATGATATCAAATTATAAAGTAACATATTGCTTGTAGCGCTCGGTGTTATAAATATAACATTAGAAAATTATTATATATAATACATGAGGTGTGATAGAAGACCGGGCGAAATGTTGAAATGTTGAGTAGCTAAAGACCGGTCTACTGTCGGTTACTGAGGAAAAAGAATGATTTCCTATGATTCACTTATGGTTCTAACATAGAATTCATAAGTCATAGATATATCTAACTATAGTTAGAATTAGTTACATTTTAAAATGAAGAAAGTAATTAGTTTAAAGAAATATTCGTTACTATGACCCTCCAATTACAGGTCACCTAACTCATGTCATATTATTAGTACATTATTTTTACATTTTATTATTACACTCTAATGTTATCTTTTTTAGACTATAGTATCTCCTTCGGGTTTTCTCCATACAACCAATTTAAGAAATTGTGCCACTCGAAACGCCATAGGCGTAAGCGTCTGCCTGTAAACGCGACGGTTTCTGGGTTCGATTCCCACTCGAGGAAGATGGATTTTTCTATTTCCATTTTCTTCGCTCTGGCAACTAGGAAAAAGCGCGGCGTTGAGTTCTGCCACTCAACACGCAATGCCTCGAAAAAGGCGGAAAGCGGGGACGGAAAAAAAGCAGGGACTAAGCAACGGAGTGTCTTAACACTAGGTTCGTATGGTTCCTGCAGTTCCCTCTGCCTACCCTGCCATGTACGGGATAAAGCGTGAAGCTATAAAAAAAAAACGGCATAAATTAAGTATATAAGGAAATGTAGAAAATTCAACGCAAATTTAATTATTTATTCCGAATCGAGATCGAAGCCGAGCTGGACTAGACTAAGTCTCTGAGAGTGACTCTCAGTATGTAGACTAAGTTCATGGCTGGATTTCGCTACGCCTATCACAATATATTAATAATGGACGGTAAAAAAATCAGTTAGCACAATTTTTGTCTGTCTATGCGCGAATCCTGCAAAACTTACTGGACAAAGAAATCATATGGTAATTTATTTATTTATTTATTCTTATATTATATTTATTTTAGTTTCTCTATACCTTCTATATAGTAAACTCAATACTACGATTTGTCTTATTACCAAGGCAAAGCAGTTAGAAATTATTCTAATTCATTCTTCGAGTAGGAAGATATTAGCGTATCTATGCCATATATAGCTAGTTTATCCAAATAAGAAATTCCCATTCATTTTGTCTACAGAACGACTCATTTAGTTATAAGCATCTTGTATTTCCCAGTGTTATTGTCTTCAAAGCTTATCCCTTTGAGCTCGGCAATTTGTGACTACAACGTAATTAAGTAAAGTGGCGAGTAAATGTTTCTACATATTACTACTTGTTTTATGATATTATAAATAATCCAGGTCAGAGGACATGTGGATTTATATAAATGGACTTTCTGCTTGCGAGATTAACTCATGCCGTAAATGTGTTTAGGTACATTATTGAACGTTTAGTTAGTGGCTTCAAATACTAATCGGGGGTGAATATAATATTTTGGTTTTTATATATTACTACATATATTTTTAAGTTATTTGTTCTCCGTCGAACACTTGTATGATACGTATATTTGGTTATTAATTTATTTTTTACTGGTATTAATAAGTTAATACAATTGCGATGTTAGCTGTTGTTTTGATTCCAATTCAACATTTTTTCAAACATTCTAAATTTTTATTTAAAAATCTTTTTTGTCGCCATAGACTGTATGTAGTGTATATATATCATTTTTTTTTAGCTTACAGCACACATGGCAGGGTAGGCAGAGGGAACTGCAGGAACATACGAACCTAGTGTTACTGGGACCGTGGGAACCTAGTGTTAAGACACTCCGTTACTTAGTCCCTGCTTACTCAGTCCCCGCTTTCCGCCGTTTTCGAGGCATTGCGTGTTGAGTGGCGGAACTCAACGCTGCATATATATCATACTATATTATAAATGTTGTATATATGCAAAAGATATAATCCACGGTAACTGGGGCTTAAAAAAAGAATAAAAATATGTCATGTCAAGGCAAAACTTCTGAGAAAATCTGCAAAGCATTCTATCTTGCCAAATAATTGTTCCTTGCAATCATATTTTAGAAGCGTAAATTTGTAAAATTTGTATAGAGATGCCAAACAACGCAATAAGTTGTATAAGGCATAAAAGTATTTCGATGCAGCGAGATAAAGAACGCACGGCTTAGTGGTCAGGGCTCTTGGACCGTGTCTGTGAGACGCAGATTGAAACCCTGCTGCATTCAAATTTTATTTTTTTATATTTTTCTGTTCTCAGTAAGGATTAATACTTTTAAATCCAAATAAGTATACGTCATATATTTCAACAATTCTAATTTACATTAATTTGACATTGCGGGCGTAATTGTAGGAAGATTTTTTTTTTTTTTTTTTTTTTTTTTTTTTTTTTTTTTTTTTTTTTTTTTTTTTTTTTTTTTTTAGCTTCACGCTTTATCCCGCACAAGGCAGGGTAGGCAGAGGGAACTGCAGGGACCGTGGGAACCTAGTGTTAAGACACTCCGTTGCTTAGTCCCTGCTTTCTCCGTCCCCGCTTTCCGCCGTTTTCGAGGCATTGCGTGTTGAGTGGCGGAACTCAACGCCGCGCTTTGCCTAGTTTGCCAGAGCGAAGAAAATGGAAATAGAAAAATCCATCTTCTCCGACTGGGGATCGAACCCAGTAACCGTCGCGTTACAGGCAGATGTTGCGCCTCTGCGCCACGACGGTCCTCGGAAGATTCTAATTATTTATATATGTTTATAACAGTACTCTTCGTCCGCATAACCGCAGTCCGCACATATATTATTCTATATCATTTATTGTAATTTAATGGCTATGTTATATCTTTGTATGTCTATATTAAATATATATATCTTATATATGTATATATAATCTTGTTGTGTAACATATTTTTTTTAATTTTATTTATATCATAGTATTATTAAGTCCTTATTATAATGATTTAATATAAGAATTGGCTTGCAGTAAGGCTTTTGCACAAAAAACAATTCGTATTATAATACCCTTTTCTTATATAAATTTAAATAAACTTATTTAATAAAAATAAATATAAATAACAATTTATTTTTTTATATAACTACATAACAATATAATATTACTCTGCAAGCAGAGTGCCTTAGATTTTCTAGCAAAATCTTTTTACAGAAATTTAGGGACTTCAAAATCCGTAATACAAGCTTAAAGCGTCAAATACTAAAGCTATCGTATATTTCAAAACATCTTTACAAACTTCAACAAAAGCCATATTCACTCAAACAGTAATAAAACACTCGGCTATACAGAAGAGGATTTTAAAACCTATAAAAACCGACAAACAAGTGAGCTTCGAGAGACGTAAAAGATGAACCGACTATAAAGAGTTAAAGTCGCTACTTTTAGTTTAAATATAGTGGCGAAGTTGAATATTGAGTTCAGAGAGAGAAGTGCCATTCGTTAATACCTAAGTGTTTGGATTTTATTCTTTGACTAGCGATCGGCTCACGGCTTTGCCTGCTTAATTAGTTTAAACAGATGCCTTACTTTTGCCGCTAGAGGACATGTTAGAATAACGCTTGTCGGTGTCACAAAAAGTGGCGAAAATTTGAATGTTAAAAAAAACAATGCTACGTAACGTATTGTAAGATGAGCTCTTGTAAAACCGGATCCCGCTAAAATTTTGGGATAAGCCTCTTCTATCTTCGTGAAAGTTCAAAGTTTCATAAACAATAGTTCAGATGTTCCGGAGATTAGGCCAAACAAAAAAAACATACACACACTCATAAACACTTAAATATGAATTATTTTTATTTTCTTTGGTATTACAATAAGGCTAGCCCGATGTTGAAGTCCGCCACACGCAATATGTAGAGGCGAAAACCGGAGAATAGACTGTCTTAACACTATGTTCCCTCAACATGTATTTCCTTCTGCCTAGGTACCTTCGTTCATCACACTTTTGCTTTTCATCAAGAAGTATTAATGAGTAAGTGACTCTGCTTTACTTTAAATATTTTAATACATACACTAGGGACGCGTGAAAGTAAAGTTATAGTACCTAACAGTTTTTATTTTTACGTCGCTACCATCTCACAAAGTTGGAAGTCGACAAAATTCTCTTTCTAAATAGAATCGAAAGAAATGAAGATTCTCGCTGAAACTTCGTCGTCTCGTCTCTACAAACTTTAGGTTGGTTTAAAATTTTTATATTACATATTACAAAGCGCAGCGTTGAGTTCCGCCACTCAACATGCAATACCTTGAAAATCACATTACTCTGTACTATGGTCAGATATTTTGGTCAAATTGTATGTATATATACATATGTATATGTGAACAACTTTTCAATAATAAAATAAAACTTACTTTTTTGGAATTCTTCTATACTACAAAATGACAAATGCTTTTTATACAGACACAAAATAAAATTAAAATAATAACGACAATAAATTAAGCGTAACGGTCGCTCTAGTTTTTACGTTATCATTTATATATATATATATATATATATATATATATATATATATATATATATATATATATATATATATATATATATATATATATATATATATATATATATATATATATATATATATATATATATATATATATATATATATATATATATATATATATATATATATATATATATATATATATATATATATATATATATATATATATATATATATATGTTTTTTTTTCTAAAGAAAAAGCTCTTAATGGAAGGTTTCACCAAAACCTCAGTAATAAATTAGTAAATTACCGATAACATATATCTTGTATAGTAAAAAAATATATATATATATATATATATATATATATATATATATATATATATATATATATATATATATATATATATATATATATATATATATATATATATATATATATATATATATATATATATATATATATATATATATATATATATATATATATATATATATATATATATATATATATATATATATATATATATATATATATATATATATATATATATATATATATATATATATATATATATATATATATGTTTTTTTTTCTAAAGAAAAAGCTCTTAATTGAAGGTTTCACCAAAACCTCAGTAATAAATTAGTAAATTACCGATAACATATATCTTGTATAGTAAAAAATTGTACCATAAAAAAATTTAAACTTAACCGTTCTCAATTTTATTTTCTCATACGTAATAATAATAAAATATTATCAAATACCAAAGCCTTAATCTTATCACAATTTTGTTCTATAACAGATATTGAATATTCTTATCTCTGTTCCTCTCACCGATTTACCTCAAACTAGCCTGATTTAACAATGCATTATATCCTGTTATATTGAGCCCACAACCATCGTATTAATAGACAACGATTTTCCAAGTTAAGTTATTTAATTACAATTAAATTAAAATTTTAGGACCGTCGTGGCGCAGAGGCATTAGTGTCTGCCTGTAAACGCGACGGTTTCTGGGTTTGATTCCTACTCGAGGAAGATGGATTTTTCTATTTCTATTTTCTTCACTCTGGCAACTAGGCAAAGCGCGGCGTTGAGTTCCGCCACTCAACACGCAATGCCTTGAAAAAGGCGGAAAGCGGGGATGGAAAAAAGCAGGAACTAAGCAACGGAGTGTCTTAACACTAGGTTCGTTTGGTTCCCGCAGCTCCCTCTGCCTACTCTGCCATGTGCGAAATAAACCGTGAAGCTATAAAAAAAATTAAATTGATACTTTAATTAAAATATTTAATTAAATTAGTTATAATGTAACATTTTGATTAACTTCTTCTCTTATTTTATTAACAAAATACGACAATCAGCGACAAATATAAGATTCGTTATTAAATTTTCTATCCACTCTGTTTTGTTTCAGTAAGCTAGCGTTGTATCATTGTATTGTATTTTTAAGCCGGCGATTTATATAGTGGATGTCAAGGGCCCCATTATTTATTAGCCTTTGAAGTTGGTAGTATAGAAAACGAAGCTTTATATATAGATTTAATGTAATATAAAACGTAGTGATTTAATGTGATTATTTCTATTACATACAGCAGGGTAGACAGAGGAAAAATAGTACTAAGACACTATATTCTCTCGTTTAAGACATATTTACGTGTTAAATTGTGGAACGGGGACGGAGAAAGCAGAAAGTAAGCAACGGAGTATCTTAACACTAGGTTCATATGGTTCCTGCAGTTCCTTCTGCCTACACTGCCATATGCGGGATAAAGCGTGAAGCTACAAAAAAGAAAAATTGTGGAACTCAACTCCGCGCTTCGTCTTGGTGCCATACTGGGCAAAATTAAGAATGGGAATCAAATTCACTATTTTGTCAGTCAGAAGATATGCCACTACGCCACGCTACCACCACCACTTTAAGTATCACGCCACTTTAAGTATCGTGAATTTAATTATTTATTTTTGAATTGAAAGAAGATGTTACTATTATTATTACATATTATTCGTAACATTGAAATTGTATGTATAGGTAAATATCACAAGAGTGCTACTTATAGCAATACATTTATTAAGGAACTATTTTGGTTGATTTACGTTTTATCCATTACGGGATAGCAGAAGAGAGCTACATTTCTCTTTGGGTTCGTTCAACTGTTTTTAATCTCTTCATTTATACCCTATGCAAGGCCTCACTCTTTTTATGAGAACTTTCTCTACTAATTCCATCAATGCCTCCACCTAACTCTCTTACTAGTGACTCCTACTTGCATAGCATTTTATTTGATATTTTATAAGATAATTCTCCTTTAAATAATATATTTTTAAGGCTGTCTATACAAAATTAGAATAAACAAACATACTGTTAGTATAATAATATCACTCTGAAATCTTTGAAAATACACTACTCTCTCACACTATTATTATACCTAAAAGTCATAAGAATATGCCATTATGGTTCTTTATGGCAATACATGTATCATTCTAAAATATTCGTTGGCTATAAATCGAGTAACAATTGATACATAAACGGAAGAACTGTTTATACCGTAGCCTGCCCGTGAAATTGAATGTCCACTGGATTTGTATGAGCGTTTAATACAACATGTGCTTGGATTTAGAGGCAGATGTACAAAATATGGATGTGGCTTAGTGGTTTTGTGGAAGGAATTAAGAGAACAGTTTCGAATATCGATGAAAATTGATAGTTTTTAAAGAGTCTATTCAATTAGTATGAAATTCAACTTCTCGCCTTTCTCTAGATATCGCTGTATAAGGATTAAAACGTAAAGCAAAAAATATTTAAATATTGATAAAATCCTCATGAAAAATTAGTTCTAATTTATAAAAATATGTTATTAATAAATCTGAATATATTTATATTATAAAATAAAGTAAAACATTTAGTTGAGGATCGTCGTAGCGCAGCGTCTGCATGTAAGCGTGACGGCCTATAGGTTCGATACTCACTTGGAAAAGATATATTTTATAATTTTCTTTTTTTCACACTGGCAGCGTTCCACCGCTCAACTAAAGCCTTACAAAAAGGCGGAAAGCGAGGAGAGTGTCTTAACACTAAGTTCCCACGATTCTTGCGGTTCCCTCTGCCTACCCTACTATAAGCGGAATAAAGCATGAAGCTATAAGAAAACCATCTAAATGTATTATAGAATTCTATAATTATTTAAATTTTTGAACAAGTACTTTGAAATATACTGAGGTACCTATATAATAAAAGCCTTTCCAGACATATTCTATAATGGTATAACGTTTTTTGGGATAAAGCGATTTTCGGTTAAACCATGTGCCGTTTCACATTCATCATCTGACTTATTTATTGTTGTGAAAGGACATAATTTTGATCACAAGACAATTTAAATTAAACCTTAACCTACTGTACTAAAGTTTATTTTCTAAAATCAATTTCAGGAAATTATACTTACTGCTGGCAAAACCTAAATTAATTTCCAGCTAAATACGTAGTACAACTACAGAATTCACGTATTTACAAAACGTTAGTAGAAATTGCTGTTTTTGCACTTGTAATACTTGTTTTAATGGATTTAGAAAGATATCATTTGTTCTGAAACGTCCATTTTTTGTTTAACGTACAACATTTCGAAATGACAAGAATGGTGCATAAAATATTACTATAAAAAGCATATTTAAATTTTCTACTGTAGAGGCCATTTATTACTTATTAAATTAATGAATTATATTAATGCTAATATCGCAAAGTAATGAGCGTGTTAGTAGTTTTTATTAAACCTCTATCCTGCACATAGCAGGGTAGGCAAAAGAAATCTTAGTAACGCCGCGCTTTGCCTAGTTTCTTGAGAAAAAACTTCATCTTCCCCGAATGGTAATCGAACCCACAACCCGTCGCGTTTACAGGTATACGCTACGTCTCTACGCCACGACGGACTTTTTTAAATGTTCTCAGTAAATTATATATATAAAAGCGAATAAGATTTATATTGGCTTTTAATGGTACTAACTCATTCATTACCTTAGAACTTAAATTTTTAACGCCTCATTATTGATTCACACACTATCCCTTTCTCGAGATAAGGGCTTAACAATTAAACAAAAACTAAATAAAAGAAATACATAATCGTATAAGCAAATATGCTTAGAATCAGACAACGCAATAAAACGATCACTCCCTTTTTTTGGACCAAAAATTTTTTTTTTTTTATTTTTTTTTTTTTAGCTTCACGCTTTATCCCGCACATGGCAGGGTAGGCAGAGGGAACTGCAGGAACTATAAGAACCTAGTGTTAAGACACTCCGTTACTTAGTCCCTGCTTACTCCGTCCCCATTTTCCGCCGTTTTCGAGGCATTGCGTGTTGAGTGGCGGAACTCAACGCCGCGCTTTGCCTTAGATGCCAGAGCGAAGAAAATGGAAATAGAAAAATCCATCTTCTCCGACTGGGGATCGAACCCAGTAACCGTCGCGTTACAGGCAGACGTTGCGCCTCTGCGCCACGACGGTCCTCTAAAATTTTATTGTAACATTTTTCATTAAACATTTAAAAGAACCAGCCTCAAAATTGCTATATAGATATTTTAATACAAAATATAATTTTTCTATCGAAAATATATAATTTGATCTTGTTGTTTTCAGATCTCATTTAGATCAAGTACAAATAATAATTTACCCAGAACCGATAAGCAATTTCAATAAATTCGTCCTGAAAATCCGGGCGTTTTTCTCTATGGCCGTAAATCGTATACAGTACATGTTTCTTACATAATTCTTTAAATCGTTTCTATGAAATCAATTGACTTATTTTTTATAAGCTAAGTTAAAAATGTTTTTTTAATATATCTTATATTTTTATTATTCTAATAATTATTAGGAAAATTCACGCAACTTTGTTAGGTTCATATATTGAGATATTTATTTTTTACTGTTATAAATTACGCATTTTCATGTAAAATGACCACTAAACAAAAAAAAAAAATTAATAATGAAGTGTAGTGATACTAAGCTTTTCCGGCCTATATATACAATTGAGTACAAGCGAGATAAAGCTTTTCGGGATTTTATTTAAAACTTTCACATTTATAGACATAAGTAGCTTTTTCACAAGATTATAATTAAAAAAATCAATATTTTCATGATATTACAAAACGACTACGAAAAATTACAAGTCTGTGTACTTCGTATGACATTTCAAAAAAATATATCAGAATGACACTTCATGTCGCGCGTTGAATCCTTTAAATTCATAGTTTCATTTATAAGCACACTTTTGACACATACAATTTATTATATGTTACACGGTTGAGGAGCCAGACTCAAATATGTCAACATTTTCATGTTAGGAAGTATTTACTTGATAGGAACTAAGCTAGGGTGAGTTATGATCTATGATTTTATAGTCGTGTTATAAAAATATTACAAATCCCCTTATGTTTTTGGCAAATTAAATAGAAAAATGAATTCTAACTCTGTCTAATTTTACTCCTTCTAAAACCTTATAAAAATATAATCAGTTCCATCAGAATTCTAGACACTATATTGAAAGGTGCAATGCAATTCCCACAATACCTGCAGTTCCCTCTGCCT
Organism: Dione vanillae; assembly: GCA_037178615.1. Taxonomy (NCBI): domain Eukaryota; kingdom Metazoa; phylum Arthropoda; class Insecta; order Lepidoptera; family Nymphalidae; genus Dione; species Dione vanillae. The sequence continues at coordinate 566,378 of JAZFAU010000246.1, forward strand.
ACTATGTGCGGTATAAAGCATAAATTATATATACTCATGAAAATTGTAATACGTAGATATTATAAATGTTTGAGCAAAATTATTAATTACAAATTCGTTATAATATTAAGAAGACATTATGACGAAGTAATGTTTTCATATTTACTTAGATATGTAATTAAGTACATTTGCCTATAGCGTAATAAGAATACAACATTTCTTCATCAAAATATCTTGTACAAATAATTTGTATTTAAAATGCCAGTTTTGTGCTTAATTTTTCTCATTAGTAAGAACAAAATTATTTTATATGTAGATTTCATTTAAAGTTTACTCAATTCCATTATTACTATTATTATTATTTATTTTTTTTGCTTCACGCTTTTTCCTGCACATGGCAGGGTAGGCAGAGGGAACTGCAGAGACCGTGGGAAACTAGTGTTAAGACACTCCGTTGCTTAGTCCCTGCTTTCTCCGTCCCCACTTTCCGTCTTTTTCGAGACATTGCGTGTTGAGTGGCGGAACTCAACGCCGCGCTTTGCCTAGTTTTCCAGAGCAAAGAAAATAGAAATAGAAAAATCCATCTTCTCCGACTAGGGATCGAACCCAGAAACCGTCGCGTTACAGGCAGACGTTGCGCCTCTGTGCCACGACGGTCCTCCATTCCATTATTTATGTTAGATAAAGCATATCTTTTTACAGAGTAAACTAATTTTTATACTTTCTTTATAGATAGAAGAGTATTTGACTCCAAAGTTAGTCTCATAAAGATTATAACCAAAACTTTAGAGAAAACTTAAAAACGTTAAGTTAAGAAAATAAAATATCTTAATTATCCTTTTTGGTACAGAAACAAAATGTAGCGTTCAACTCCTGCCCCTTAGCATGCAATATCTTGATCGACTTGGAAATCGTAGGACCTACTCAGCATTACAGATACGCGGAATATAGATAACGAACAGAGTTTAGGTCACAAAGAGATTTTATAATTTAATATATAATTATAATTTAGTTAAATTAAATTTAAGCCACAAAAGTTTAAAACCATCGTTATCCTTTTATTCGAACAACATATCGTATTCAAGATCGACATAAAAATAATACATACTGTGCAATTTAAAAGTGAAATCAATTACTTATTATACACATGTCTTGCGGTATTTCTGGAGTTTGCTAATAAAAACAGAAACCTAATGAGTATTTGGTACGCGTACCTATTATTATATTAAGTCTGCCTGACACATCAAACACCGCTTTTATCTGGAAAAGAAATGTTACTATAACAACACCAAGTTGTTCATGAGGTATAGAAAAATTGTGTATCTTATTTTTTAGCTTAATTTTTAGTACAAAAAAGGGGATCTTATGTTAAGACACTTCGTTCTCCCCCTTCCATCTTTTCGAGACATTACGTTTTGTATAGAGAATCCTCAAAGCAAAGAAAATGAAAATAACAATTCTTCCTAAATCATAATAGAACTCACACTCCTCACGCTTACAGTTAGACACTGCCTTTTGTGGAAATATAAGTAAATATATATAAAAAAAGCAAAAATAAACACCAATAGAAAACTCAAAAGTCAATTAGGAGATGCACTTAGCATGCATTATGTTAAAATTCTTGATAGAAAGCTTTGTGTTTAAGCCAGATATAGCGGAGTCTTTGTGAGTCCTTTGTTCCATTGATACAAGTGTCGCTCAATCCGATTTAGAGCAGACAACAAAAGGAAATGCTATTTCTTACACTTTTTCACTTTGAAACTGAAGAACTCTAGTATTTTTACAATTGTATATGTGTGCGTATTTTTAAGGTGGAACAGTCTCTGTGTACCAAAGCAAGCATATAAAATGTTTCTTAGAAATATAACATGTAAACGGTTTTTTTTTATCTTTATATATATATATATATATATATATATATATATATATATATATATATATATATATATATATATATATATATATATATATATATATATATATATATATATATATATATATATATATATATATATATATATATATATATATATATATATATATATATATATATATATATATATATATATATATATATATATATATATTTAACAAGGTAAGTTGTATATACACTGTTATCCACTTTCCGTCTTAATGTGTGATACATCTTATTATGTATAAAGGCCAATTTAACGTTAACTGTTAAAGTTTCATATAGCAAGCTGGTAGTTAACACTGTCTACAAGATAAAGGCTGATCGTTTAGATAGGTGTTTATCTACTAGATATTACTATTCAATACCCGCTACACTAAAATTTGTTGTTTATAATAGACAAGAATATATTTTTAATTGGAACTTGATCAGCAAATGGTGAAACCGGGTCTGTAAGTTCATGTAACCTTCTACATTGTACCAAAGAGCTAAAATGAAAATAATTCATACTCACCTGTGAGGATCGAACCCATAATCTTTGTAATTACACTCAAACATAAACCCACAGTGTATCAATTTCCTTTTTCTTAATTTTTATACATTCCTAAATTTGAGGACCGTCTACCTGTAAACATTACGGTATGTAGATTCGATTCCCACTCGAAGAAGATGGACTTTCACATTTTCATTTTTTCACTCTGGCAACTAGGCAAAGAGCATGGCGTTAAGATCTGTCACTCTATACGCAATGCCTCAAAAAAGGGGGAAAGCAGGGAATGGAGTGTCTTATCACTAGGTTCCTACTGTTCGTGTTTCCTCTGCCTACCCTGTCATGTGCGGAATAAAGCGTGAAGGTATAAAAAAAAATAATTTTCATCAGCAATATATACAATATTTTATAATATTTTAAAATAAGTATCTAAGCCTCTTTTGTTCACGATTCATCGAGACGTTAATATGACAAAGTATAAACATTGATTCCAATTGAATATTCGGATACAGAAGCTGTGATGCATAAGAAACAAGTTCTTAAAAGCGTGAAGATCCATTTCTTTATTTTAAATTGATATTTCCGAATGAAAACTCTAAAGCTCCTGACAGTTAAACAAGAAAAATAAATAGTAAATTTATATAAAATTCAGTACCATCATACAATAGCATATTATTGTAATCATCATAATGGCTCACACTATTTTTTTTTCAAAATATCTTTGCTGTGTGCGCTGTATCCCTTTGTAACAAACTTCCTATCCCAAGAATCCAATTAATGCTTAAATTTCAATTCCTTTTATCCTTTACAGTAACGGTTAATTGAATGTGAGAACAATTAGCTGTCTACTGATGGCTGATATATATATATATATATATATATATATATATATATATATATATATATATATATATATATATATATATATATATATATATATATATATATATATATATATATATATATATATATATATATATATATATATATATATATATATATATATATATATATATATATATATATATATATATATATATATATATATATATATATATATATATATATATATAATATATATATATATATTAAAATTGTGCCAAAAATATCTATATACTTACGATACAGAATTACATTAAACACTTACATTCTAAATATTTACATTAATATTTAGAGTAATATGTAATTTACGTTACAAGCCGAGATGAATTTTGTTCATGAAGTAAGTTAAAGTATAAACAACGCTCATTTTAATGTTTAACCTAAGCTTATTCAAATCATATTTCACTTCAAATGCTTGCTCGTCTAGGAATGCAATTTAAATATTATAAATGTTAGATAGACGCAAATAGTATAAAAGTGGTTCGTAGGTCACATTTTAGTCTGTGTTATTTTGATTTTGAAATAAAATATAAAGTAATAATATATTGTTTTATTTGTAGTAGTAGTGATTTAGTGGGTCACTGGTGGGCACAAATGTGATAATATTTAAATAATCCCCCTTCCATCTGGCTAAATAAAATAAGTTGAAATATCTGTGACAAAATATATATTTTACTACACAATGCTACGTATGGAATCATGCACAAAATTGTCAAGACCACATTTTGAAACGCTACATAAAACTAATTTTTACTTTCTTTTCCAAAATTTGAAAGATAATCTCCCGAAAATTAGGGAAAGTGGAAAGTTTATTTTTTTTATAGCATCACGGTTTATTCCGCATATTGCAGGGTAGGCAGAGAGAACTGCAGGGATCATATGAACCTAATGTTAAGACACTCCGTTGCTTAGTCCCTGTTTTCTCCGTCCCCGCTTTCCGCCTTTTTTCGAGGCATTGCGTGTTGAGTGAGGGAAGTCAACGCCGCGCTTTGTTAGTTTCCAAAGCGAAGAAAATGGAAATAGAAAATTCCATGTTTTCCGAATGGGAATCGAACCGTCAAACCGTCGCGTTTACAGGCAGACGCTTACGCCTCTGCACCACCACGGTTCTCTATAAGTTCTCTAAATTCAAAAACCACTTGACTGTCGAGTGGTACCAATTTCAGGAAACTCCCTATAGATGACGCTATAAAAGTAACAAAATATACGGTGTAGAAAGAGAATAAACTGCATATTTTATATCGGATGTTGGAACTTAAGATTTGGGTTTGTTACCAGAGCAACTTGAATAATATATAATTTAAGCTTGATATCTCAATATATTCCTTTAAAACTAAGTATCATCAGATATACAGAAAGATGGATGGACATTTCTTTAAAAATATAAAAATAAAAAAATGGTTTACACAAATACAATAAAGCAAAACGTATATAGACCGTGGAAAGTTCGTACGGCAGAAAATACACACAGGTAGTTAAATCACGTAGTCGGCTGAACCGCAATCGATATTGAATGAAAACAAAGGTACCGAACCTCTTGCTTTATTCCCTATATATGGATATTCTAAAGGCTGTGATACACACGCTTATCTTTACATAGTGTAGAACAAATTTGTTTCTCAACGACACACGCTTAGATCTTTCCTATAGCGAGTGTTGCAAGACTATGATAAGCATGATACTTCCTTACATAGTGTATATTCATATTTAAAAGTAGGAGTGACTTACGTAGTAAGGAGCCTTAAATCACTTCGTTCCCTACTTTAGACCCTAATTGGTCATATTGTAAGTTGAAGTAACAGAAATACCGCCACGCTTCATCTTCCAAAGATGGAGGAAGAAAGAATTTAATCTCTTATTATTTTTCGCTTATTATTTTTGATCTTCTCCTATTTCTTGTTATAGGATTACTATTTAAATACAAGAAATTGGTAAAATTTGTAGAATTTTTTAAAAAAGTTAAATATTCCATTATTAAATAAAATATGAAATATTCCATCCTCTCTGAATGGGAATCGAACCCACAAACCGTTGCTTTGGCAGGCAGACGCTACACTTATGTGCCACAATATTTTAATATACATAATAATTCATTACAATTACAAGAAATTAAAATTCTTTATTCTATATTCAAACTTTTGACTTGGTAACTCCTAGTTATATTTTTGATATTTAGGAATTTGAAGCTGATTTATATTTTGTTTTTGTTTTTTTTTTTAGCTTCACGCTTTATCCCGCACATGGCATGGCAGAGGGAACTGCAGGGATCGTGGAAACCTAGTGTAAAGACACTCCGTTGCTTAGTCCCCGCTTTCTCCTTCCCCGCAAAGTCTTTTTAATATGAAACGATTGCAAGTAGTTCTGACACTCACTTTTTTAAAATTCACAGCGCCCGCAAAAAGAACACGTTAAATGAAAAGTCACTTTGCCGAATTTTTACTGAACTAAAATGTATGCACCAGTTTTAATGAAAAAAGCTTTTATCATTCAGCGTTTAGGTTTACTTGGAAAATCCTGCTAGAGGTACTAGAGATTAGACTTTAAATTTTTTACTATAAAAAAGTTATATGCTCTTCTCATATACATACATATCACTAACTGCGACTTCGTCTCCATAGAAATGATTACCGTATTGTATTTGTTTGTTACAAATGATTTACATATATTAGTTTATTCTGACCATGAGTTTAAAACTTTCTGTTCCATTATAACGTCGGATAAGTTATTCTTGCTTTTTTAACAATTTTGATTTAATTTTCAGTCATGATTGCTTTAAAGTACTGTTTGATTTGTATCAGATCACAACATGGCGTGTGTGGTGTATTAAACGAGATAAGAATTCGTATTATGAATTAAGGAATATATGAAAATATATTAAATAACAAGGTCGACAATGCGTATTATGCAGAAAATAATATTAAACGGGATCGTATTAAGCGAACACAATCAATTTTAAAAAAAACAATAACCTAACTTCTTAATTCTTATATTTCTATTAATATATAAAATACATAATACAATTAACTGAACGTAACTATTTCCTTTCAGATGTTTCAGATTCTATTTCAATATTGTTCTTTATCCCTAAGCTCAACAAATATACTAACAGTGTGTCATAAAAAGAAATCTCGGTGGATATAGCGTTTGGAGAGATTTCTCATGCCCTTAATGCTGCGGAACACTTATGATAATATATAGGTCTGTCCGATCCGTTATAACCTCCGCTTATAAATGATACTTTTCTATTATAAATGTGCAACTGGTACATATTTCTATATTTAGTGCGGACATATATGTATGTATATATGTGGAACGTCGTGGTGCAGAGGCGAAACGCCTGCTTGTAACGTGATAGTTTCTGGGTTCAATTCCCAGTCGGGGAATATGAATTTTTATATTTCCATTTTCTTTGCTCTGGCAACTAGGCAAAGGTGGAAATGCATATTTTTTTATAAATGCAAAGAATCTTTTATTTGTAATTCGTATAATAGTGAAAAATAGTAGTGAAAAATATAAAAACAAATAATTTTTTTGAGACTCGCATAAAAAATCTCTCCATATATTAAAAATTGAAGCTTCGTTTTATTATATTTATAATAATAATAATAAAAACTTTTATTTATATGTCTTTCGATAGATCGAGGTCTACATAGAAGAATAGAATATAAATAAGTTCAGTATTATAGAAACGTAAAAATAAATAAATATTAAATGTAGGCGTATGTGAGTGAGATGAGCTACTTATGTCAATCTAAAACCCTTTATTTCAATTTTATGTGGAAACCACAGGCTTAAGTAATTCTTGAAATCAGATAGAGCTGGAAAAATAAGTTACGTAATTCCCAGAAATTCCTTATGTCGTAACATACGTAAATTTCAAATTAATGATATTCATATAATATATATTACTTATAGAAAAACTTAATGCTAATTATTTATTACAAAAAGGAAATTCATTTTTTATGTTTTTTTTTTAATTTGACGTGCTATTTATCGTCTTATGAATAGAGTTATGTAAATTTTACATCGGAATTGAATTGATTTATATGATTTATTTGTTACTTATCTTAAACGCTGAAGATAATAAAATATTTAATATATGTTTAGTAAAAATGGTGGTAGTGTTGTAAATGGCCGTCTAAACAAAATGGAAGATGTGATATAAAAAAAGGTCCATTAAATTAAAAATACAATATAATATGTGTTGAAATAACACTATATATTTACTCTTTTAACGCTTAAATAACACTTCAATTGTAGAGTACTTGTTAAATAGATCTAAATTTCACATTTGAAACTTACATTTCCTTCATCTAATTATATCACAAAGATTTGTTCTTATATTTATCTAAACTCAAGTATATCCTCCGTTTAGCATTCAGTGTTGAGTAGCAGAACTTAAAAATTTATATATAAATTCTTTTAATTATACTTTTTTAAATTTTGATAAAAATATTTACATACGTAGTTAATTATTCAACCTTGTAACCTTACTATACATACTCGTACATACATACATCTAATACTCCCAACTCAAGCGAATTGATCCCAAAACAAACATTTGACGACAACTTAAGTACAAACTCCTTTACTATTGAATGGGGACGAGATTATTGGCTCGTGTGCTAATTGGATTCAAACGTATTTCGATATGGCACTTCAATGTTGTAAATTTCGAATAAAGTTAATAAATTTAAAAGATTATTCTATTAAGTAACAAGATTTTCTCTCAGCTTCTAGCTTCTTGTAAATATTTGAGTAATAAAATAATATTTACATTTATAAATTGTTGTAATTGTAAGTCCTTGAGTTATTTTAACCTATATTATAGTGGGTTACGTTGAAGCTGTTAAGGTTATATAAAAGTAGGTTTTCCATTTGGTCCATAAGTCCCGCTTGTAGCAAAATAGGTTACTTTGAATCGAGCGTTAATACATTCTATATCTAATAGAATCAGGCTTTACTTTGCGGAAGACCATCCTAATTCAGAAAGGAACTTATATATAGATACTTCCGGAACATAGCGGAAGTAGCTATATATAAGTTCATTTCTGAACTAATACATTCTATTTCAAATAGTGGACCCCAAATAAGTTCCTTGTCTTCTTTCCGAAACGAGAAACTGAAAATAATTCATTCCTCCAAGTGGGAATCGATATCTTTCGCGATTATAGTCAGATCTGTCCCAAGCTGTTTGTATAAATACAAATAATTTTATAAGGTATTCAATACACTGAAGTCTATCTAATATTTACAAAAAAAATTCAATTACGTAATAGCAAGGACAAACGTACTTAAAAGTACTTAAAACGTAAAAAAACATTTCAAGCACTTCGGTAAAGTGCGGCGTTGAATTCCACCACTCAACACGCAATGCCTCGAAAAAAGGTGGAAAGCGGAAAGTGACTAAGCAACGGAGTGTTTTAAAATTATGTTCACATGGTCCCTGCACTTCTCTCTACTATATATATATATATATATATATATATATATATATATATATATATATATATATATATATATATATATATATAAATATATATATATATATATATATATATATATATATATATATATATATATATATATATATATATATATATATATATATATATATATATATATATATATATATATATATATATATATATATATATATATATATATATATATATATATATATATATATATATATATTTGAGTCTAAAGTAAACAAACCTATATATAAATATGTAATGTCAAGCCTCTTGGCAATATTGAGATTACTCATATACTATTGTGATATACCATCTTTTATTTACAGGACGTGTTTTATGACACCTTCATATTAAAGTAGCTATTTTACTGTTATTGTCATGTTAGATACTGTTAAATAAATGACGATGAAAAAGAAAACAAATGCTCTTGGACGAAAACAATAAAGAATTATTTAAAAAGATAAGTTAACAAAACTTTTTAACGTTAGATTTAAACATATTTATTTTTCATTAGTAACGTTACAGTGAGAGTTTAAAAATAAATTAAAACTATATTACAAGCATAATATTGTCACTAAAAATTGTAAATTTATAATGACCCAATTTAATTTAATAGTCATGCTTAAATAAATTTATTTGAGCGAAATATTTTGACATTCAAAAGCTGAAACATGTCTTAAGTATGCTTTATTTTAAATAAAATTATTTAAATTTGAATTTGACCATAGTTATATACAAATACCTGTCAAATTGACATTATTTAATTCTTTTCATTTTTATTTATGGCATTTCTATTGTGCCAATTGAGCACAGTTCAATTTAATTATTTATATATATATATATATATATATATATATATATATATATATATATATATATATATATATATATATATATATATATATATATATATATATATATATATATATATATATATATATATATATATATATATATATATATATATATATATATGTATATATATATATATATATATGTATATATATATATATATATATATATATATATATATATATATATATATATATATATATATATATATATATATATATATATATATATATATATATATATATATATATATATATATTTAGCTGTACGCTTTTTTAGTTCTTGTTTTTTCCGTCCGACTTTTTCGAAGCATTGCGTGTTGAGTGGCGGAACTCAACGCCGCGCTTTGCCTAGTTTTGTCAGAGCTAAGACAATGGAAATAGAAAAATCCATCTTATCCGACTGGGGATCGAACCCAGAAACCGTCGCGTTACAGGCAGACGTTGCGCCTCTGGGCCACGACGGTCCTCATCATACAGTAAATACAAAATCAAACAATTTGTAACTACCCTACAATATTTTCTTATAAAGAAAAAAGGAAATGTTCTTTTGCTGAGGTAGCTTAAAAAATACTTAGAGTGAATGTGACCTGAAAACTTAGAAGTACGAACATTAATCTTGACGTGGTAAAAGAGAACAGTGGCAACAGAAACTTCGGTATCAGTCGCTGCTTTAGCAAAACAAATTTAAGTTTTATAAGTTAAAAAAAATCTTTATAAGTTGTATAGTGTACAAGAAATTCAACAAAGAATATAACATACGTACTACATTTCAAAATCAGGTGAAAATTGATAATAATCGTATTTTTTTAGCTTCACACTTGGTCGCGCATATTGCAGGGTAGGCAGAAGGAACTGCATGAACCGTATGAACCTAGTGTTAAGACACTCCGTTGCTTAGTCCCTGCTTTCTCCATTCTCGCTTTCCGCCTTTTTCGAGGCATTGTTGTTAAGTGGCGGAAGTCAACGCTGCGTTTTGCCTAATTTCCTGAGCGAAGAAAATGGAAATAGAAAAATCCATCTACCCCGTGTGGGAATCGAACCCTCAAACCGTTGCGTTTACAGGCAGACGCTTATGCCTCTGCGCCACGACGGTCAAGGAAGTAAAGCTCAAGTAATTAAACTACTTAATAAAGGATTTAATTTAATATATAGTCATCTTATATCAGTAAAACGACAAAAACTATACTACACTATTATTATAACCCCATTATCTTATTTTTATTTCCTATATATATCCGAAGGAAAAAAACAAACACTTGTGTCATTAACGTTGTCAATTACAAAAAAAAAATAATTAAATATTTGGTGATCCATTTAATTGTTCATAAAAAGCTTACAAAAATAAAGCTATGTATAAAATGACAATCGCAGACTGAAAAAACAAAAGAAACCAGCTGAAGACATTTACAATAAAAGCAAGAAAGGAATGCACCTTTCACTGTTATAGGCTATTGGTGTGAAACATAACGTGGTAAATGCATCTCTGAGTATTATTTAGTAAATTTAATTTATTTTATAATATTATAATGACAATAATATTATAATGACAACAATATTATAAGAAATCATTAAGATTGGGATTGATTTTGTTTCATTTTGTTTTCATTGTCAAGACGCTGGCGCAGCGTTAAAATCCAGCAATCTAGTGTAAATTAGTGGATCTTACCGCTGCTGACTTCGTAATCTATCAATTTTGTATTAAATAACAATTATCATTTATATTCTACATACGCTGTCACTAATTCGGCTCTTAGCAGCGTAGGCAAGAGAAATTGTAGGTACCTAGTGTCAACGCATTCCATTCCCCGCTTTCCACTTTGTTCAATGGCGTAACTCAACGACGCGTTTTGGTTTATTAGCACAGCAAAGAAAGTGAAAATAATTATACAATAATTAATATTATGTATATATTTTATTTAATACTTTAAAATTGGCAATAAACTTCACTAATAACCACTCTACATGAGTATAAACTATAATAATTTACACGAATTGTAATTAAAAGTTCTGTTTTATTACAATTTGACAGTAAAAGACAAACAAACTAATTTTAATTAAAAACTAAAATATCAAATTAGCTAAAAGCCAATTACTGATTGCTATTTTCGTACGAGCAGAGTGGTAGAAGTCACGACATGGCATGTCCAACGGCAATGTAGCTGAACATTTAAAATTAATAACTACCGGTAAACACCTTGTTAGAATAATGAAATTCACTTCCATATTGTATTAAAAAGAAGATATTGTGATTAATATTGTGATGTAATTTTTTTATTCAATTGAATCATGTTTGATAAATTTTAGTTTTTACCAAAAAATGTTTTATATATAATAGTTCTATATTATGTTTTAAAAGGAACACAGGACTTAAACTTCAACCCAAAATAAAACCTAAATACAAAAATATTTCATATACTGAAAATGAATTACTATAGAAATCTGGTGTATAGTATTGCAGTACTCGCAATGGTTTTACATGCGATCTCATTCCGAGAAATATATTAAATTATTTTTGCATTTTTACGCCTGATATTGCAAAGCTCGTCGCAACTAAACGCACTACGTCTCTAGTTCTAGCAGAAATCAATTTTTTTTAGTTTATTGTTATTATAAATTTTCAATATGTACGGAAATATTCGAAAGGAAAAGTGTAATAGAAACACAAAAAAATATATATACAAAGAAAATATAGATAACTATATAATCGACAAACAAGTAGTTTTTTAATGCAAGTAAACTAAACGAAATTCTAGAAATATAACGAAAATGTTAATTTGCTTAAAGGTGATATATTAAAGAGGGTCAGTGTTGCAAGAAAATGTAAGGGCTATTTAGCGATATGCGGCTGAAGCTGTTCACGCCCCAATTCCTTTAGTGGCCGTGTAGAGGAATGAAAACGTTTACGTTTTAGACTGTCTTAAAATAATTTTGCTTTTGTAAAATATAGTTTAATTTAAAAGTTACTTTAACGCCGTTTATAATAACTGAAGATTAAGAGGGCAAAATATTCGCATCTAAGTCCTAGTTTTTGCATTTAAATAATAAGTTATTCGTAAATTCATTGTGTTGTAAGTGTTGCCATATAATTTTTACTACGAAATATGATATATAAAGATATATCATATTTCAGAAATCATTCACTCATCTCTGAAACGACTACGATCAAAAAAACGAAGTCTAATATTATTTAAATACTCGTATCAGAATTGAGGACCGTCGTAGCGCAGAGGCGTAAGCCTCTGCCTGTAAATGCGACGGTTTGTGGATTCGATTCCTACTCGAGGAAGATGGATTTTTCTATTTCCATTTTCTTCGCTCTGGCAACTAGGCAAGGCGCGGCGTTGAGATCTGCCACTCAACACGTTATGTCTCGAAAAAAGGCGGAAAGCGGGGAATGAAGTGTCTGAAAATTACGTTCCCACGGTTCAAGCGGTTCCCTATGCCTAACCTGCTATGTGCGGGATAAAGCGTGAAACTATAAAAAAGTTAAGTTTTTTGCATTTGGAAAAAGAATGACTGGCACTAGGATTTCTCTATCAATCCAGAAAAGAAGCTGCAAAATGTGCAGAGAGCCTGGAAAATGTGGAAATAGATTATGCTATATATACAAAATTTTGGCATAGTACACCCTTATTATTGAGGATGATTGTTGTAGTGAAGCTTATGCCATACAATTTATTGTATTTCATTTATATTATATTTTAAATTAGTTTCTAAGCTTTAGCAAAGGAATATTTTATACTATAAAGTTTGTCTCAGAGATTCGCATTATCAAACTATGTAAATGCAAAGTTCGAGTATATAAATAGGTTCCCTCTGCCTTCCCTGTTATATGAGGTAAAAGCGTGAAGCAGAAAAAATTCAAAGATATTTCCTGTACAAAAAATCTCGAAAATTTCGAAAGAGTCCCAAAAAAGCACAAACATCGTGCGCGACAGTGTTAAATGGTGTAACGCGTAATATAAATATAATTTACGATGTAATAACTGTGTTCCCGTCGCCTAATAAATAACTTTTACGCGAACCTACCCATGGACTTCGATAAAATCGTACACGTTATCCATTGTTTTATAATAATCTGTGTTGTGGAAAACAGAGTATTTTAATAAAAGTATGTCTCTTCTCTCTGCCTACTACCTAGGATAACTGAGGCATAAGACGGTAGATTTTTTGGGCGGCAAATATGTAGCTTCTTTTTTTTGGCACTTTATAAAAATTTTCAAGTGAGGACGGTTGTAGCGCAGAAGTGCAGCGCAAGTGTGGGTTCAATTTCCATTCGCAGAGGACGAAATTCAATTTCATTTTATTCACCGTGGCAATAAGACACGCGTGCAAGCAAAAGGGCGTTGGGTTTCACCACTCGACACGCAATGTCTCGAAAGGCGGAAAGCAAGGAACGGAGTGTTTTAACACTAGGTTTTCCTGCATTTACAGAGGTTAATTTTACACAGGTAAATTAAAAAAAATATTATAACTTATGACAATTTTCTGATAAGCAAGAGATAAGCGTTTAAGCTAGAGCATACAAAACATTCAACCAAAGCCACTACAGCAATGTAATGCCGCCATTCATTGCAACAGCAGCAAAGATTTTATGTGATAAATAAAATATTAAATGTCTTATATTTTAGTTGATTTACTACAGCAAATCAAACTGTATTTTTATATGTATTGTGCTTATATCCATTTAAATAATCTTTACAAAACGTCAAACATTAATAATATAACAATGGAAACAGCTTCTTATAAGGTATCAATAATTTATCGCGACATGGATTACGTCATCGCTGAATAAATATTGTATTAAACACAATAAATAGGAAAAATTACTAATAAATTAAGATTTTTCTGTCTTTCATATAATACTAAATAGAAAAGGCCTAGTAACCTAGTAACAACTTATATAAATAATTAATTTTACAAGTAAATACTTAAAATATTACATATATAAATATTGTAAAGAGGACCGTCTGCATATATACGCGACAATTTGAAGGTTCAACTCTCACTTGAAGAAGATAGATTTTTCATTTTAACAATATACGAAGAAAAACGGAAAACGGAGTGCCTTAACACTAGGTTTTCACGTTCCTTGCAGTTCCATCTGCTATGAGCGAGTAAAGCTTAAAATATATATAACAATTATAAACTGTAGTACAATTTTTTGAAGGGCTTGAATTATATATTTATAGACATATATCATCTTTTTATATATGGATATGAATATCTAAATAGACTATTAACGCTACAACTTGTTTTGTTGTAACACTACAATGGTAACTATTGGTAGAAAATATATATATTTTCGTAATATTTGTTTTCTTTTATATGCTAAGTTATCAAACGTCAGATTTTTTACTATTCATAGTAAAGGACATCATTCCCAACCAAATTTTATGATTCTAGGGCAAAGTAAAGTGTGCTATAGATTCAAATTACGTTATGAACCGAATCTTTTGATTACCACAGAAATTGTAGACTGTGTTTAAAGTAAGTCTCTTAGGAATAGAGATGGTGTCTGATAGTAAGAAATCCAAATATAATATTTTACTCCGCTGAAATGGAATAAATATACTAAAAAAACCGGTCAAGTGCGAGTTGAACTCGCGTGGAAAGGGTTCCGTACACAATATAATGAAATGTTTTTTCCCTAAAAGATTTTTTATCGAATTTACCATTTTATTTTCAATTTATGAAATCCTTATAAATTTTCCCATAATCTACAAGCTATAAACTATATTCAGTAATTTTTTCAAATTTTTCGGCCCAGTAGTATCGAAGATTAGGGGAGGAGAATGGTCAATTTTCGGCTTTTTTCATGAATATCATCGAAACTATTTGTTTTAAAAAATTAAAAAAAATATATTCGAGATTCTGATAACAAGCCCTTTCATTTGATATATGACTCAGTAAGGTTCGCAATTTTTTTTAATTACCTAATTTATCCCCCGAAAATTACCCTTATTTCAAAAAAATATTTTTTACTTTATACATGTGTGTGCATGACACCATCCTGCCAAATTTCACCTGATTCGGTCTAGTAGATTCAGAGAAAATTGGCTGTGACAGACGGACGGACAGGAACACGAGTAATTCTTTAAGGGTTCCGTTTTTTTTTATTTTTGTACGGAACCCTAAAAAAATATATTCATTATCATTTATCACTCGAGGTTATTATTTATTTCATAAATTAAAATTGGATCGTTGTGACGCAGAGGTGTAGCGTCTGCCTGTAAACGCGACAGTTCGTAAGTTCGATTTCCACTCGGGGAAGATAATTTTATTTATTTCCATTTTCTTCTCTCCGGCAACTAGACAAAGCGCGGCGTTAAGTTCCGCCACAGCACGTAATGCCTCAAACAAAAAGATGGAAAGCTGGGAACGGAGTGTCTTAACACTAGGTTCCCACGGTTGTCTCTACCTACCCTGCTATGTGCGGGATAAAGCGTGAAGACATAAAAGAATGATTTAAATATACAGTTTCGTCATGCTCTTTAAAACAGCTATCAGCAAATATACAATATAATATTCAAATTAAACTTGGCGTTTAGCAGAAAGAGGATGACAAGCAAGCATACAATATAATTATATATCTTCGATACATACTTAACAAACAGAAATAAATTAATTCGAATAACGCTCTTACAAAAAATTTAGTAGAAAATAAGAAATAAAAAGTTTGTCAAATAATCTTGTAGCATTCAAATTTTCTTGATTCAATCGTAGATCCACCCACTCGACTGTCGCAGGGGCTTAAGATTTTAAATTTATCTTTTTTACGTACCTAATATAAAAGAAATTCTTGCCAGACTTAGGTATTACACGGTGTTTTTTGTTTGTCTAGAAAATTGGATCCATAAAAGAGATTTGGACGTAATCAGTGACGAAAATCGTTCTGAATAACGTTTATTTAGGCCTTACGTAGCAGTTTAGCTTTTGTATTTGATTATATTCATTTTGAGGTGGTAACTGTGTCGTTAGAGTTAAGTTGCCTAAATCATGAATTTAAATTCAACAGTTATTATTGTTGAACGTTTTTATTTATGTCTTCACGCTTTATCCCGCACTTGGCAAGGTAGGTAGACGGGACTGCAGGAATCATAAGAACCTAGTGTTAAGACACTCCGTTGCTTAGTCCCTGCTTTTCGGCTTTTTCGAAGTATTGCGTGTTGAGTGTCGGAACTCAACGCCGTGCTTTGCCTAGTTTTCAAAGTGAAGAAAATGGAAATAGATAAATCCATCTTCCACGAGTGAGTATCGTACCCACAAATCGTCTCGTTTACCTATAAACGTAAACTGTAAACGCTACCCCTCTGCGCCACGACAGTCCTTCTTGGTTAATAATGTGATACTAATACACAAATCTCTATATCTGTAAAGAAGAATAAAAGAAATAACGAATAAGAAATGAGTAAAAGAACTGATGAACAAACGATTAATTATAATTTTTTTCTTTTCATTTTCACGCTTCATTCCGCATATTGCAGGGTAGGCAGAAGGAACTGCAGGAACCATATGAACCTAGTGTTAAGACGCTCCTGTTGCTTAGTGTCCTGCTTTCTCCATCCCCGCTTTCCGCCTTTTTCAAGGCATTGCGACGCCGCGCTTTGCCTAGTTTCCAGAGCGAAGAAAATGTAAATAGAAAAATCTATCTTCCTCGAGTGTTAATCGAACCCTCAAACTCAGACGCTTACGCCTCTCCTCCGACGACGATCCTAATTAATTAATTAAATTATATAAATTTAATTATTTCTCGACTATAAATATATATATTTCTATATTTAAAAGATAGGTATTTCTACTCTATCATGTTATATTAAAATTAGGCATACAAGCCTATATCGCAGCGTGTATATAGCATGTAACAGTGAATGCGATCTTACTAAGTTCCGCCACTTAACATACCATGCCACCCAAAATTGGACGAAAAATAAATAACAGAGTGTCTTTACACTAAATACCCATCCTCGTATTTTCAGAAAATTAACATCATTCGATCAACACAAGAATAGTAATAACATACATATGTATATACGAAGGCTATGACATAATATAGGAGATGTAATCATATACATATATAAAGCAATCTGATCGTAATATTAGTAGGCGTAGTCACGTACAGTTTTACTAACAGTATATATTCAAAGCCGCGCATGGCTGTCTTTTCCACGTTCGATACAATAGCACACGATAGGTAATATTTGGATTAAACAATATTTTTTACTTATAAAGAAGTAGTGATATGACACTCCATTATGATCTGCCATATAAGATTATTCTAGCGTCTACTTCACCTTTATTAGAATTATACAAATAAGCAAATAAGTGTTGTAGCTTTACCCTATATCTTAACATACCATATATTCCATTTCTAGGTAATATACGTTCAACATATTGCATGTTGAACAGCGCAACTCAACGCTGCATTTTGCTTTGTTACCAGAGGGCGGTAAATAAAAATAGTTCATTCTCTCCGACCAGGAATCAAACTTGAAACCGTTGTAAAATTAATCAGACACTGTGCTTTGCGCCACGGCGAACTCTTGACAGATTATTTTTTACTATCCTAAAAACTGTGACATTCCTCACCGACAAAAGAAACGTGAATGTATATTTTCACAATTTGATAACTTCTTCTTGATTTGTAGTTTCTTACACAAATATTCTATATTTTTAAAGTCAAGTTTGCTTGCAAACTGTTACATATAATTATTAAATATACTTACTTATTTATTATTATTAAATAAATAAACAAATCAATATTTAAAGCTGCAATTGAAAATAGTTCATTCTCCCCGAACAGGAATCAAACCTGAAACCGTCGTGAAAACAATCAGACACTGTGCTTTGCACCACGGCGACTATTTTGGCAAACTATTTTGACGTGACAACGTCTTAAATTAGGTTGCGGCTCGGAGTCACATATGAAAAAGGTAACGTAACGATGTGTCAACTGTCACCGAACTATGATCGGTCCGCCGCGCGTATCACTTGACACATGTACAATGTTTTAGTAAACAAAATATATTTTCTATAGTTAAAATTTGTGCAATTTATATTATAATTATTATTCATATCAATAAATATTCTACCGAGAAAAAGACGTTGTCACGTAAAATTTTCGCCCGTAAAACCCACTTTACAGGCAACCATTTTTTTTTAGTGTAACTAACAATATTGACATTCCTCACCGAAAAAAAATACTTATATTTTGTACCCAAAAAAAATGCATAAGATATATGTATATTTACACACGTTGATAATTTCTTCTTGATTTATAGTTTTTTACACAAAAATATTCAATATTCTTAAAGTAGTCAGGCAACATTTTTATATTGCAACTTCACATTAAGCATTAACTTTCCTTTAAAATAAATACTGACAATTTTAAAAAGCCAATAAAACGCATACGTACAAAACATACGTCGTTCCATACATTACAATTTACAAACCATCTATTTCTAAAGCAATAAAGCTGTTTATTTCTTCCAATAAGACGTTTACAGTCGGGATTGACACGTCTAAATTACTATACTATTGTTCGCTTGAATCACACATAAAACACATTAAAGTGTGAATAGCAATGCAAATCTTGATACTTTTTCCATTGTTACCGTAAAACTATTGAATAATGGGTGGCAGGAATGAATGTTGTGTTGCCTCTTCGTTCTGAAATAATTAGTTTGGCACTCTTTCTTTGGTTATGTTGATTGCGAAACTCAAGGCTGCATTTTAAAAAATTGTAGTATATTATAAATGTAGCCATTTGATTTCAAAATTCTTCATTTATATAAATAAAAACAACAATACAAATGTGCACACGATAAGTTAACGCAAAGTATTGTTCATAAGAAACTAGTAATTCTGTGCCTTGTAACTGAAAAGAATGAGAAATTAGTGTTTTATTGGTGGTATTATGTATTAATTAACTAAGTAATAACATATGTATGCCTGAAACCGTTGTCATTGTTGTGTAATACTATCAAGTGACCCTAATTTATTATAAAATTTAATTTTATTTATAACACCAAGGATAAAACGTATAAACTTGTGTAATTCGCTTATCAGCCATAGCCTTAGTTCTAAGTAATATTAAACATAAAAAAGATGTAAAGATTATTATAGATAGTTCATTATAATAAATATTAATTCTATGTATTAATATAATCAATATTTGTAATAAGAACATATAGTGTAAGAACATATAGTGTAGAGCTAACTATTTTTAAATAAATTAAAAAAAATTAACATATGTTTGTCAATTTTGTTATACTGTCTATTCTGTAATTTTGTTGTACTGTCAATTGTGCCATTTTTTCGATCTACATATGTAGAACAAAATTATAATTAAAACAAAAAGATATCTGAATCTTTGCTCTTTACAAATTTCCGTTATCATACAAATGGTGTGTGTTTCATATCACTACATTGAATTACCCTTTATTTCAAATGGAAATGCTTTGTGATCAGTCGCTATTGTTTCCATTATGCCAGAGGGGTTGTCCGAAACGTTATAGTCCAATCGAATACACTGCTGTCATCAAAGATTGCAAATATGGCAATATGGTAATATATGACCGTGATGTAAGAACCGTTGTGACGCGGAGGCGCAGAGTCTGCCCGTAATCGCGACGGTTTGTGGATTCGATTCCCACTCGGGGAAGATGGATTTTTCATTTCTATTTTCTTCGCTATGACCAATAGGCAAAGCGCGGCGTTGAGTTCTTCCACTCAACTCGAACCGAGAGAAAACGGGAAACGGAGTGTCTTAACACCAGGTTCCTAAGGTTCCTGCAGTTTCCTCTGCCTACCCTGCGATAAAGCGTGAAGTTAATATAATATATGATACAATACATATAAAGTTTTGTTTCTTAGAAATAATAGTGTAATCTAATGAAACAATGAAGAAATTTTATTATTTCAATCTTATTTACTTACGAAATTAGGCACCAATTGACACTTATTTCAAAGTATATATACAATTTAACCTCAAGCCCATATATATACATATTTATATATATATATATATATATATATATATATATATATATATATATATATATATATATATATATATATATATATATATATATATATATATATATATATATATATATATATATATATATATATATATACATATTTATTAATTGTATATGAATTTAGAATTCTTGGAAGCGTTTTTAACCATTCTATTTTTGTTTTTTAAACCACAGAACTGTGATGCCGGTTAAATCGGACACAATATATGGTTGCGAAAGTTTGCTTTCACATTGTTACACATTAATATATATTATTAATATATATTTGTATTTATATTATTAATGTATATTTATATTTTATTTTTAATTCAATAAATATTTCTTAATTAAATGAATAAATAAATAAACAACTGAATATATCTGCTTAAAACATCCCTTAAATATAATCAAAATGGGAGTAATAATTTATTCGTTTAAACATAGACGTAAATATCTCTAAATCATAACGATATAAAGCATAATAGATAGCGTCATAATTTTATTCTCTTAATTTGGATCTTTAACAAATCTTCGCCTTAGTGACCGACATTTCCAGCCGAAACGAAACTCAATTAATTTACATAAATGAGATATTCATTTGCTACGTTAAGTTACTTGCTAATGGATAAGACCAATTAAAATTATTGATTTATTTTATTTTATATCGTTATCAAGCTTGGAAAATATCTGATAAGTGTGTGCTATGGTCGTGGGTTAGGTTCTCGCTCAGGGTATTAGAAAGATGCTTCGATTCTTAATATACAAGATACCTAATACAATAAAGCGCTTAAAGTGGAATAAAATTTTAGTCGAATAAGTAGTTTCTGAGATTAGTCCATCCAACTTAGCAAATTTTTCAGCATATAATCTTACTTGGAATTATATTAACAAAATATGTTAGATAATTCGCTGATTGAACTTCGCCACAATACGATCGGCCACCAATGTAAAATCCTAAAAGAGTCTCCTAAGACTAGGTTGTTTGTCTCTGACGTTAAATATTAAAAACAAATGGAAAATAAAAAGAAAGCTTGTTTTACGAACTACAAATTTTAATTCAAAATGTATACTTTACAACCGGAAAATAATCAAATTGCAAATACATGAATAAGCCATTTCACAATATTTTATATAATAGAAAGAACTTTGGAAAAACTAGTCTAGACAGAAGCGGACAATAAAAATCAATCTAGAATTATTTTACTTCATTAACTTGCCAATATGTTCCTGCGAGGTATTTTTATTAGTATTTCATTAATATAATGTTTTAATAATAAATAATAACTGGTATGTGTGCGTGTGTTGTGTAATTTTTATTTAGTGTTTGCAATTTGAAAGAATAATAAACATTTTAAGGATTCTGGAATCGATATTTCTAACTATGACATTTCTGTCATACTGTCCTTAATGGAAGATATACTTGGGAAATCTGAGTTAATAAAGATGAAAAAGATTATATTCTAATTAGACAGTCTAATTCCTAATCTTCTTAGCAATTACACTGTTACAAAGATCTAGGTCAGGCTTCTGTTATCAGTGTCTAAGGCAGTGTCTCTCTCGTTAGTTGTGATTCCATCAGTCATACCATCGATTATCCTCTCATAATTAATTCTTCCGCCTCATCGTCGTTATCCTAGAGCCACTGTGCCCTTTCATTCAATATCCTTTCCTGTAATCCTAAAAATCCTTCATTGATCCTTGAGAATTGTTTTGACATATATATGTACCCCCATTAATCTGTTGTGACATTTGTAGATGCACTAAGTTTATGCAGTTATTATTACGGACCAGTAGAATAGCGAAGAAAAGTCGGTTCGAAGTGCTCTTAACTTCCTTCCTCCGCTCCCATCTTTCGGCCTGGAAGACCATGTTGTAGGAACCAAGTAGTGTTGATACGTAGATATTGAAGTCCTCAAAACCTCTCTTGAACCAGTGCCATCAGTTTTCTTGGTCCCATTCGTAAAAATTTTGCTGTCTTTTAGATTCAGGCCCCCTAGTCGACGTCATACATTAATATAGTAAATTCATATTTTCTATATTTAATAAAAAACTAACAACTAAAAACGTTGATGAAGACCCTGTCGTTGCAACCATAAATATAGGAAACGCCCGAAGATTTTCTCGAGAACGACTACGTGATGATATCTGTTTCTTCCCCTGAGGTTTAGAGTGAGTAATCTAAGGAAAGGAAAGGATCGGATATCGGAAAGGGCTGCTTCCTAGTATGTAAATAAAGTGACAGCAGGTTCAACAGAGCTAGAAGCCCTATAGAACCTGCTGCCGTATGAGTAGTTCTATAGCCCGTGATGGCCATGCTAGCCTCTGTAATCTATAAAGTTTGGAAACCGCAGTAATCCAACTTATTTTTGTTCACCATACCACCGGCTCATCAGAAACTAGAGGGTAGTATACAACAACAGGACAATCTTGTCTCTTCTCAATCTTGAACCCTTTTTTTTGCCATTCATTTGGCATTATCAGAGGATGAAACTAACACTCTTAAGCTTATTATTGAAGTGAATACTCCAGTTAAGCTTTGAATCAAGATTAGACCAAGATATTTTACTTTACCTACGAACTAAAATATCGTCTGGGAGTGCTTGGGTAAGGTAAAAATCTAAGCGTCCACTTTTTGGTGAACATTACAAGTTCAGTTTTGTTAGGGCTACCAATGCGCAGAGCAGATTGTGTGATATCCAGACGCAATAACGCATCATGTGATTTTTTTCCACTTCACTTTGGTAATGAGGACATTGGTGACGAGGTTACACAAAAGTGGAGACAGAAAACCACTTCGAAGACAATCTCTAACGACGGTATTTCCCTGGGACTCATCAGTAGTATGGATGACGTGTTTATTCAGTATATAGAGGATCCAGTTTATCAATATATTTTTTTTGTTTCACGTTTTATGTCTCGCCTCATGGCAGTCTAGAAGTGCAATATGAATTATTATACCAATAACTGTTTTATAATTTTAGTTATTTCACATTAAAAATATTAAAAGTGGTCAATCACTATTTATTACTAAAAAAATTTTAAAGAAAAAAAGATATCATATCTACTATCAATATTATACATCAACGTACAAGAGCAAACCTCGTCTTCTAGATAATTAATATTATTGGAATGGATTGTTTTTGATTAAGCTCGCCATTTGTCCTCTTCACACTCATACATCTTGTATATTTATATCTCTGTCTGGTTCATTAAAGAGAATTTGATTAAGGTTGCATCAAATTATATATAATATTTACTCTAGAAATAAATTGAATTGTTGATTCAATTATTTAAATATGAACTAGTTGCCAGCTGCGTCTTTGTTTACGTGAATTTTGACTAAAATGCCTTACTTTTAATTGACAACCATCTGTCTTCAATGACATTTTGTTATATAATTAATAATTTAATTCGAAACGCCATTAATAAAAAGAAGAAGAATAATAATAATTTAATCCCACCAAAACTAATAGCACCCAAAACTGGCGCGTTTAGAATAAGACACTATTCCGTAGATTATTCCCACTGTATCCTGCATACAGTATGGAAAGGTCGTCCGAACACCCAAGACAATCGTTCTCAATTTCTGCCTAAACGCTGGTCATAAACATTGGGGCGTTTAGCAACTATATTTAGCCAAACATATTTAAGTAAAACCTATAACTATTTTACTTAGAGTAGACGTTGCTTCTCTGAAAATCATTCTACGCAGGAGTTTAATTAACAATAATTATGTTTATTCTGAAGTTTGTGGATTCGACCCCACTTGCCGAAATCAAGTACTTTCATTTCCTCTGGTAACAAGGCAAATTCCTCTTTACACACAACGTCTCAAAAATCTCATTCTGCATACCCTGCTAAATGCGTAAAAGCTATTTAATATTAATAGTTAAGTTTAATTTAGTAAATTATTTTGACAAAAACCTATTATACTTTAGTGATTTTAAGCAGACACCCGAACAAAAACATGAAAAATATAATAGGCTATTAAATTAAACAGGTACGCATAATGAGCAAAGTTTGCGGATAAGAGTGGCCATCAAAATACCAATATCGTCCGAGCCGTTTGTTTCAGCTTGCCAATTTTAATGAGATCGAGATACTATCGCGATATTTGTGGAAAGTTAAATTAAATAAGTTATTTTTCTGCTATTACTAAGGATCTTGTTATAAAGTTGCAACAAAGTCGAGTCTATCAGTTGTATTGATAAGATGGAGGAGCTTATAGATACTACGCTTGAAATGTTGACGCCAAAAGTTTTATCTTACTGAGGTAAGAGGCATCTTCCTTAGTTAGTGGAGTAAGCAGAAAACCCCACTGCTTCTGTAAGTATAAGTACAAAGAATGATCTCGTGAGTCGTAGATAAAAGATCCTTCTTTTTCTTCGTTCATAGAAATAATTTACTAAACGCTTTTTCACCTTTATTAAATCTACTTGCTACCTTGACTTAAGACAGGACCAGTAAACGAGCTTGGGCGCCATCGATTCATATTTTATGTACGCATATTTGTTTACGTTTCAGAATATCATAAATTGAGGACCATCGTGGCGCAGAGGCGCAACATCTGACTGTAACGCGATGGTTTATGGGCTCGATTCCCAGTCGGAGAAGATGGATTTTCCTAATGCCGCGAAAAAGGCGGAAAGCGGGGACGGAGAAAGCGGAGACTAAGCAACGGAGTGTCTTAACACTAGGTTCCCACGGTCCCTGCGGTTCCCTCTGCCTACCCTGCCATGGTGCGGGATAAAGCGTGAAGCTAAAAAAAAAATCATAAAAACCTCAAGCAGCTCCCGATCCACCTTCGCAGTAGTACTATAATATTTTAGCTTCTTTACTATATTGTATACGTATTATTTAAAGATCATTAAGAGTTTTTGGACAAAGTCATATTTTCGTGTCACATCATGTCATATCTTTGCTCAAAATGTAGGTTACATTTTGCTATATGTAATGTAAGCTGTATTTTTTTATCCATACTTCTTCCTTTATAGCACCTTCATTACAGTAATTTAAAACTTTTAAGTATCATACAAAATCAAATATTCAAAAAGCCTTAAACACCACGCAAAACTGAAATCACCACAAATAAAATTATTTTATTTATAACAAAATCAAATATAAACTATATAAATAATATAAACATTATATTAATACATTATAAATATCAATCATTAGAATCTTCCTCTTCCTCAGCAGATTGTAAACTGAATCGTGATGTGTGCGTGTCCGGCTCTTGCGGTTCCTCTACGCTGGGGATGCGGTGCGCCATTAAAGCCGCGCCGTAGTTGCCCACACCCGTGTCACAGAATATGATCTATTTTATTAACAATAGATATAAATAAATAATAATTAAACAAAAAATAGCGATATAGGCAGAGAGAACTTAGTGTTTTTACACTCTGTTCTCTCTCTTCATTCGTTCTCAATTTTTTTATCAAGTTGGAGACATTGCATTTTAAGTGATTAAATTCAACATCACTTTTTCTTTTGAGTAAGTTTTTTTATAGCTTCACGCTTTATCCCGCATATTGCAGGGTAGGCAGAGGGAACTGCAGGAACCATATGAACCAAGTGTTAAGACACTGCGTTGCTTAGTCGCTGCTTTCTATGTCCCCGCTTTCCGCCTTTTTTCGAGGCATTACGTATTGAGTGGCGAAACTCAACGCCGCGCTTTGCCTAGTTTCCAGAGCGAAGAAAATGGAAATAGAAAAATCCATCTTCCCCGAGTGGGCCTTAAGTAAGTTAGTATAATATTTAATTTCCCCAAACAGGAATCGAACCCACAATCTCCACATTTAAATTCAGACATACCTTAAAGATATCAGAAAGCCGAGAACGAAGTGTCTTAACCCTTCGCTCTTCTCACCTTTTTAATATATTACATATTCTATTTATTATCAAATTAATTACTAATGGATTTATTCTTACTAAATTCTTATTATTAGAGCTTACCTCATCATCAATAAGGTATTTCACATAATACAACTCGTTGAACTTTTCAAAGCCCAACTCTTCAGCTATTTGTTGGCCTCGACTTGTTGTGAATATACCCGTTACAGCTGGAACGTTTGCGTTTGCGCTTAGCGCTACGGCCGCTTTGAGTAACTCTTTACCTATGCCTAAAAGAAAAATCATATTTTAAAGTAAATAAAAAGGCGGCAAGTGGGGAACGGAATTTCTTAATGGCTCCTGCGTTTACCTCTGCCTACTCTGCTTGTGCGAAATAAAGCGTAAAACTATTAAATTATTATTATAAAGAACACACTATATTAAAAAATGTTTTTTAAGAAATAAATATTATACTTTTTTTTTAGCTTCACGCTTTATCCCGCACATGGCAAGGTAGGCAGAGGGAACCACAGGGACCGTGTGAACCTAGTATACACTCCGTTGCATAGTTCCTGCTTTCTCCGTCCCCGCTTCCTTATCCTTGTGGCCCAGTAATAGTTCAAACTTCGACTCCAACGCGGTACATCAAATTATTTTCACTTTCCTCTTTTAATTCCGCCTCTCAACACGAAACGTTTACATACCCATAAATATATACGGAATAAAACGTGTGAATATTTAAAAAAAACATCTTTTTCAACTAAGGCTAGTTACAGTTTGAAGAAAAAAAATAAGAATGGCATATTAAATATTATAATAATTATATTTTTAGAACAGTATGCCGTGATCTTATTTTCGTTGACTATAAAATGATAAATCTTACTTAAAGAAAACATATATAAAGATTTGAACGCAGCGGGACTCGATCCCGTACCTTCTTGCGAACCGTGCAAGCGCTCTCACCATTGAGCCATATATTCTACATCACGCCGCGTTGAAATTTTAATATGCTTTATACAACTTATTTAGTTTTTAGCATCTCTGTAGGGAGATTTTTACAATTTCCACTACCCAAAGACCATTACAAAGAACGATCGTTTGGCGAGATAGAATACTATTTTTATTAAATATTTTTATGATTTTTCAAGTTTTAAAAATCATAAAAATGTTAAATCTTGTTTTCTCCCAGTTAGTGTTCCCCTATACTCCTCAAGGAGCCGAAGATATACCTAATATCTGGCTTTACACTGCGCAATATCGACTTGAAATAGTTGCTTAGTAAAGAAAGAGTTTTTTTTTTTTTTTTTTTTTAGCTTCACGCATTATCCCGCACAAGGCAGGGTAGGCAGAGGGAACTGCGGGGACCGTGGGAACCTAGTGTTAAGACACTCCGTTGCTTAGCCCCTGCTTTCTCCGTCCCCACTTTCCGCCGTTTTTGAGGCATTGCGTGTTGAGTGGCGGAACCCAACGCCGCGCTTTGCCTAGTTAGCCAAAGCGAAGAAAATTGAAATAGAAAAATCCATCTTCTCCGACTGGGGATCGAACCCAGTAACCGTCGCGTTTACAGGCAGACGCTTACGCCTCTGCGCCACGACGGTCCTCAAGAAGAAAGAGTTTTAGTTACATATAAAGATATACCTCTATGTCGATATCTGGGCTTTAACGCTAAAACATATATTTTGAAGTATCTCTTCACACCGAGCTTTTCATACAAATCTACTGGATTCTCGATATCCTTGTAAAATGTCATCACAGTTGTGTACTGCGCATTGTATGTTAGCTTGACGCGGCTGAATGTTCTCGAGAAGGCATCTGAAATATATATTTCTTTAGAATTATTTTAAAGTTTCTATTTATATACAGAATATGTGTCCTTTTTCTAGAAATACCAATTTTTAGAAAAATATGATTTTTATATCCTGTTCCAAGAAAAGTAGGACTAAAACTTATTTTTCTCTTAATAACATATCATAGTGATAAAATATTTATTTTATTTTTATTCATATTTATTTTATTCTGTATAGAAATAAGTTAATTACTTTATTAGTTAGATAATTTAAAAAAAGTTAAAATGAGAGGGGCGATATTTTAATTGAATTCTGTCAAAAGAAGGAACTTGTCATAGATATGAGTATGTATATACGAGATTATTTCTAAACAGATATTACGGAATACGTGAAAACAACAAACGCGCCTTAAATTTGAATTTTTTATACAAAATATATAATAACTTATAAAATATAAATCTGTACAGCTGTACACAAATATAAATCTCAAAACGTAAAATTCTCAATTGTATTATAATGAACTACAGCAACTACTGTTGTGTAATTAGTTAGACTCATAAACCTAATCCTATACTTAAAGTTGTATATAAACACTTTGTTTGAGCTGCATGTTATATCCCACATAGGCAACTAAAATTTAACGTCAAGATTTACGGACTAAAAATATTGAATGTTGAGTTACGGAAGTCAACGCCGCGCTATTCGCTTGTTACCAGAGCGACATAAATCATCGATCATTTTTGTCCTCGAGTGCTAATCTTACCATCTTAACATCAGACAAAATGCTGAATATGTTAAGAGACTTATCGTTTCTTAAATACAAAGGACGGAAGGCAAGACTTAAAAATAGTTACACTAACTTAGTGTATACATAATCAAGGTATGTAAAAATCTAAATAAAAAAATCATTTATTCATATGGGTATCACAGATACACTTATGCACGTAAATTTTTTATCTACGGAATCTATCTTTTATTTAGGAAAGGTGCTTTGTTATGAAGGAGAAGAAATGGCGAAAGTATAACGTGTAGAAGAGTGTAGTACGTATACTCGTATATATAAATTTCGTAATCCCCCTTTACGATTGAAACAGTTACAGTATCATGACTTACGCAGCTACCTTTCTCTTTGCCTACTACTAACAACTTCCCGTAATACAGATCTACCCCGATGGGATACTTCGAATCCAATTTATGTTCAAATCGAGTTGTCCAAGTAATGAAAGAAAAGCGTTATGAACGATTTTGGAGAAAATTTGGGTTTTTTTTGACGTTTTAACACAAATTTAAAAGAATTTTAGAAAGTACATATATATCTATATATATATATATATATATATATATATATATATATATATATATATATATATATATATATATATATATATATATATATATATATATATATATATATATATATATATATATATATATATATATATATATATATATATATATATATATATATATATATATATATATATATATATATATATATATATATATATATATATATATACATATATATATATATATACATATATATATATATATATATATATATATATATATATATATATATATATATATATATATATATATATATATATATATATATATATATATATATATATATATATATATATTGTGAAAACTTTTGATAGCTCAAAATCTACTACTCACGAGAGAAATAAAAAAACAAATTTTCATTTTCGCCTATGGCAAAAGAAACTTTGGCAAAGATCATTTCATAATTTCAAAATATATTTTGATTCCATCATATTAGTATGTTACTGTTACTTCAAACTTTTAATTATATATAGGCCAGATATTCAAAAAGAAGAATTTTTTTTTTTTTTTTAGCTTCACGCTTTTATCCCGCACATGGCAGGGTAGGCAGAGGGAACTGCAGGAACCATACGAACCTAGTGTTAAGACACTCCGTTACTTAGTCCCTGCTTACTCCGTCCCCGCTTTCCGCCGTTTTCGAGGCATTGCGTATTGAGTGGCGGAACTCAACGCCGCCCTTTACCTTAGTTGCCAGAGCGAAGAAAATGGAAATAGAAAAATCCATCTTCCCCGACTGGGGATCGAACCCAGAAACCGTCATGTTATTCGCGCCACGACGGTCAAATTAAAAATATATAACTTTTAAACAATTATTATCAGTACGCAGGGAACTATGTGCATATAGAATAAACTTAACTTCGTCCTACTAGATGGGTTATAAAATGAGAAAAAAAAATACATTAAAACTTAAACCACACATTAAATCCTAAGGTTGAATCGAAATTTCCTACGAACGCTGTAAAAATTTAGGCCCAAAGCAGTCAAGAAGCCCTCCCTAATGTTACGTTACGAGTCTCGAGTATCGAGTATCGAAACCTATACAATTGATACGCAAATAGATTCTGGATAGATGCGGTTTTAACATACTTATTTGTATATTTTTTGGAAGAATTCTCTCGCGAAGACTAGATGGTAAGACGTTTACATAATTTACTTAAAGAATAATACTTTTTGTTAAATATAATAAAATATAATCCTTAAAATATTACTTTTTACTTGACAGATTGTCAAAAAAGAAAAGAACTGAATATGTAATATAAGCTCTTTCTTTACATATTGAAATTTAGGGGAGCGATTCTGAGGAGCGTCTGGGCGTAGAAGCGCAGCGTTTGCCTGTAAGCGCGACGGGTTGTGAGTTTGACTCCTACTTAGAAAGAATGGACGTTTTCATTTCCATTTTTTTGTTCTGGCAACTAGGCAAGCGCGGTGTTGAGCTTCATCATTCAATACGCAATGCTTCGAAAGAAGGCGAAAAGCAAGGAACACAGTGTCTTAACACTAGGTCCAACGATTCCTCTGGCTACTCTGTTATACGCGGGACAAAGCGTAAAGCTAAAATAAATTACAAATATAAAATTTCTTTAATTTAAAATAATAATATCAAAGCAATTAAAAAATCTTTTTGTTTATAGCCCTCGCAATTGCCTTATATAAAGAAGTAATATAAATTCCATTAAGGCTCGCCGAAAAATCGACTGATATATCGCATCGGGTCGCGAACATTGAATACAGGGTGGAAAATACGTTCGCATTCAAATTGAGTGCTTCAACTATATAAAACGCTATAACACTTGAAACACGGTAATTGTTAAGGATTTGTGTTATTTTGTGACGTAATTTGAGTATTTTAAGAATAATATATTTCTATACACGTGTATTATTTTATTTCAAGAGTAAAAAACGGAGATATAAGTCACTATTTTTTTAATCGTTTAAAAAATTGATTTTTACTTTTTTTATTCACTGACTTACTACACAAACGTTACAAAAATCTATATATATATACATACTTTTCTCCTGAATTCTCATAATAAGGACGCCGATAAGTTTATCATCCCCTTCCTTCACCGCAGCTATAGACATTTTATCTTTCATCCAAATTCTTGCGTTGTAAACGAACTCGTCCGTTCCTTCCTTGGTGTCGGTTATTTTTACCGATCTGAATGTTATCTAGAACAATTCATATGGTTTTTTGATCACACTATTGAAATATTTTATGAACTGCCGAGAAAATTTAAAAACATTTGAAAACGCTTACTTAGCATCTTCAAATATTCTAAGGACCGTCGTGGCGCAGAGGCGTAACGTCTGCCTGTAACGCGACGGTTTCTGGATTCGATTCCCAGTCGGGGAAGAAGGATTTTTCTATTTCCATTTTCTTTGCTCTGGAAACTAGGCAAAGCGAGGCGTTGAGTTCCGCCACTCAACACGCAATGCCTCGAAAAAAGGCGGAAAGCGGTGACGGAGAAAGCAGGGACTAAGCAACGGAGTGTATTAACACTAGGTTCCAAGTTCCTGCAGTTCCCTCTGTCTACCCTACCAGGTGCGGTATAAAGCGTGAAGCTAAAAAAAAATATTCTACAAAAATATTGAACTTACGCATAAGTGTATAAATTTCTGATAAGCAAATACCGATGATGGTGTACGAATAAACAATTGCCAAGTTTCCGTTCTGGCAACACAAGGTGCTTACATTCAACAAGAATTGTCTTAGATTCGTAGAGAATAGAAAAAACAAAATTTCTTAGCACTAAACTTATATATACTTGCTATGCAAGACAAAGTGTAAGTTTTAAAAAATAATATTAATTAAAATGATAATATGTAATATTCAAACTTCTTAAGTATTTTACGAAAGGTAGACTGAACCAAATGTTATATTTAACCAAAATTAACTGCACCAATTTTATTAATTAACCCCTTAGATAAGATTTAATAATACGACTGTCAAAACAGTGCGATCTGTAAATAATAAAGAGCATTAAAATAAATAATTTATAATCAATAAATTAGTAGGTTAATTATCATCAAAGCACTCGGATGGCTTCCAAGAGGCGCAGGTTGAAATCCCGCTAAGTTTGAAAAAAAACTCAATAAAATTAAGAAATCGTAATTTGAGCCCATGCTGTTTGGAGTTCTTTATTTGTTTTTACTTTAAAATAGCTACATATTTTGAATACATTTAGAAACAACCGAATAACATTGCTTTATAATCAGACCGACGCATTTGCAAAAATCAAAACCTAAAAAAACCTTCCCATATCATTATACGATACAAACGAGAAATACCAATTGAACTAAATTCGCATTTCCCTCGCCTTACCTGAGGTTTCCTTTGAAATGCCTATATAAATTCGCAATCTACTGAACTAAATATTTACAAACGATGCTAAGAACTGTCTGAGAGCTATTGTAGGAGTGTTACGTGAAAACGAGTTTTGTATTAGGGTTATGTATCTGTTTTAAGTATAAGTACAATAAAAAAAATTGAAATTTATTAGAAATTAATATTAATAAAAAAATAATAATTGATACAATAATAATTTATACTCCTATAGGTGGTTAAAAGAAAACATAGTGTTTTTTAAAACTAGTTGTCTCTGACCACGTAAAGTGAATGCAACATAGTAAATTACAACATTTTTAATATAAAAATATAATATGATATATATTTAGAATATAGAAGTGGTTATAGTTAACTTAAAAAAAATATCGAAACATTTAGAAAAATATATCAAAACCAATGTTTCGAGCGTATATACATTCTACACAATTATAGTAAACAACGTAAGTCCCCGATTGACATTATTTCATCGTTTTTAGTCTCTATAATTATTATATTTTTCCAAATATATAGATATTTGGAATGGATTATTTAACGTTAAAAATATTATCGAAAATCCATCATAATTCGGCACAGCAAAAAAATAATACACGCATTAAATGATACTAACGTAACAATAATATACGAAACCCTTATGTTATATCCGATTGTCACTTGGCCTAATTCTATCTATGTACTCAATAACACAAATATTAGGCAATTTTTTCTACAATTTGGCTCAGGTCTTATATGTACACAAATTAGTAATTCACATACAAGTAGTCCATGAAATTAGGTCATGTTTTTATTAAAAACGGAAATAGCTTAGAATGTATATTCATCTCAGCTGTAGTTTGTATACACAAAATAAAAGGAGGAAACAAAATTTAAACGATAAGTTAATCACAAACTTGATGAAAGAAAAGTTAATTAGTGGCAGAAAATTATATACGAGTATATCTATATGATTTTTAGTTGTAGATGGTTAAATTTTTAGTATTAAGATTTTTTAATATTTTTAAAATACTAAGCTTTCTTATCAAAAAAGTACATTTATATATAGTATCATTATATACATATATATATATATATATATATATATATATATATATATATATATATATATATATATATATATATATATATATATATATATATATATATATATATATATATATATATATATATATATATTTTTTTTTTTCAACTACAGCAACTGTTAAGGAATGAAGGTGAACGTATTGGGAACTCCAAATGTTACAAAGCAACTGTTAGAATATTTGTTACTTCAAAAAAATCTCGCTGATAATCTATAGCGCATTTTTTGGAGAAATATTTTGAGAAATATTTCGAATTATTTCTGCCACCTACAACTAAAGTAAGCGAAATAAATACATGTGATTATTTTTGTTTCGTTCTTGCCGTTGATCTAGGATAAAATAAAATTTAAATTAAAATTTCTAAAACATTTTTCCGGTACAAGTTCTTACGCATGCTGGTAAAATTTAGTTTGTCAACCTTTATTAGCCTTATATGTTTGAGTTGGTTAATTGTTTTCTTTGGATATTAATCTTCTGTTTTAACGCTCTTAAAGCTTTTTAGCTTTCCATTTATTTTTCATAACTTAAGTAAAATATTCTTTCAAAAAAACCAAGAAGTTTTTAACACAGTAACCGAAGTGCTTATAAGCGTTTTAAGTCTCTCGCTCTCACCTAATTACTTTCACCTGTAATTTGTTAACAAACTTTCAAAGTGGTTCGTGTTAGTTTGGCCTAGAATTGAGCTGCGGTTAGGCTTTTAGGCAATCGATTCTTTTGCAAACAAAATTTTAGTGCAATATCAATAGGAAAATAGACGTTGATTTGCGTAACGTTAGAGCTCTTAAAGGTTACTCGTGTATTTGCTGTAAATCGGAATCTAGCTATTGGACATGAGTGGAGAAGTTTGAAAAAATCTACTTCTACTCGGTACATTTGTAGTATATCACGATTTAAAGAAAGATGGCTTTTTTTCTTAAGCTAACGAATCTGAAACATTTTGTCCAAAATATCAAACATTCAGAACATTATTCCAGTTAAAAATATAGCGTTGCAATAAATACAATATTTCAAATAAAGCTGTTTAGTTTTTAGTGTACTTTAATCTTTTTCTTCTATATAGGATAGAGTGGTAGTGGTCTCTTACTAGTTTCCAGAGCGAAGAAAATGGAAATAGAAAATCCATCTTCCCCGAATGGGAATTGAACCCACAAACCGTCGCGTTTACAGGTAGACGCTACGCCTCTGTGCCACGACGGTATGATATGAAACATTTTGTCAGTCTGTTTGTCTTTGTTTATGTGTTCATGTTTTCTTGTGATGTAGAATTATGATAGATCATCTTCACAATGAGAAATGAAAGGGTTCTACATTGAAATTGAAGCATGGGATAATCCTTTTTCATTGACATATGAAAATTTATAATCTGAAACATCTCATATATATATATATATATATATATATATATATATATATATATATATATATATATATATATATATATATATATATATATATATATATATATATATATATATATATATATATATATATATATATATATATATATATATATATATATATATATATATATATATATATAACAAAAATACTATACATATCTCAAATATTAAGCATTCAAATTACATCATAGAAGCTGAAGTATTTACCGCAATAAAGCGGCGAGAGGCGACCTATTAAAGTTTGCAATATGTTTCTTGGGATTACAACTTTTCTCTTTACCACTAGTCTTTCAACTAAATGGAAGCATTTACGAATAATGAACACTGAAATGATCTCATAGCCTCAGTGCTTAAGTACTTTGGATAATATTTTCTAGGCTTTTACCAAGTCTTCTACAAGGTTGTATAGCCATATTGTACAAAGGAGAGTAACTATTAAGGTTTATTTTATATGAAAACATAATATTCTTCTATATTTGTATTTTCTTTTCTATACTTTTTTAACGATTATATTGATTTAAATAAAATTTATATGGCTCTAATAAAAGTTATACTAAGGTGATAGCTAAAGTCATCGAATATGAACTATGGGATTGATGAAATCTGTGAAAGTAAACAGTAAAATAATATCTAGAAAATATGAAACTATCCACTCACTTCATAAGTGAAATAAACTACTAAGTGTGTATGCAATTTTAAATTTGTATTTGTTGGGAAGTGAAAAAAATGTTTAATAAATGATAAATGGTGGACTCAGAACACCATAAGTAAAGAGGAAATATGGTTATTTTATTTGCATAAACATGTATGTATATAACTCGATTTTAATTTACCAATATACCGATGGAACATTTCAATGAAAAAATATACATCAATCTAAACAACATTTGCCAGTTCTATCAGATTATGATTTCGCGAGATGTTTCAGATTATAAATTTTCATATGTCAATGAAAAATGGTTATCCCATGCTTCAATTTTCAATGTAGAACCCTTTCATTTCTCATTGTGAAGATGATCTATCATAATTCTACATCACAAGAAAACATGAACACATAAACAAAGACAAACAGACTGACAAAATGTTTCATATCATACCGTCGTGGCACAGAGGCGTAGCGTCTACCTGTAAACGCGACGGTTTGTGGGTTCAATTCCCATTCGGGGAAGATGGATTTTCTATTTCCATTTTCTTCGCTCTGGAAACTAGTAAGAGACCACTACCACTCTATCCTATATAAAAGAAAAAGATTAAAGTACACTAAAAACTAAACAGTTTTATTTGAAATATTCTATTTATTGAAACGCTCTAAATATTTATAACAAAAATAATGTTGTGATTTTTTGATATTTTGGACAAAATCCGGTGTGAAGGTAAAGCAAGGGCGTCAGATGTTTGCTTTCAACATCATTTGAGATATCGGTCGATCACGATACAATTGTGACTTCAGGTAACCCCAAAGCCAATAATCGCATGGATCTGTATCAAATTTTATCCCTCCATCTACATTATTTACAATGTTGAAATACAAGTAGTGACTTACGAACTAGAAATAAAGATAATTTATCGCCCAGTTATCATGTCCAAAATGTTGAAAATGTGTCCTTTTTGGGTGCTTAGTAAAGGCTTGTATATTAAGAGAAAAAAAGGAACAAAATTATGCAATGTCAATTGGGACACTTTAAAAAATTATAAAAACAATGCTCTTGAGTAAAACCACTCTAAAATATTTATTCAAAAATATTTGGACGATAAAAATTAAAATCAAGCAGGATACTTATACCATTATATTTAACATAAATTTGTAATATAAATATTTAAAAGAGAAACTCCTGAGTTAAAAAAGGACTACAAAAAACTTTTACTCGTTTTCTTAGGGACTTGCCCTAAGCAAACGAGTCTTGATGGACAAATGGACAGATGGACAAAAAACTGATAAGGAATACTAAAAATTAAATACAAATTCATATTAATATTAAATAATATTTGATACTACTTGTACTAGAAAAATATATATTATTTTATGGAGAGACAAAATATTGGTGGTGTAAATTAAATTTATAATATTTCATTGAAAATCCCAATCGTTTGTTTAACCAAGGACCGTTTGTATTTAAAATGCAAATCAACGTGTCGTAATGTCATCTGAGTGAGCCAAATCTATACAATGGGTACCCTTTATCCACTAACAAAGAGAGCTAACAATGGGTGCTTTAATCGAAACGCATTTTTCATAGGACGATATGCCTAAATTAGACAACCAGAAGAGATTTCAAATTAAAGGCTATGTTCATTCATAATTGAAAGGGTTGATTGTAAAAAAATAAGATTTCCCGAGAGCCTTAAAATTGATTTAGAAGCAAGTAGTTAAATGGATCCT
The DNA here is from genome assembly GCA_037178615.1 of Dione vanillae. NCBI lineage: Eukaryota > Metazoa > Arthropoda > Insecta > Lepidoptera > Nymphalidae > Dione > Dione vanillae. The sequence goes on from JAZFAU010000246.1 coordinate 604,164, forward strand.
GAAAATCTTTTAAGGCCTCCTCTTGTTTTTTAAAATAACATTTTAAATTTAGAGGTTCGTTTTTCGCTTTCCACACCTATAATAAAAATATCGGTCAAGTGCGAGCAGCACTCGCGTACCGAGGATACCGCACAAGTAAAACATTTAAAAGTTGAAAATCTTAAATTTGCGGTTGTACGTACTCATTTTGTATGAAATAAGTTAACAAGAGTTTTTCTTTGATTTGCCTGTAATTTTTGCGGATATTTTCACTTTCTCCTTGTCTATTCCAAACAAGTAGTCAAAATGCAGCAAAAACAAAATATATTTTAATTATATACATAGATTATATTAATTTTAACTATATAAGACTTATAACCGGAGGACCGTCGTGGCGCAGAGGCGCAACGTCTGCCTGTAACGCGACGGTTACTGGGTTCGATCCCCAGTCGGAGAAGATGGATTTTTCTATTTCCATTTTCTTCGCTCTGGCATCTAAGGCAAAGCGCGGCGTTGAGTTCCGCCACTCAACACGCAATGCCTCGAAAACGGCGGAAAGTGGGGACGGAGTAAGCAGGGACTAAGTAACGGAGTGTCTTAACACTAGGTTCTTATGGTTCCTGCAGTTCCCTCTGCTTACCCTGCCATGTGCGGGATAAAGCGTGAAGCTAAAAAAAAAAAAAAAAAAAAAAAAAGACTTATGTTATTTTAGTTTCCACGTGATCTTAAATAATATTCTTGAAAAACGAAAAGACAATCAAAAGTACAGCAAAGTGGTCCTACAAAGGTTACGTTATTTCGTTTTGACCGTTAAAATATATTATATACACTTTCATAAAAATAAAACTTTAAGGTTATTGACGAATCTATAGCAGTCACTGTGGTAGCATGATGATGCGCGGCGTCAGGTTCCGCAACTCAAAGTATATCTCGAAAGGCGGAAAACGAGGACTGGTGTTCCTTCACACTAGGTTTTTTCTGAATACCTTGCTAAATACGTTATAAAGCGTGAAATTAAAGGAAAGATAACAAAAAAAGCTTGTAAAATCTACGAATCTATTGAAAACCGAACTCCATTAAACCTTTAACACGATTGTTTTTTCCATCGTTCCCTCCACTCCGCACTGTGGCGTAATTAAATGAATTGAAATTTTGTTGCGAACGATCCATCTTTTTTTTCGTCTTAATTAAGTATTGGGAATCCGACGAGCCGTTTATAGATACAGATTACTTTTTTATAATTGCTATGGTTTATTTGAAAGCTTTTCAGAGAGTGGTAAGCTTTCGGACAAGTAAATTAATATAATGTCTTTTTTACGCTGGACTGGCCTGTAAAAGTCTTTTAAGCTTTAGAGTTCATTGTCTAAGAACCAGTCAACCGGTCTGACGTTATTAATTAATTTAATTTGACATTATACTTTAAAAATTATAGATTTTATAATACTGTTAGAATTATGTATATATTATTATTAACTACAGTAGTAATGTATGTGAAAACACTAACAACATTAATTAAACAATATAACTTAAAACCGGTCTTTCCTATACATAGATATATAAGATTTTTTTTTAATTTTTTTTTTTGCTAGCTTCACACTTTTTCCTGCACATGGCAGGGTAGGCAGAGGGAACTGCAGGGACCGTGGGAACCTAGTGTTAAGACACTACGTTGCTTAGTCCCTGCTTTCTCCGTCCCCGCTTTCCGCATTTTTTCGAAGCATTGCGTGTTGAGTGGCGGAACTCAACGCCGCGCTTTTACCCACCCACAACAATCAGGTCGTGGCTAGACCAAGTCTAACCACGACCTGATTGTTGTGGGTTCGATATTCAATCAGAAGAATAATTACACTTCAATTATATTTCATTATTTTCTCTCAATCTTTTTTTGTTTTCATATTTTACTATGTACGGGAAAGAATATGAAGGTGTAAAAAAGCACTATGAAAATGAAAAGTACTTATAGTAATTTTCTCATAATAAAAAAGAAAACCGATTCAAAAGAAATGTGTACAACAAAAGCCAAAAAAATCCTTACTTCTTCATTTAAGTAATGTTTTTTCAAGAAACGTATAGCATTATCGTATCGTCTGTCTTGCAAGTCTTCGAAACGTATACCGCAAGCCACTCGTCCCCAAATAGACGGTGCTTTTATTCTTTCTTCGAGCTTTTTCATTTTCTCCACTTCAGCTTCAGCGCTTGTTGCCATTTTTACCTTAAAATACATGGCCAATTTAAATTCCGACCTTAAATTACAAGCTTGACGAGCTTCTTCGTTTGTTTAAGCGTTTTAGGACCACTGTTCCGTTCGTCCATCCGTCGTGGCGCAGAGGCGTAACGTCTACCTGTAAACGCAATGGTTTGTGGATTCGATTCCCACTCGGGGAAGAAAGATTTTCTATTTCAACTATAAAACGATTACCATTACGTATCGAACGGAGAAGATGAAAATATTCGAGATAATTGTTTAACCCGAATCGATTTTACATCTGTGGAGAAAACCTTGTAACAATTCTTATGTATTACCTCAAAAACAGTTTAAGTCGTCGAGTAAGATTTCACAAGAAATATCTTGAAATTGATCCGAAAACTGAGGACGGAATGTTTTGACACCACTCTCTGTCTACTCTGCAATATGCGGCATACAATGTGAAGCTAACAATAATAAAAGGATTACACATTATAAATTTATTACTAAACAATTTCAAAAGTTATACACTTAAAAATTTCGAGAATCGTCATAACCGGTTTGTGGGTTCAGAGAGGACAGATATTTTATTTCGATTTTCTTCGTCCAGGCATCTAGGCAAGCGTGGCGTTGAGTTCCTCCACTCAACACGCAATATCTCGAAAGGCGGAAAGCGAGGAACGAAGTGTCTTGACACTAGTTTCCTTAGATTCCAGCGGTTCTCTCTTCCTATCCTGCTATGTGTGGGATAAAAATTGGAATTAATACTAAAAAAAGAATGTATACATTTTCACTATGTACCCTCTAAAAGATTAATTATTACATCAACCCTTTTATCCAATTTAAACCATAGTTACGGATATTGCGTGCTACCTGGCGGAAGCCAACGTCGCACTTTGTGTAATAAAACTTAAATAACGTCTATATTACAAATTCAAATTTACATGCGTGCGATTTAAATTCCATTATACTTTAACAAAACGATTTAAATAAAATCAATAACTTTCTCATTCTAAACTCATAAATACAGGCCGCAGTGCCGAAGCTCCTACTTCACTACCCTTACTGTCAGATTGAATAGATTGATGATAACAGGTTCTATTTCCACTGATTTTAATGAAGTATAAAACAAGAAAATTTAAATAACTTTACACTATATCCCTTATATAACAAGAAGAAGAAGATACATCCATTTCTCAATTTCCGCTCAATTTTTTGAGATATAGAGTGAAGGAACTCATCGATGCGCTTTGTTTTACTAGAGACCATATTGTAATGCCTTAAATAAGAATTGAATCCACAATCAACGTGCTTACAGTCAGACGCTATGCCAATATTAGCTTTTATTTCACCCACTCAATACAAGAACGTCTTCACATTTTGTAGAAAACGGAAGACGAATAGATTTCGTCTGCTCTGCTCAGCTCAGCTGTATGTGAAAGAGCTATAATTAAGGTTGCAAGTATAATTTTATTATTCTTAAAGCCGTCTTAGAAACTGTCACGCTTAAGAATCTTAAATGATTACAAGTAGTCACAGTTTACAGATCGTTTAGAGCCTATGTAAGATCAAGGATCCTGGGCAAGTGCCTGAATCAAAGCATGGTAAAGACAGTTCAAACGATTTGTACAATTCAGAGACAGATATCGCCTTCCGCAACGCCCAAGGCATGTGGCAAGTGAATAATAGAATATAGATCGATAAATTGGTTTAGGCTTGACCCTTCCAGTATGATGATATATATGACAAAGGAAACCGTCGTGGCAAAGAGGCGTAAGCGTCTGCCTATAAACGCGACGGTTTCTGGGTTCGATTCCCATTCGAGGAAGATAGATTTTTCTATTTCCATTTTCTTCGCTCTGGCAACTAGACAAAGCGCGGCGTTGAGTTCCGCCACTCAACACGCAATGCCTTGAAAAAGGCGGAAAGCGGGGACGGAAAAAAGCAGGAATTAAGCAACGGAGTGTCTTAACACTAGGTTCGTATGGTTCCTGTAGTTCCCTCTGCCTATCCTGCCATGTGCGGGATAAAGCGTGAAGCTATAATAAAAAAAAAGAAGAATACATTAAGTAAAAAAAAGTTTTTTAGTAACTTATACTCAGTAAATGAACCATCCTTTTAATAATAATATATTTTATAATCTAATAAACTCTTATTTAGTAAAAAATCAAGTAAAAACACCTGCTCCGTGTAAAACGATACAAAGATAAAAGATAGTCAAAATTCTCCTTTCGCCAATTTCCGCTAGATTTAAAAAAAAAATAGGCTTGACTGGCGCAAATCAAATTCGTATACGAGTACGAAAAGTATATATAGAAACATGTAAGTAACGGAGTGTCTTAACACTAGGTTCATATGGTTCCTGCAGTTCCCTCTGCCTACCCTGCCATGTGCGACAGAAATATGTAAGTAACGGAGTGTCTTAACACTAGGTTCATATGGTTCCTGCAGTTCCCTCTGCCTACCCTGCCATGTGCGACAGAAACATGTAAGTAACGGAGTGTCTTAACACTAGGTTCATATGGTTCCTGCAGTTCCCTCTGCCTACCCTGCCATGTGCGGGATAAAGCGTGAAGCTAAAATTTAAATTTAAAAATTTAAAATGTAGCTGAATATATAAGACTAAATAAATGGAACATGGCACTAGATTAAAAATAAAATTTAAAACAAATTATAAGAATATATAAAATATTTACTGAAAAATATATATACATACAAGTTATCTTGCCTTCAGGAATATCTTTACTCTCACAGCATATTTACATAGATATAACCTAGGTATCTTCAGTAACCCTTTATTTTAATCTTCTGACCGTGACGACTCTATTAGATTCAACGTAAGCTGTTGCAAGAAACAATTAAAGTAAATCAATGAAGTTAGAACTTAATTTAATAAAATAATATTTAATTTAGAATTAATAAAAAAATACAAATTTTAATATTATGAAATATGAAAATATATGTTGACATGTATATTATAGATAAATAATGACATTTGAAATTATTAATTCCAATAAAACCTCATCTAACGCTATATTGCGTATATATTTCTATAAATAATTCTTGTTACCTTTTTCTTTATCCTCATAGTAAGGCATGGGAGAACTTTAATAGAAAACAGCCTTTAACCTACATTGTCCTAATTAACATAATTCATATCACGTAAGGAACTGGGCATCGAACTGGAACCAAACCGCTCACAACCTTCCTATACTATCTTTGTTCTAAATAATAATTTTATGTGAGCTCTACTGTAAAGCTACTCAGATATTTTATTAATAGCAATAAGATATTGCATTGTTTTAAATTTAGTAAAGATGAATTTTATTTATAAATTTTACTTTATAGTTACTTAATATTGCTTATTCTGAATATTTCAATGTTTTTCATATTCAATAGTATTAATAATATATTCTCCATTTAACGTGACATTATTCATGTGCTCAACTTGCACGCTCGAAACGCCATAAACAAAGATAAGAAGAAGAAGAAAAGTAGTAATCAAATCAAATAATTGACCGTCGTGGCGCAAAGGCGTAAGCGTCTGCCTGTAAAGGCGACGGTTTGTGGGTTCGACTCCCACTTGGGGAAGATTAATTTTTATATTTCCATTTTCTTCGCTCTGGAAACTAGGTAAAGCGCGTCATTGAGTTCCGCCACTAAACACGCAATGCCCCTAAAATGGCGGAAAGCGGAGACGGAGAAAGCAGGGCCTAAGCAACGGAGTGAATACTAGGTTCATATATTTCTTGCAGTCCCTCTGCCTACCCGGTCATGTGCGGGATAAAGCGTGACACTAAAAAAAAGTCAAGTAATTATTTTAGTTTACAGTATCAAAGACATTATAAAGCAGTAAATGTTTTATATATAATACGTCTAATATTTAATGACATAGTTAATATTGCATTCAAGTTATATTTGGTAAAGGTTTACATAGAATTTGCTAAGTGGCTTCGATTTTCTATTGAAATAACGGCAAAACATATTCTTTGAAGAGTCTACTATGTCTATGTCTAGCTATGTATTTATTATGATTCCGTACTGTAAAATAAAAACGTTTTATTGTTGTTGTTGTAGGTATATTACAAACATTTTCTCAAAATAATATGGACGTATCAAGCGGAAATGAATATAAAATATCTTAAAGAATAGAAAAAAATTAAGTTCTACGTAAAGGTAATCAAAACACACGAGTATTTATGGTCAGTTTTTCATTAATCCTCTTAATTTCACACAGATATGTACAATTTTACTTAAACATTATCAAATATGTATGTATAAATTTCTTTGCTCTACTTTAGACAATTTCATAACTAAATCCCTTTGAATAGGTAATAAAGAGCCGATAGTAATACACTACACTACATAAACACTAATTAAAATAAGTCAAAAATATGTAAATAAAGGAAAATCAGGTTAATACACATTAAAAAGAATAAATTAATAAAAATCTCGGTTTAAAACAAAAATGTTCCATTTTGAAAGTGGATGCCGAGTTAAATACAGCTAAGAGCGTGTTTTAAATTTTAGAACGTCACATAACTTCAAAGATGCGTGTACTCTTTGTGGTTTAAAAATTCTTTTCAACGTTTACATTTTTGAACGCAGGTCGGATGTAGATTTCTATGGTACGGGTAATTATGAGTGAAACTGATTTAGTGGGTACTTTTGTAGTTACTGCGTCACTATATTCTATAACACTGTTGAAATAAATATTTTTCCTGCATATAGCAGGGTACGCAGAAAAAACCACAGAAACAATATGAACCTAGTACAGTCCATTTTTCACTTCACTGCTTCTACTGCGTGTTGAGCACGGAACTCAGCGCAACGCTTGCCAGAGTGTAGAATTTGAAAACGATAAGTTCTATCTTCCCGAAGTGGTAATTGAACCCACTAACTATCTTATTATTAAAGACCGAAACAACGCCTCATCGCCACGACGTTTTTTCAGTATCTTTAATACCTTCGATATCGTAGTGAGAAAGCGGCGCAGCATCTGACTAAACTAGACTGGAATGAGTAAATTATTTGAATTCCTCGCTCGAGTAAGAAAAGAATGCAGCGTTTAGTTTCACCACTTTATACGCAATGTTTCGAAAATTGAGTAGAGAATAGGCATTGGAGAGTTTTAATAGATTTTCTTACCCATTTTTTAGTGTCGATGCACACTTAGGATAAAAAAGAATATTTAAGGATAACATATAAAAATTTGATAACCGTCGTGGCGCAGACGCGTAAGCGTCTTCCTGTAAACGCGACGGTTTCTGGGTTCGATTCCCACTCGGAGAATATGGATTTTTCTATTTCCATTTTCTTCGCTCTGGCAACTAGGCAAAGCGCGGCAATGAGTTCCGCTACTCAACACGCAATGCCTCGTAAAAGGCGGAAAACGGGGACTAAAAGATAGCAGGGACTAAAAACAACGGAGTGTCTTGACACTAGGTTCATATGGTTCGTGCAGTTCCCTCTGCCTGCCATGTGCGTGATAAAGCGTGAAGCTAAAAAAAATATATAAAAATTTGAACTCAGTCCAAATCTCGCTGCGTTAAAAATCTTTATTTGTATAATATAAGTAATTTTTATGTCTTTTTAAGTATTTTTTTTATTTATACTAAAACAAAACTAGGTGGCAAAAGAAACGGTCACAATATCATTTACAATATTCGTGTAAACCTACGCTAAAGCTGCTGAGTCTTTTTGTGAATTTTAGAGAATTTTCAGTCTTTCTTTTTGTCCAAATAAAACTGTGGGTGAATTCGAATTTTATCGCTTTAAAAATTCATTTGCTTTTCAAGTACAAGTACCGGACGTACTGTGCAGTAATTCGTGGGCGTTTTTGCAGCGTTTGGTCTAGCCGAATCAATGCCTCGTTAGCTGATATTTATCAACTAACCAATATATCTTTTACTTTGAAGATCAACGAGATCGGATAAGTGCTTGTGAAGTAAGCAGCTTTAAAATTTATAAAGTTTAATGTTTAGTACTATTGATATATTATTCCAATTCTTCCTTTGTTTTATGTCTATTTTCAAAATATTAACAACGTATTTTCTGCCATAGTTCAAGATATTACGTCTCTGAGTAATGAAGTTAAACGCCACAACTTTTGTTTAAATTGCTACATAAGTAACTAAAATAAATTTGAGAAAAAGAATTACATAAATATTCAATTTATTTAGAGTAATTTTATTGATTGTAATAATTTCAATAAAATACCTTCTGTTGATAGTCGTATAAAGTATGTACGTATGTATGAGACGTGCACAACTTTGCTAAAGATTTTACAGTGTTAGTACAGTCAGTACTCTACTTATATAGGTAAAACATTTACGAAAATTAAAACTAGCTCAAAATCAATAAATTTCCCCGCTCATAGGATATTGGCCAAAAAAAGGCCTCAATTTTTCGGAACAAACGAAAACGTCAGAAAAAGGTAACTTTATATAATATAAGCAAATCTGTTCAACCCTTTAACGAACCTTTAGAAAATATGACGATTCTAGGAAAAAGGCTTATTTAAGAGAAAATGAAGCGTTGACTAATTTTAACTTTGAGGCAATGACCATTAAGCCATTCCTACTGTACACTACGTATCTAACTATAAATTTGAAGATGAAGTGCGATGTTGAGTTCCACCATACGCAATCTTATATTAATAATTCTTAAATTATTCTGCCAAGAAACAGGAAAAAGTTATTAAGTCTTTTTCATACTTAAAAATATAAAATACATTATATTTAAAAATTTACTAACTTAAAATATATAATGAAAATAGCATTCTCTCGTATCAAATGATTATTCTTTGCAGAAGCGGAAATTTGTAAAATCTCTTTGCAGGGATGCTAACAACGTAATAAGTAAAACGCCTGCGCTTGAACGTTTTGCAAGAGTCACAGGTTCATACACTGTTGCGTTCATTTTATTTTTTATATGATTTTCTTTAGGTAGCTTGAGTCTATGAACTAGATATGTATATATATATATATATATATATATATATATATATATATATATATATATATATATATATATATATATATATATATATATATATATATATATATATATATATATATATATATATATATATATATATATATATATATATATATATATATATATATATATATATATATATATATATATATATATATATATATATATATATATATATATATATATATATATATATATATATATATATATATATATATATATATATATATATATATATATATATATATATATATATATATATATATATATATATATATATATATATATATATATATATATATATATATATATATATATATATATATATATATATATATATATATATATATATATATATATATATATATATATATATATATATATATATATATATATATATATATATATATATATATATATATATATATATATATAGATATATATATATATATATATATATATATATATATATATATATATATGTATATATATATATATATGTATATATATATATATATATATATATATATATATATATATATATATATATATATATATATATATATATATATATATATATATATATATATTATATATATATATATATATATATATATATATATATATAATATATATATATATATATATATATATATATATATATATATATATAATATATATATATATATATATATATATATATATATATATATATATATATATATATATATATATATATATATATATATATATATATATATATATATATATATATATATATATATATATATATATATATATATATATATATATATATATATATATATATATATATATGTATATATATATATATATATATATATATATATATATATATATATATATAATATATATATATATATATATATATATATATATATATATATATATATATATATATATATATATATATATATATATATATATATATATATATATATATATATATATATATAGAGGAGAAGGTGGTAATGTGGCCCCCTACTTTGTTTTCGGGACTTATAAAAAAAATAAAGGCTCCAAAAACTTGATAAATACTTTATTAGCTTCCTTAGTTATTCTTTATCCATATTTCACAATGGAATAGATGAAACACGTATAGTATAATGAAAAAAAAAATTATTATTAAGTAATCGAATTTGGCCAAATGAGATCAGGTGATGGTTTTGTGGCCCCCTGGGGGGTCACATTAAATGTATAGCATTATTGAAACCTAACGACAAAAATCACAAATATAATAATCGCCTTCCGGACCTGCACAGGCTGTATGAGCCCACAATTCGCAACTCTGACACTGTATCCATTGCTCTCCAGGTCTGTCATTTGAAAAGTTCGCTTCGCAGAACCCGCAGAGGACATCTATGTTTTCAGGGACTCTATTCAAATGCGAGTTGTCATCATCTGAGTCGTCATTTTCCGCTTCACTATCAGAGCTGCTGCTGGATGTTACATCTCTCTGTCGCTGACCAGCTCTGCTAGTGCCTCCTCTACCACGTCGTCCTCGTCCTCGTCCACGATTCTCTGCTAAGCGCAAAGATTCAATTAAGTCATTTTTGTATGGAGAGGATGTGATCACCTTTGCTGTGGACGCCTTTCTACCGCGATTAGAAGTTCTAATCTTAGCCTCAGGAATTGGCTGAATATCTTCTGGTAGAATCAAACTATTCTGCAGTTCTTGTAGCTTCTTATCTACGCTTGATGGAGGAGATTGGGCAGTATCAAGACCTGTATCATCATTGGCAGGCATCGAAGAAGTTTGACCAATCTTAGATGCTTGGGCTTCCGCTATAAAATCGATGTCAGTGAATACTTGCGGGTTGAATGGATAGATGCCAGTTGCACGGAAACCATTAACTGCTATTTCTCCCGTTGTGCTCCTCATATATGCCCGACCAAAAAGTTCAGCAATATCAAAAGGTTTCAGCAACCTTTCAGAATGCAAATGAAATTTCCGAATCTCCTCACTGTAATGGCATTTTAAGGCGCCCATGAAAGTTTTATCTAAAGGTTGGAGCTTGTGTGTAGTATGAGGTGGGAGACTAATATAGTAACGTGGTTTTCACGAGCTAATTCTATTATTTCTATGTTCCGGGTATGGCTGTAGTGACCGTCAAAGATAAGTAATACAGGAGATTCCACAGTTGGTTTTGTTTTATCAATGAAATGCCTGAACCATTCAGTGAACAAATTCGATTGGATCCACCTGATGGGTGGACTTTACCAATCGATCCAGGTGGAGCACCTTTCATCAATACATCCGTGAAATTTTTTCGAGGGAAAATCATCATAGGTGGCACAAAAAAACCTGATGCACTCATGCAACAAACAAGAGTACACAGTGAACCTCGCTCTGCCGCTGTTAGAGCTCCTATCTGTTTCTTTCCTTTTTTACCTATCACCTGGGGTATTTTAGACTGAACAATCGTCAGCCCAGTCTCATCTACATTAAAAATCCTGTCTGGAGGATAATGAGTCTTTTCCATTTCAGCTTCTAGGATATCAAAAAATTCTTTGACTGCTAGACGATTAAAGCCTTGAGCACGAGCATATGATGTTCCCATTGGTCTACGAAGGGATAAATTGTCTTTATGTCGCTTTAAGAAATGATCCAACCAAGCCCGCCCTGCCATTTCATTCTTAAAGTTATTGGAAATACCATTTCTCATAGCCAACTGATATGCCATTTTTCGAACATCCTGTCTTGTGAGTCCATAATATCGAGCCTCCATAAATAAAATATATTCGACTAACTTGTTTCCAGTTCCGGTGGAAGTACAGGTTTCCTTCCGAGTGGTTTATTAACAAGTAATTCTAAAGACTCTTGAGGATCCTTCACTAACCGTTTAGTGTCGATCTAGGTACACCAAACATTTTAACAGCTTTTTTATATCCCATCAGCTTATTCTTCACCGCATCGACCGCTTTTTTCATTTCTTCAGGGTCCCACGTTTTTGTTTCTTCCTCGAAGATGGAGATGAAATACTTTGCCTAGGCATCTAAAAAATTAAAAAAAAATAAGAAATTGATTACTACGTTTTAGGTACCTACATGTAATGTGGCCCCCGGGTCCACATTACAAGCAATCTGAGGCGGCCACATTACAGATATGTAAACTATTTAAACAAACATATCTAACATGTTCATAAAATGCTTAAATTTCATATTTACCTTTGAAATATCGCAGAACAATGTTCAATGAATACAACGTGTCCACACAAAAAGTCAAATTCGATAGTTTTCTATTTTACGCAAATAAAATCGCAACAGTTCAAAAGTTTTCACAGCAACGTGTTTCGACTGTTTGAAATGAACGTATAAACGGGCCGACATCTGACGGATTCGATAGGTGTTAAATATTGTTGTGACAAAGACGATTCAGTTTCACCAAAAAAATGATAGGTGGCGTTATTATAAATTGGTAATATCATGGGGGGCCAAAATACATGCGGGGGCCGCATTACCACCTTTTCCTCTATATATATATATAATATATATATATATATACATGTATATATATATATATATATAGATATATATATATATATATATATATATATATATATATATATATATATATATATATTATATATATATATATATATATATATATATATATATATATATATATATATATATATATATATATATATATATATATATATATATATATATATATATATATATATATATATAAATGAAAATCCTCTTTACCTCCATACTTCTTTTTTACTTTTATAACATTTTTTTGGTTTTGTTCGAAGATGCGCATCCTCATTGAATCATAAAACTCACAAAGCATATCAAGTTTTGGTCATATAAAAATTTAAATATTAACAAAATATCGTATACAAAAAAGTTATTTACCCTTAACTTTAGTTTCTAACATAAAATATATTTATTTTTTAGCTTCTTTCACAAATATAATGTCAGTCGCGGCTAATTTTCGTGTACCCTCATCTAAGAAAAGCAAGCTCAGGTGACGTTTGATTAAATAAAGCCAAGTCCAACCGACCGGCACCGACGTATAAACGACCTACATTCTCGTGATAGAATTGTCAGAAAACGTGTAGAAACTAGATTTAATATGGGACTATTCATTTTGAAATATATGTTCTTTTTTATTATTGGTAACAAAATATATTGTATGTGGAGTTTCAATCAAAATTTTAATATACTTATACTACTTACTAGATGTAATATATATATATATATATATATATATATATATATATATATATATATATATATATATATATATATATATATATATATATATATATATATATATATATATATATATATATATATATATATATATATATATATATATATATATATATATATATATATATATATATATATATATATATATATATATATATATATATATATATATATATATATATATATATATATATATATATATATATATATATATATATATATATATATATATATATATATATATATATATATATATATAAAATCTTCAATATAGAAAAACCGAAACCAAAGCTGCCGAGAAACTCAAAAGGGGGTAATTAAATGTATTTTTCATTTGACATTATTGTCTCAGTTGTTTTAACGTTATATTGCTTTTAGCGATGCTTAAATAATCGTATAGAAAAATTTGGAAGTAATATAGCGGCAAAACTTAAATTTCTAAAATTTAATAATAAACCAAACATACTCTATAGTAATTTTTTTAAAATTATTAAAAATGAATTTAATGCTATATTCACTTCCAAAACAATTGATTCCAGGGGTTTCTTGTCATTTAAGGATTGGGCGACTGTGAGAATTCATAAGAGTAGACAAAGGTTATATGAACTTTATAGTGAAAAAACATATAACCACAGTAAAGCATTTATAAATCATGTTAAGACCTATTCCAAATTGTTTAAAAAGTGTGTTCCGTGGCAAAATCTTTACATATTAAAAATAAAATTAAAAATTCCAATGATAAAATTAAAATGACATGGAACATAATAAATAGTGAGGCTGGAAGAGCTAGGGATCACATCTATGAGTTTAAATTAAAAATTGGTAATAATGTAACTAGATCTGATCTAGATGTTGCATGCACCTTTGAAAAATCCTTCGCTGACATTCCAGTCTCCACAACCAAAACTCTTATATCTTCCACAACCGTCGCTGAATCGCTGCTCAAGGAGAGCGTACCAGAATGTCATGTAGAATTTAAATTTGAATTAGTTACTTCTAGAGATATTGTTAAAACATTTAAATCCCTAAATATGAAGAAAACAACCGACTTATGGGGCATTTCTGTAAAACTAATTAGTCATATAATAGACGCTGTTGCTCCTTACCTCGCTACTATATTTAATAATTGTATAGAACATGGTGTGTTTCCTGATTTAATGAAATTTAGTAAAGTCATACCTATATTTAAATCTGGTAGTACAGCAGATCCCAACAACTTTAGACCAGTATCTGTACTACCCTCATTTAGTAAAATTTTTGAAAAAATAATATTAAATCAAATATTAGTTCATTTTAATGTGCACAATCTTATGCATGAAAAACAGTATGGCTTTACTAAGGGTCGTTCTACTACGGATGCTGGAATAGGACTAATAAAAAGTATCTACGAGGCTTGGGAGGAGTCACAGGACGCTCTTGGTATGTTCTGTGACTTGTCCAAAGCATTTGATTGCGTCCAGCACTCCACATTGCTCATGAAACTACACCATTACGGCATAAGAGGACGTGCACTCGATCTTCTGACCTCTTATTTAGCTGACAGAGTTCAGAGGGTTGAGGTGAATGGCAAGAAATCTCCTGGCTCATTAATCAGTATGGGGGTCCCACAAGGGTCTATTCTTGGTCCTTTCCTATTTCTAATCTATATAAATGATCTGCCTCATTTAGTTGGAAGGGACCATGAGATAGTATTGTTTGCTGATGATACTTCATTGATTTTTAAAATGAAAAGACAACTAAACGTCTATGACGATGTAAACAATGCTCTCTCAAAAATAGTACATTGGTTTAGTGTTAATAACTTACTACTGAATAGTAAAAAAACTAAATGTGTATTATTCAGAACGCCAAACACAAAAACTGTTAAAGCCGATGTACTTTTGAGTGGTGAAACTGTGGAACCCGTCGATTCTACGGTATTTCTAGGTATCACCATTGACTCTAAATTACAGTGGGGACCTCATATTGATGGATTGGCGAATAGGCTCAGCTCAGCAGCGTTTGCTGTCAAAAAAATTAGATTGTTAACTGATGTGGATACGGCTCGCCTTGTTTACTTTAGTTACTTTCATAGTATTATGTCATATGGCATTTTGCTTTGGGGTAATGCAGCCTCTATTAATTCCATCTTTGTTCTGCAGAAGCGGGCTATTCGCGCAATCTATAACCTAAATCCAAAAGATTCCTTAAGACAAAAATTTAAGGAAATAAATATAATGACCGTTGCATCACAGTATATCTTTGATAATTTAATGTATGTAAAAAAAAATATTAACGATTTTACTAAAATTGGTGATGTACACAATATTAATACAAGAAACAGGCATAAACTTACCGCGCCTGTAACTAGACTAAATCGCATCCGCAATTCTTTTATGGGACAGTCTGTATGCTTTTACAATAGGATCCCAGAAAACGTCCGAGATTGTTCTATATCACAATTTAAAAAAGTTGTGAAACGACGTTTGTGTGTTAAAGGTTATTACCATGTTAATGATTTCGTAAATGATAACACACCTTGGGAATGAAATGCTCGCTCCAGTCTAGTTCAAGAGTATCGTTGTCAATAATAGGAATTGTGAAATTGTAAACATCTGGAAAATTAAAAAAAAAAAAATAATAAATAAAGCAGATCAAGTCCCGCTGAGTTTCTGACGCCGGTTCTTCTCAGGTCTGAGGCATTAACTTTAGCGAACCGGTGGTAAATTAAATTAATTATTTGACGTTCAAAAAATGAAGCTAGTACTTCTTATTTTGAATAAAATTGTTTTGACTTTGACTTTGACTTTTAATAAAAGTGAATAAGTACTTTTCGTCAAAAATCATAATATATAATATATAGTTTCATTTGTATCTAACCAATGTCATATAGATTAATGAGACCAAATTTGAAAGTATTTTAAGCGTGGCGAAATTCACAACGGAGCTTCACCTTATTACCAGAATGAAGAATATGAAAATATCTAATTCTCCCCTACTGAGAACCGAACCCATAAACGCGATGGCATTGCATGTATTGCGATGGCATTACAGGGAAAACATATATAAGAAAGGAAAGGAAATATATATCGTTTGACATTAACATATCGCAAATACATATATATGACATGTTAAGTCATACAATAATGCTTCAATTATATCTATATAATTGTAGTTCCATATCAATTAGCAATAGATTATAATATTCTAGATTCCGAGCGCGTCGGAAGCAATATCGCTTAATATGTTCATTATAATATTCCATTACATACTAACATTACAATATTATTACACATTCGCTTAAATATCTGTAAATGCAATTTTCTTTGATGCAATGGGTCTTTGGATACAATTCGCAATCAAAAAGAATTTATGTAAAAATATATTTATAAATATACTTTTTAGCCTCTCACTTATAACATCGAATCGCGGGAACCTAGTGTTAAGATGGGCGGAAGTCAACGCCGTGCGTTTGCCTAGTTGCCAGGGCGAAGAAAGTGGAAATGAAAATATTCATATTCCTCGAGTGGGAATCGAACCCACAAACCTTCCACGTACACAGACAGGCAGACGCAACACCTCTACGTCACGACGGTCCTCTGTATTAAGCATATTATCAAAGAGCTTAATGTTAAAAAATTCTGTTTCATTCCGTTTCTTCTTTATTTTTTGTTTAATTTTTCTAGAATTAGCGTATTAAGTAGAGGAAATAAACCTATTTCCAGTCACTAAGCCACTGTGCTATAACGACTATGACAATATATTTATAACGCAATACAATCTACTTCCTAGCATAAACTACAATCTGAACGTAGAATGCTAAAATATGACGTGTTTTAAGTGCAGTTGAGTAACACTAAGAACACAGTTTCTCTCAATTTCTACAGAACCATGGTAAAACTGAATTCGTCGTTTTATCGAAATCACGAGAAATATTTATAAAATTGGGTAACTCTCCATGAAATTTATTATATCTAAATTTTAAACTTATTTCCCATCGTCTAAGGAAACTGGTGTGTGGCGTGTAAATAGCCTCCACCAGAGCGGGTTCCGTAAATCGGAGAATGCGTTATGGGCAGCGCCGTCAACTTATTTGTTCGGTGAAAAATCAAATAGCCAAGCAAAATCCACTAACCTGCGTAACGGTTTCCGCGGTCTCAAACTCTGCTGGTCTGATTCTTCGCCGTACAGCACTGCACCGGAATGTTTCAGGGTTACAAAACGAACTACGTTAATGTTCGTTGCAGCGGGTTAACTGTGGTAGTTGCGCATAAATCGGCAGCGTCTTCTCGAAAGCACGTAACTCGGCTGAGGTTTGAACAGTTAATGGCGGAACCAAAAAAAGCACTAGTAAGCGTGTCAGTATGCAGGTCAAAGGTTAACGCTGACCGCTTTGACCAATGAGCGGAGTCCATAGAGCACAGGTTGAATTTTACTGGGCCTTAACTGGTCACAGAACAAATAAGTACTAACTGCTCAACCAGAAACTATGGTTAAGAAATTACAGCGTTCAAAGGAAAATAATACTTTAAATCAAACGAATTGTAACTGCACTTTTAAAGTTTTAACACATGAAATTCTTTACTGAATTTTAAAACGATTGTAATATTAAACATGTACGAAGTAAATATCGTAGAGCGAATCTCAAGCACAAATAAGGTACGTACGATATATCGTTGTTTAATATTTATTATAGAAATAAAATACGAACTATCAACTTACAAACAACACATTCAGATCTCTTAGAACATATAGGTATATCTAAACTATTGAAATGATAGTTAATAATTAATTGACTAATGAGTTGAACCCCAGATTATTTATATTTTTAACATTTATTTTTACTTAAAACAAATAAAAAACATACAGCATTATTATTATCATAAAATACTATTCTAAACAGATCTTTGTTTTCCCCAATTTTACTTACTTTTTAAATTAATTTTAAATACATATATACATATACAATTCTATATATATATATATATATATATATATATATATATATATATATATATATATATATATATATATATATATATATATATATATATATGTATATATATATATATATATATATATATATATATATATATATATATATATATATATATATATATATATATATATATATATATATATATATATATATATATATATATATATATATATATATATATATATATATATATATATATATATAGAATATATATATATATATGTTTGGTGGACAAACTAAGAGAGTTTCATTTATAAAATTATTGTTTAATGAAATTATTAAACGCTAATATTTTATAAGTAATGAACCAAAATGTTACCTTCAAAGCTGCATCATAGCTGCATCAATAATCATAATTACGTACGTGAGTACTTTAGAACAAAATCAATAGTTTGATAAGCTTCGATGTGATGTAACACACCTTCTGTACTGACTTTCTTTAAAAAACGCCAAATACCGACTGGCACGGTTACTGAAGGAACTGAACAAAAAACTAAAAGTAAATCAATATAATGATAGCCTTACTGTTACAATGTTCATGATTCGACACATAGAAAATAAACGACTTTATATACAAGCTTGCTTAAAACTTTAACTTAATAGTTATTTAAATTTTATTAATATAATAAAGTTTTTGGGGTTCCATACGTTAAAAGCTACTAATTGAACGTTTATAGGATCATTTTGACCATTTTCTCAGATCTTTTGCTGAAATTAGTCTTCACTATCTAGATCCATTATCTCTTTTAGGTTGAAGCAGAGATGAATTCAATCTTCTAATTCAACGCAATAAGAAAATAATTTATTTCCGTCTTGATAGTTGTCTTGTCCATGCCATTGATATTTCACGAGAAGTTAGAACTTACCATATGAATGGTAAGTTCTAATATCTGGCATATGGCATATAGGTCTAGATACATCTTAGAAATAACACGATAAACTTAGCCATTTTCTTACAGAATATGTGCAAACGCCCACAATTTTATGTCAACTTTTGGTTATCGTTCACTTACAATCATGAAGTTACGGGGCTGGTTGTGTTTTGTAATTGAGAGATTTTTTACTTGTGACACAATACAACATCTAATATATTAAACTAATAAAGCTGTCGTGACACAGTTACACAATCTCGGTGCGTATGTGTTGGTGCGTTGGATTACATCTATATTTTTTTGACGTGACAACGTCTTAAATTAGGTTGCGGCTCGGAGTCACTCATGAAAAAGTGTAACGCCCGGTAACGTTACGATGCGTCACCGAACTATAATTGGTCCGCCGCGCGTATCACTTGACACGTGATAGACTTGACTTTTGCAAGACACATTACAGCAGAAACACTTACTTTCATTTCATATTTCTCCTATCATTGTCCTATCCTCAACAAAATCACTCAAATAGGAATTAGTTAAGTTTAAGTTTACATGTACAATGCTTTAGTGAACAAAATATATTTTCTATAGTTAAAATTTGTGCAATTCTTATTTTCATTCAATTCCTTGTTCCTATTGTGCAATTTAATTATATTTATATCAATAAATATTCTACCGAGAAAAAGACCTTGTCACGTAAAATCTTCGCCCGTAAAACCGACTTTACAGGCAACCATTTTTTAGCTTCACGCTTTATCCCGCATATTGCAGGGTAGGCAGAGGGAACTGCAGGAACCATATGAACCTAGTGTTAACACATTCCGTTGCTTAGTTCCTGCTTTCTCCGTCCCTGCGTTCCGCCTTTATCAAGGCATTGCGTGTTGAGTGGCGGAACTCAACGTAGCGCTTTTGCCTAGTTTCTACAGCAGAGAAAATGGAAATAGAAATATCCACCTTCCCCGAGTGGGAATCGAACTCCCAAATCATTAGTATCATCATAGTTTACATGTAGACGCTATTTCTCTACGCTACGACGGTCCTCAACATGTATATCTAGATTTAATGGTACAATTAAACAGAATGTTCTAACAATAGGTTATCTTTTTCTAAAATTTTATGGTGAGTATTAATTTAACTCATTAGTTAACTTCAGGCGTTCATATCTACAAAAGTTTGAAGTAGAAACCAATCAATTTTCATTTCTTTGTACCTCCACTACACTTCGTCACATAGCTTTATACAAAATCACATACTAAATCTCCACTATACAATTTAGGCAATAGATATGAAATTAGCTAGAATCAATTAGGCAACAATTAATCACGAGCGCATCCGTTGCACATTCATCATAGCACTGTCGATCAATCTTATACACGATTCGGCCGTTTGCTGACCGAAATGCTTCGTTAACTTACGTTATATATAGACTTAGGTGGCATTATATATAAATCAAAATATATGAGATGTACAGCTTGAAATGTTTATGAGGTCATTTATATTATATATGTGTGAATATTTCAATTAAGTTAGCTTCATGCTATATCCCGCACATAGCCAGGTAGGCATAGGGAACTCCAGGTATTGTAGGAACCTAGTATTACGATACTCCGCTCCCTATATTCTGACTTTCAAGGCATTGCGTGTTAAGTGGCGGAACCTAACGCCATGCCTACTAGTCACGAAAGTAAAAAAAATAATATAAATTAATCCGTCCTCCCCTTGTGGGATTCGAACTCGTTGAAATGGAAAAAGGATGCAAAAAACAAAGCAATTTAGCATAAAAGTCACTAACTTACAGTACTCATCTCTCGTTGAGAATACTTTCATGTACTTCATGTCGGCATTTGGCTCCGATTATCGGTACACAAAATTCTAAGATTGAAAACTCAACTTAAGTATATATATTATAATAATGTATTAAGCCTATTGTTATGTACTTAAAAAGTATAAAAGACGTTACAAAAATCTTTATAATATAGATTTCCAAATACATTCTAGACCTTCACTTAAGCTTTGAAAATAATATTGAAGGCTAACTAATACTGAAGGCAGGTCAAGCAAAGAGCATGTGGTCCCACCAGGGGACATACAATGAAGATATTGAAAAATGGACACGAAGACAGTGACACGAAGAAACACGAAAGCTAAAGTTGAAAAAAATACTGTCACAATTGAATGACAACATTGAACGTACAAATCACATAACAGAAAGCCAGTAAAACATAGATTAAAAGTTAAATCGTTTTTATGTATCTATTTTTTATGTGTTGCGATGAAAAAATATTGCTGATAGAAGACATTAGATGCTTTGAATCACAAAATTTTCCCTAAGCATTTCATTTTGATCTTTCGTAAATAATTTAAAAATGTATATATATGTCACATATAGATGAATTTGAATACTTAGCTTAGCTTTAGACTTTATTTTAGCTTCACGCTTCATCCCGCACATGGCAGGGTAGGCAGAGGGAACTGCAGGAACCGTGGAAACCTAATGTTAAGACACTCCGTTTCTTAAGTCGCTTCTTATTCCGTCCCCGCTTTCTGCCTTTTCGAGGCATTGCGTTATGAGTGGCGAAACTCAACGCAGCGCTTTGCCTAGTTTGCCAGAGGGAAGAAAATGGATTTAGAAAAATCCACCTTCCCCGACTGGGATTCGAACTCAGAAACCGTCGCGTTACACGAGCTTTAGACTTAATTACCATAAATTCTCACGTATTTTGTACATACAAAATACACAACGCCTCGAAAAGGCAGAAAACGGGGAACGGAGTGTCTTAACACTAGGTTCCCGGTAGGTGCTATGTACGGGATAATGCGTGAAGTGCGTATTCTTAACGAACAAATAAAATATTTTATATAATCTGTAGAGAATTACTTTTATGTGTAAAAAATGTAACAATTCAAATGGATCTTTATGAATTATTCTATTATAATATTAATCAATTGACCTGTTTTCGCGACCGATGTAACTAAAACCAGCCATGTAGAAATTAAGATAACATGTAGAAATATATGTACAATACAATAGTGAATTAGGTTAGTATTTAATATAAATATACATTGATACGTTTGATAGTAGACAGATAGATGGATCCAACAACAAGTATATAGGCAAAGGGTACCTTATATTTAGTTTCTGGAGATTTTGTTACTCTTCTCGATCGCCACTTGCTGTAAGACTCGGGAGAACTGCATATCTCGAAACCAGGGATAATGTTTCACTGTCAACGGCCTGCTTTGGATAGCGGGTCAGGTAGGACAGAATAATATAGAAAGCATTAAGCTAAGAGGACTTAATGGTAGCGCAATGTAGGTTTGTACTGCCATTTTGAGTGACATTATTTTTTACTTTAAACACGATTACCACAAGTTTAATATATTGTAAATATGTATAGTGATGTATAAAAACGTACGTTCTACAAAGATATTATGAATTGCGGCGTAATAGTATAACTTAAAATATATCAAATATTGTTAATTCTTCTTTTAAAATATAATTAAATTTGAAATATTATAAAAAATAATTTAAGAAGCTACGTCATAGATTAACTTCACTCACTGAAGTAGTCACCGTAACAATTTCGCTTAGAGGCAGCAGCCAGTAGAGTAACAGACCACTTTATTTCTTAATTTTCACTCTCCAAATTAATATTAATAAGTAGACCTAAAGTTTCTTCTAATATATTACAATATATGCAATAACATATTCTAATTTATATAATCTTAAATACCCTAGTCTTGATTAATATAACCTAAAATGGAGTATTATGTAGATTAGTTAGGGCATAAATCCTCCTTTCATTCCATGCGGCCATTAATAATAATTTCGATCTCTGACTATACCATAATTTATGCGCTAATTGATTTCTACACTCAATTTCATTTGCGAGTAAACCGAAATGATCTGATGTGGATCGATTTGGGCGACGTTAATGGGAAACATAACTTGTGTGCTTTTATTAACGTAAATCCATAGGGTTTAAGCCTGGTAAATGATTCTAAATACAATTTTATATAGTAAGATGGTCAAGGGCCGTCGTGGCGCAGAGGCACAGCGTCTGTCGGGTGACGGCGGTTCGATTCCTAGTCGGGGAAGATAAATTAATTAATTTTCATTTTCTTTACTTTGGCAACTAGGCAAGCACTCAAAGAAGAAGATGGTAGAAAAACATGGTACGGGGTGTCTACACTCCTGTGTCTACACTGTCTGTCCTCACGATTCCTGTGGTTTAGCCTGCCTACCCACTATATAATATATGCTTATCCTGTAGGATAAAGCATAAAATTAAAGATGTAAATTTGACATGATGAACAGAAACACATGCAAATTTTATTACACAATTGTCACTGCATATCTCTTTCGCCTAGTTCACTACCAGTCACTTTTAAATACATGTCTATTGGGGGATCATTAACTTTTTTTATAGCATTTCTTCAGTACACTATGTTCTCGAAGGCTAACCAAAATTTCTTCCTCCACTAACTCTTTCATCGTATTTATTTTTATCATAATCAAATATTAATATCGAAAATTAAGTATCGTTGTGGGAAAATTTAGAAATATGTTTGTTTAATAAAGGCAATAGATGTTAATTCTAAATATATACATATACGTAATCCCATAAAATTAGACATAAATACGGCGTTGGTTTCAACCACTCACTGACTCACTCACATAGCTTAATTAGTCGTAATCGCATAAATGAAATTAAAAATGTATAGAAAATGGTTTTCATTAAAAAAATCACAGTAATAATTCAAAAATTACCACCGTTCCTGACCTAATAACTTACCATAAAACTCATCAAACATCCGAACTTGCAACCCTAATGAATAACGCTATTAATTACAAAAAGTTTGTTATCATGTAAAGTAGAATTACGTTTCGGTCATAAATCAAGAACATAAATATTAATGTTGCCATCTCAAATGGCTTGATATTAACATATAACATTCCTGTCATGTAGGCATCCTAACGTGACTTTTGTGCTAAAAATTCGTTTTACCTTAAATAATTTTAAAATTCATAGTAGTCATAATATATGAAAACGTTTTAGAATACATACATATATTGGCATTGATGTGGCTTTAAATTTTTATGTATTTAATTTATATATCTGTACATATATTATTAAAATTCGAGAGTCAGTTTTAGATTTAAAAATAATTTTATCGTGCTTATTACTGACATAACCGGTAAAACTTATCATTTATTTGCTTTTTTTAAATCTTGTCCTCTTGATTTTTATAACACAATACGATAGAAGAATCCATGGAGCAACTTTTAAGCTTTTTTATACCGCAGTTCCCGCAAGATCGAGAAGAAACGATACTGAAGACATACACGAATCCCTTCCCGCCCATATAAAACATGAAATATTTTACAAACAAAGTAATTTAAAATAAACAGAGAAATAAGTACACATTACATACTATGCAGAGAAAATACGAGAACATCGATCAAGTGAGCGAAGACGCAAGCAGCTTGCTAGTTTTTAAATGACATAATTTATAGCCTTTATATTTGTTTCCTTTAAGATTAGGTCTTACGCATTTCAGATAAAAAAGAGAATATAACAAGCATAAAAACGTATAAAAACACTACAAATTATAAGCTAGCATTTGAATAAAGTTTAAAAAAAAAACATTTCTAAGCATATGCTAATAGCATTTAAAAAAATTATAGAAATACTGAAGCCATTTTAAATAAATTTTCTAACCTATCAATTGTCTACTAAATTTGGGTGGTCTAGTTTCTCGCGTCCAATTCAGTTATCCGACCGAGTAAACAACAACTTGTACGTAAGTATGGAGATAGGTAAAGTTTTATCCAGCTTATCTCATACTTGGCACTTGGCCGAGTGTTCGTGGTCAACACTGCATACTATTCAATTCACATATTCGGAGTAGTTGAATTTAAAAATATGCTTTCTTTGAAATTTTAAATTTAAAAGATGATTTTTGATTGTTCTTTTAGGATTGTTTTACTTGAAAACTTATGTTTTAAAGCTGAAAAAATTATCAATTTGTATTTATTTTGAAATTATGTTAAATATAACATATTATGAGGTCCATCGGAGCGTAAAGGTCTGCGTGCAAACGTGACGATTTGTGATCATTGTTATCATTTCTATTTTCTTGTCTCTGGCAACTAGCCAAAGCGCGGCGTTTACTTCCGACCCGCAACACCCAACGCCTCGCAAGACAGAACGCAATGTATTAACACTAGGTTTCCACAATTCCTGCGGCTCCTTCTGTCTATCCTGCTGTGAGCAGTATAAAGCGTTTAATTAATTTTTTTTTTTATAATTTTAATCAATATTAAAAGGAAATTTATTTTGATGATAAAAAAGTGGCGTTAAGTTCCACAATTCAATATGTTTAAAAGTATAATCTTTGCTTACTCTATGGGTACCTCCAACTATAACTAAAAAGACTAAAACCCATAGCTAAAAATAAATGAAAAAGAGAGGCAATAACTTTATATAAACTTTCTTTATATTAAACAGAAAATAAATATAGAAAAAATATACCTACATTTCAAATAACATTAGTTAACACCTGCCATTGTACAAAAAGTCGAGCGGTAAATATGACTAAAACGTAAGACCATTTCATTCATACATTTCTCATGAAAAAGAAGCCTTTGTTTTGCTCTTTTGGATATTTAATTTAAGGGAAAAGAAGATTTGATGGCGTTATATGATTTAATTTTCGTTTTCCTTGAAATGTTATAAACGAGTTTCTTGCTCATGTAAATAAATGTATCATAGTAAGCTTATACACGTTGTGATCGAGTATTAGTGATGAAAATTTCTTGTTGTAAATTATTATTTGAATTTATTTTGTAAAGAAAATCGTCGTGGCGTCCACCTGTAAACGCGACGGCATGTGGTTTCGATTCCCACTCGGAGAGAATGGATTTTTTCATTTCCATTTTCTTCGCTGTTGCATTTAGGCAAGCGCAGCGTAAAGTCTGCCACATATAGGTCTCAAAAATGGCGGCGAGCAAGGGAATGGAGTGTCTTAACACTAGGTTTTCATGGTTCCTGCTGTTCCCTCTGTCTACCCTGCTATAATGCGCGATAAAGCTCAAAAAAAATACTTGTATGTGTGTGGAAATAGAATGTATAAAAATCATTATATCTTAATTAACACAGTATGATCTAATTCTGTATGACATTCAAAAATATGAGCATATTTTCATATTAAATGTAAAAAATTAAGTTTAAATGCTCCTATGTTATCATATTGGCTTAGAAATTTCCACCAGGTAATGTTGAGAAAATGGTCTTGTTACGCAGACTTACATAGACGATAATTAGACATACAGTTAATAAAGTTATTCTATAAGGATTATCGTTTTGAATTCAAAAAATGAATATCAATAGAACTTTTTCCCTGAAATGTGGCTTGAGCTTGACTCGACCCAATACCACATAAAGTTGGGAATCGGGCATGCATATTTACACTACCTGTTACATGCGGCTTCGCTGTCGCGGTCAAATGTAAATAATTAAGTGATTCACAGGACTCATAAGTACCTGAGTTAACTATGACCGCAGCGACAGTGGATTGTATGGAAATGACGTTTCGTAATGCTTTTCTCGAAAAATGTTCAATCAAAAATACCTAATTGTTTCTAAGATCAGCGTGTTGAAGCTATGTTATATTCCGCCTTATAGATTATAACCAAATCTCTACTAATCTAGTAGAAATTTGGTTCTTTCAAGAATAGGCTTTAAAATGTTAATAAACATGTAAAATTACTTTACAAAGTAAAGAAAAGACACTTTAAATTATATTCCAATACAAAATTATTTAAATTATTTTAAATATGTTTAATTTTTGTTTTTTTCTTTACTTTATATGTTATTATTATTTTTTTTATTTCTTAGTAAACCTAATAATCTAGATTACTAAAGTATTTATTTTCAATTTATGTAGACGTACATATATGTGTACATGTATGTATATGTGTATATATGTATGTATATGTACATATGTGTATTTATGTATGTATGTTTAAAATCGTATATTTATTATATATATTTTATTAATATATATCCCATGTATGTATGTATATAAGTATATGTTGTACATTTAATGCACTACTCATTCTTATACTACTCCTACATCCAAAGGTTGCCTCACTCTCTCACTTGGTCAGACCTTGGTTGAGTCGGTCTTGGTTGAGGTCACCTTTTTGTGCTTTTATTAATTTTTGTTTGTTTTACTCCTAATGCTATATTTCTAGTTAGTGCAATAAGGAATATTATTATCATTATTACAAACTAAATTGAATGGAAAATGGGGAACGTAGTGTCTTATAGTAGGTTCTGATTTTCCCTGGTTTATTGTTGGTGGTATTTTCTAAGAACCAAAAATTTTTAAAACATAATATTATGACTTTTGGAAAATGGATTGGATTGGATGGATTCACTTCTCTTGGACGGTTTCCAAGTGGCAATATATTGATATAAAGATGAAAAAAGTATATTTTTCTTCCCTACGATTATTGTGGAATATATTTTAAAATCAATAAAACTATCGTAAAATATATTATTATAATATCTATAGTGAAGACTATAAAAGCTGTTGAATTTTATTAAAAAAATGGAACGTAAAATGATCGCAGCCCGCTCTTCTTAGACAACGCTCTGGATTGCTCGAGTTTAAAATGTACTTGTACGCTCAATTTTTAGCGAAAATAAATGTTGCTCTCGTAACTTTATATATATATATATATATATATATATATATATATATATATATATATATATATATATATATATATATATATATATATATATATATATATATATATATATATATATATATATATATATATATATATATATATATATATATATATATATATATATATATATATATATATATATATATATATATATATATATAGGATATATATATATATATATAGCTTATCATACTTTTTATAGTTATTAAAAGAAAGGTTAAACCTTTTCCTTACTTCGTTATGACGAAAAAATAAAACCTTACGTTGAAACTGAAATTGTAATATATTTTTAGGGATATCTTTATCTTCACTCATTTATGATATTTACCGGAGTATATTACTTTATTACTTTTTACTTCTCTATAACGGACGTAGCAGATTGTAATGAAAGTATCAAGACTTAATCTTTGTGTTCTGCTCTCTTCTAGAATAGAACTTCTTAGTGGTAGAACTTAATGCTTAATTAGTCTTTTGTGGGGGTAACAACTATAAGAAGCAGGTTGCAATCCCATTGCGTTCAAAATTTTTTTTCTTAAATTGGTATTATTGGTAAATTTTTATCGTAAATCTTTTCATTAAGTAATTTTCTACTCTTAATGTAGATTAACACTTTAAATAAATTATTTACGAAAATATATTCTTACTTACCAAACGATTTTTCCTTGCAATTACGTCGTGGCGCAGAGGCGCAACGTCTGCCTGTAACGCGACGGTTACTGGGTTCGATCCCCAGTCGGAGAAGATGGATTTTTCTATTTCCATTTTCTTCGCTCTGGCATCTATGGCAAAGCGCGGCGTTGAGTTCCGCCACTCAACACGCAATGCCTCGAAAACGGCGGAAAGTGGGGACGGAGTAAGCAGGGACTAAGTAACGGAGTGTCTTAACACTAGGTTCGTATGGTTCCTGCAGTTCCCTCTGCCTACCCTGCCATGTGCGGGATAAAGCGTGAAGCTAAAAAAATGTTTATTTAATAATTTAAAAAAAATGTAAATATAAATGTTGAAAAGTTGATTGATTGGAACGTATAGCTTCGTGGTGAGAGCGCTTCAACAATTTCAATTAGACTCAGGTTCAAATCCCGTACAATCCCGTTCATATAAACTTTATGTTACTATTAAATATGTTTCCCATTAACCTACAGAATAATGTAGATTGGTTTCGATAAAAAACAAACTGATTTCATAATATTACAATCTATCTATAACTATAGGTACATTAGTAAAATTTGAAGGCATCATCTACGTAGTAACTATAACATTTGTTATCTACACCAGAAGGCAAACAGTATAGCCGTATTAACAAAAGCCATTACCGTAAAAGAGGTTATTTGTAATGCGCATGAAATGACCGTGTCCGTGTTAAATAACACGGTTACAATATAATAGCTGTTACGCGACTATTACGCTCATACATCACTTAGTTTTAAAATGAACAGAACCACAAAATGTCTGTATAATAAAGTTTAGATGAGGTGGTATTACGTATGATGAATACGTATATATGTATACTTGTAAATTATATAACGTATATATATACACGAAAAGTAAAGTTGTGTTATTTAATAAAAAATTATTTTGTTTTTTAAAAAAAGTATTTGCAATAAAAATTAAAACTTGCAAATGTACATGTGTGTAGTGTGTGTGCATGTGTGTGTGTGTGCGTGTGCGTGTGCGTGTGCGTGTGTGTATGTGTGTGTTAAATACTTGCCAAGTGTAAGAGAGTGTTAAAAGGTACCGTAATCCGATAACGGTTTTGTTTTATAAGAGTAATAAGATTCGGTGCCTAAACGGAACGATTGTAAGTTAAAACATGGCGTTAAACGCTGTAATCTCACACAATATATTAAAAACCAAAATTGACAAAAAATGCAAGAAATGACCGAAATGTCCTTTCGTAATTAAGAATAATCACCCAAAGCAAATTACGATTATCGTATACACATCGATACATCCTAATAGCGACACAATGATACCAATTAATAATTATGGTTAATTATAACACTAAAAGGACATCATGTACGCAGTTCTGATCATCGATTACCGAGCTAGTGATAGATCGTGGTCAGAACCACGCTAATGTATCATTAGCAGTTAATGTTACAATAACTCAATATGCACACATTAATCACTTATTAGTTTGTTAGAAGAACATATTTATAGTAATATTTTTTAGTAAATCGTTGATTTAATTTGTAGGTTCGATTCCCACTCGGGGAAGATGGATTTTTCTATTTCCATTTTCTTCGCTCTGGAAATTAGGCAAAGCGCGGCGTTGAGTTCCGCCACTCAACACGCATTGCCTCGGAAACGGCGGAAAGGGGGGACGGAGAAAGCAGGGACTAAGCATAAGCAACGGAGTGTCTTAACACTAGATTTATATGGTTCCCTCTGCCTACCCTGCCTTGTGCAGGATAAAGCGTGAAGATATAAAAAAAATGATTTAATAGTCGCCTCAATAATTTTTAGGATCTTGTAGTAAATTTTAGAGAAATGACGGCGGCGTTGAGTTCCGCCATTTAACACTGATATTCATTTTGATCTGAAAATGAAGTACAGAGTGTCTTAACAATAGTCGATAATAAAACGGGAAGCTACAAATAAACAACATATCTTATAAAATATAGTGGTTAATATTACTCGCGAAAAGAAAACGAAACCACTTTTTTTCCTTCCATCGCTATTCTCTCTCATTCATCTATATTCTTGGCGCATTATGCTCTACTCAAGTATATGTTTACTCTGACGGCTATTGGTCCTTAAACAGCTGTGTCTAAGCCACTGCAAAACTGCAAAGGATAGAAGAAACCTATAAACATAAAAAATAGAGGCTCAAAATCTCCGGGTCACTATCATACAGTAAAGATCGCAGATCAATTTAAAGAAAGCAAGATTGGTTAGCAGTATGTGATCAGAAAACTACAGGCGTTAGACGAAGGCAATTCAGACGATTTCGTTTTATGCTACCCCCGTGAATAAGACCGCTTGTAGAGTGACCATGCCTTTGATCTTACATCAAATATGTAAATACAAATTAAACTTGTTAATTAAATTTTCATTTGATTTCTCGAACTGTTTATGTAAATGATATCTTGAAAATGTATATATTAGAAAAATTTAAAAAAAGGGGTATAAAATATAAATACTTTTCCAATGTATACAGTACATTTTTCACTGTTGTTTAATCCTCATGGTGCAAATATAATAAGTCTGATTGAATATATGAGTACTTGGATCTTAAATATTATCTCAAAACATAAACATTGAACAACTACTTCATATTCAAAACATCAAATAGCGACATGTTTCGGCCGAATGCAAAATGCTTAAAAACAAATATTTTCACCAACACTGGAAGAAAATTTTAATTTTTGATCCTTTCATTTTGTTGGCTTCACGCTCTATTCTGCTTAGGTAGGCAGAGGGACCTGCAGAAACCTTAAGAACCTAGTTGGACACTCTGATCCCTATATTCCTATGCTTTAAGAAATTGATTATAAACCCTCTTAAAATATTTACTTATGCATAGACAATAATACTAGGACAAAGAAAATATTATTTATTACTACTGTATGTACTTATTATTTGGAAAATAAACTGATCGATTATATTTTAACAACATTATCCGATGTTATCAAAAAGTATGCAATTCCACTAATCGATGACTGGCATGTCGACTACTGCACTAAAAGACCCTAATAAATATTTATGTAGGAACATTCGCTATGTTAAAGCTGGTATTTCATGAAAATACTTCGTAAATACACAAGACTTGATAAATTTCGGAGTTATTGCTAAGAAACTTATTATGTCATATCGCATGACTTATCATATCGTATTGATTTTTAATTGCCATTACTAAGAAAACTACTAGCAAAAGTTATCACTTAAATTTTCAGTTTTGAATTTTACTAATAAGCTTAAAATAGGAGATTTTTAGCGTCAGTATTATAAAATATAAGTTTTGTAAATAATTCTATAAGAATTGGACTATAAAATATAGTTCAATTGTTATAAAATAGCCTTCTCATAGTCACTTTCACTGTGTAATACAACGCATTGTGTATGCATATATGTACATATGCATATATATTTTGTCCATAGTGTTGTAGCCTTTTCGGACACGGGCTTATTTGGAAAATGTCGCGCAATACTATTAGTAACAACCACCAAACAAGCTTATAGACGTGGCTCAGGAATAGCACAATGAGAATTGTCTTCTTCAATACAGCTGAGTTACCTTTTTTTCACTTCTGATCCATGCCTGGAATAATTGTAATGATGATATCAAACAGTTTTTAAAGCGCCGCTATGGCCGCCTTGCTTTCAGATCGGTTTTGTGCTTCGCATTTCAACTTGCTCTAGGTTTTGCTATCATCTTCTTATCCGCAATGATGGCCCGCCGCCAAGTGTGTGTGAAGCAGCTTTGTTTTTATTTTCTTTGAAGGTTCCAGAATCTGATCGTGACCTCCTAAGAGATTATGTTCAAATCAACTAAATTTCCAGTACTTAATGTTGATATAGACTGGGATTTCATATACATCTACAAAATAAACAGATCATAAAAAATGTAAATTTTACAAAATTTTATAGTTACCATTTTACCAAAATTACTAATATTTTATAAAGCTTTACGGCTTGCAAATAAACGAGACCAAAGAGTCAGTCAATTATTTCCAACAAAATCAACTCAAGCCACTTGCAAACAGGAAAACAAATTTGCATATTAACAAATGCTTAGTTCACCCAATTTTCATGCAATAACAATACTGAACTTCCCATAGCCAATTACTAAGACAATCAAGGGTAGTATTAGTACAAAATGCTAGCTTGTTAGTTTGGCGAGTGTCCAACGCATAATTGCTTCTATATCTTATCATGCTGTGAACTAAGAATGTAATATATGGCAACATTACACTTTCAGTGTTAAATTATATTAAATTAAAGTAGATTTTGGCGGTTTAATTATTATTTTGATATTATATAAAATAAAAAAAATATTTTAATAATACAGTAGCTATAATCAGGTAAGATATATGTATACAAGTAATCTCTTCCTTGCCATAATAATATGGCAAGGAAGAACCTAAAAGTTTTTAAGAGCTTTAAATATAGAAAGAGACACGAGAAATTATAACTTTAACGTTCAAATTGAGGTTAAATTTAATCTCAATTTAAAATAATCTTAGATAGATATCAAGTTCGTATATAATCTAAATATATTTTAACCTAAAATAGACTGCAATCCTAAGACGAAATAGTGCAGGGACTGCGTCTGACTGTAAATGCAATACTTGTGGATGCAATCTTCGGTCTGGAGGAGAATTTATTTAATTTTTCATTTTTCAATCAAATCAACAAGAGTAATCGCGCTAGCTCAAAACAAATTGCGGCAATGTAACATTATTATATTAAAGTTATAAATAGTTGGAGAGAATCGATGGGTTGTGGGTTCCATCCCAGTTGAGGTTGAATGAATTATGTTCATTTTCGCTCTGATAACAAGGCAAAGCACGGCGTTGAATTCCGCCACTCAACACGCATTGTACCGAAAGGTGCAAAGCGCAGAAAGAATTATCGTGACAGTAGGTTCTTTCGGTTTTACGTTTCAACGGTGTCTACTGTTTCCTTTCCATACCCTGCCATATACAGTTTGAAGTTATAAAAAAACTGTTATATATTCATCGCACTCCCTTATCCTGCTATAGAATAGATTTATAAGCTGAAAATTTATAAATAAAATTGTAGCTTAAAGAAAAACGAGCATAACAATATCCTACAAATTCACTGCTTTCCAAGATATAAATGTAATGTAATATATTTAAGACTTTTTCACATTGAAATATTCTGGTCTCACATTTAAGCTAGCTTTGTCGTGATTCCCACTGAATGTGAGCGTCTCGAAATTTGGCACACGAAATTAAACATAGCAGAAATAGGCAACTTTTACCCTTAGACATGTAAATTGAAATTCTTACAAATCTTTCTCACTGTGGTACATTCGAAAATATAAAGTATATTTTCGAATGTACCACATATTAGAAAGATTTTATATTGAAATGAAATTTTCCGTCGCTTTGGCATAACGTAAAGTGAAGCATTGGGTTCTATTTATCTCGCAAAGCCTTGAACCGCGGAGAAAAGTTCTGGGAGGAGAAATGGGTTTAATTTCCACTACAAAGAATATACACATATATATATATATATATATATATATATATATATATATATATATATATATATATATATATATATATATATATATATATATATATATATATATATATATATATATATATATATATATATATATATATATATATAGCCAACAAAATAAAAGGATCAAAAATTAAAATTTTCTTCCAGTGTTGGTGAAAATATTTGTTTTTAATCATTTTGTGTTCGGCCGACACTTGTCGCTATTTGATGTTTTGAATATGAAGTAGTTGTTCAATGTTTATGTTTTGAGATAATATTTAAGATCCAAGTACTCATATATTCAATCAGACTTATTATATTTGCACCATGAGGATTAATCAATAAGAAAAATATAACTTCAACAACAAAAGTACAGTAGATACATTGAAAAAGTATTTATATTTTATACCCTTTTTTTAAATTTTTCTAATATATACATTTTCAAGATATCATTTACATAAAAAGTTCAATAAATAAAATTAAGATTTAATTAACAAGTTTAATTTGTATTTACATATTTGATGTAAGATCAAAGGCATGGTCACTCTACAAGCGGTCTTATTCACGGGGGTAGCATAAAACGAAATCGTCTGAATTGCCTTCGTCTAACGCCTGTAGTTTTCTGATCACATACTGCTAACCAATCTTGCTTTCTTTACATAACGCTTTGGCATAACGTAAAGTGAAGCATTGGGTTCTATTTATCTCGCAAAGCCTTGAACCGCGGAGAAAAGTTCTGGGAGGAGAAATGGGTTTAATTTCCACTACAAAGAATATACACATATATATATATATATATATATATATATATATATATATATATATATATATATATATATATATATATATATATATATATATATATATATATATATATATATATATATATATATATATATATATATATATATATATATATATATATATATATATATATATATATATATATATATATATATATATATATATATATATATATATATATATATATATATATATATATATATATATATATATATATATATATATATATATATATATATATATATATATATATATATATATATATATATACCACCTGGTAGGAGGCCGTCCCACGCTGCGCTTGCCGGTACGTGGTCTCCACTCGAGAACCTTTCTGCCCCAGCGGCTATCAGTTCTCCGTACTATGTGCCCTGCCCATTGCCACTTCAACTTACTAATATATATATATATATATATATATATATATATATATATATATATATATATATATATATATATATATATATATATATATATATATATATATATATATATATATATATATATATATATATATATATATATATATATATATATATATATATATATATATATATATATATATATATATATATATATATATATATATATATATATATATATATATATATACATATATATATATATATATATATATATATACATATATATATATATATATATATATATATATATATATATATATATATATATATATATATATACACTCCAAAATGTTTAAGGGAAATGACAGTAAGTATACAGACAATTTATTCCACCAATGTAGGCCACGATGTCTTCAAAGACAAATTAGTTACTCACAAACGTGGAACTTAATTACGACGACCTAACGACGTTACTCTTCATCTTATTCATAATGAATATTGCGATATAAATAAGGATATATATGTCTTATGTTTATTTTAGATAATTTTATGTAAAGGAGAGTGTCTTTAATTATTTGGGTACTTATAAGGTAACTATTTTTGTGATTTTAAAATGTTAGTCTGCCCTAAGAATAAAAAAAGTCGTCAGGAAGTAGGTACAATTTTAACACCGTTGAATTTGACCCCGCGTCTCCTGGAAACCGTTTAAGGAAACGGTCTAAGCTCACTAAGCCATGAGGTCTTCATAAAGCTTAATAGTTTTCTTTACGTCCTTCTATAATATATTACGTTCAACGTTATCAGGATCTCTGTAGAGAGATTTTTACTTTTTACTGATAACTTGTTAAAACACTAATAATAATAATACTTGAAGAAGAAGAAGAAACTTCATTAAGAATAGATTTTTCAAAAGGCTTTCTCTTGAGTTCAAATAAAAGTCATGGAGTTGTATTTGACATTCTGGATTCCTTAAGTGACTTGACCGTATTATTATGTTGACTACATTGACATGATGTGATATATTATACTTTCTATGTAATCCACTATAAGTAAACACTAACATGATTCTTGTTACCTGCCTCCATAAATAGATTATAATGAAAAAGATTTTTTTAATAGAATCCTCACTTCCCGTTATATGATCGTTCCACTAAAATAAACTCTTTAACTATATAAATTAACTGAAACTATTAAAGTATAACGTGTCTCTATCTAATTTTACCTTAGACTAAGTCAGCTATTATGATCTATAATTATATTCTAAAACATTTGAGTACAATCAGTGCACATAACTAGTATGCCCATACAGGATAAAAGTGCTGAAAAAGATCAAAACAACACGGCGGTACAACGTTAATTGCAAATTATTGTGCGGCACACCGCAGCACGCCCCGGTGTTGTCAAAAACTCGTCGAGGCATTACATTGGATGGTTTTATGTAATTAAATTATATAATTACATTAATAATTTAGATTATCATTTTTTATTCGTTTCACGTTTTATCCGACTTATAGCAGGATAGGCAGAGGGAAACGCGGGAACACTTTTAAGGATAAGATTCTACTTTCTCTTAAAATTTTGACAAAGCGCTCTGGCAATTACGAAAGCGCAGTGTTGAGCTCCACTTAATACGCAATGCCTCGTTTTATGGAAATAGGGAAACGAGTGTCTAAACATTTGTTCACACATGTGTGGAATAATGCTTGAAGTTAAAATTATAAAATTATGCTGAAACGTAAAATTTTTATTTATGTGATAGGCTGCACCTATCTTACTTTTACAAAAGACAGATAGCAAGTATGCTATCATATTATATACATATTAACTTAGCCAGTACTATGGCTATAAGTACGACTGGTCCTATTGAACAGAATAAATTGTCTAATTGTTTAGAATCTGTTCCAATTCATTTAAATTAAATAGTAAGACAAAAGAGGCCATCTCTGGCAGTAATTCATTCTATAATAAATGCGAAGAAAATGTACTTAAAAGTAAACAAATTTATAATGATAGTGACACTACTAACTTGGTGCACCAAAACATACAAGGTATGCTTAGTAAAGATTTGGAAATTGAATTATTTCTAAATAGTAATAATATCCATATACTTTGTATTACAGAGCATTGGCTTAGAAAAAGTGAGGCTATCTTCAGCTTTAAAAATCACCAAGTAGTTAGTATGTTCAACAGAGATAAAGCTATTCGAGGTGGCTCCTTAATTATTTTAGAAAAAGCATATAAATTTAAAGAATGTAAGGATATTGTGAGCCTCTTTGTTGAGCAAACTATTGAAATGGCTTGTGTCGAGCTTGAGCATCTCATTATTGTAAGTGTGTACAGACCTCCCACTGGATTATATGAGCACTTTGAAACTGTTCTGGAACAAGTACTTGTAAAACTATCTGGATCTAAGAAGAATTTAGTTATATGTGGTGATTTTAATATTAATTTGCTTGACAATTCCACCACTTGTATTAGATTCAGATCGTTGTTAAAGTCCTATAACCTAGATAATTTATTTCTGGAGCCAACACGAATTACTTGTAGTACAGCTACATGTATTGATAATATTTTTACAAATGCTGTACCCAAAGATAAATCTATAATTAATATTTTAAGTTCAGATCATTGCGGACAGTTGGCTTCTTTTTATTTTAATAAAAGTAAAATTAATAAAAATCATAAAATTGTGTGTATACCGATGACAACTGGTCGTGTACAAAAGTTTAGAAGTAATATTATAGCACAAATTAAATACTTAAAAAATATTAATAGTGAACCCAACTTGTCATTTGGGAATTTTTTCAATCTTATAAATAATGAATTCAAAGCTATATTTACTTCTAAAACTATTAACTCTGGGGGTTTCTTGTCTTTTAATGACTGGGCGACTGTGGGAATACATAAGAGTAGGCGAAGGTTATATGAACTTTATGGTGAAAAAACATATAACCATAGTAAATCATTTAATGACTATGTTAGGACCTACTCTAAAATATTTAGAAAAGTATGTTCCATGGCAAAATGTATACACATAAAAAATAAAATTAAAAATTCTGTGGATAAAGTTAAAATGACATGGAACATAATAAATTGTGAGACTGGAAAGACTAAGAACCGCAAAAATAAAATTAAATTGAAAATTGATAATGGTTATACCACTTCAGAACAAGAAGTTGCTTGTACTTTTGAGAAGTTCTTTGCTGATATTCCAGTCTCTACAACCGAGGCTCTTATATCTTCCACAACCGTCGCCGAATCATTGCTTAGGGGGAACATAGAGGAACGCAATGTAAATTTTAAATTTAAATTAATAAATTCAAAAGAAATTGTTAAGGCCTTTAAGTCCCTTGATATAAAAAAAACAGTAGATTTATGGGGCATTTCTGTTAAACTTATTAATTACATTATAGACGGTATTGCTCCCCAACTCGCGACTATATTTAATAAATGTATAGAATATGGTGTGTTTCCTGACCTAATGAAATATAGTAAAGTCATACCCATTTTTAAATCAGATAGTACAGACAATCCCAACAACTTTCGACCGGTTGCTGTACTACCCTCATTTAGTAAAATTTTTGAAAAAATCATTTTAAATCAAATATCAGAGCATTTTCGTGTATATAATCTTTTGCACAATAAACAGTATGGTTTTACTAAGGGTCGCTCTACTGCAGACGCTGGAATAGCTCTACTAAAGAATATCTATGAGGTCTGGGAAGGGTCGCAGGATGCTCTTGGTATGTTCTGTGACCTGTCCAAGGCCTTTGATTGCGTTCAGCACTCTACATTGGTCATGAAGCTACATCATTACGGCATAAGAGGACGTGCTCTCGATCTTCTGAAGTCTTATTTGTCTAACAGGTTTCAGAGGGTTGATGTTAATGGCAAGAGATCCCCTGGGTCATTAATCAGTATGGGAGTTCCACAGGGGTCTATTCTTGGTCCTTTCCTGTTTTTAATATATATAAATGATTTACCATATTTAGTTGAAAGGAGCCACGAGATAGTATTGTTTGCGGATGATACTTCATTAATTTTTAAAATGAAAAGACAACAAAATGTATTTAACGATGTAAACAATGCCCTCTCGAAAGTAGTACACTGGTTTAGTGCTAATAATTTACTATTGAACAGTAAGAAAACTAAATGTGTTATTTTTAGAACGCCCTGCACGAAAATTGTGAAAACCAATGTACTCTTAAATGGTGAAGCCGTTGATCCTGTTGATTCTACGGTTTTTCTCGGTATCACCATTGACTCCAAATTACAGTGGGGAGCTCATATTAAGGGATTGGCGAATAGACTTAGCTCAGCAGTTTTTGCAGTTAAGAAAATTAGATCCTTGACTGACGTAGAAACGGCTCGCCTTGTTTACTTTAGCTACTTTCATAGTATTATGTCTTACGGCATCATACTATGGGGTAATGCAGCCGGTGTTAAATCAATTTTTGTTTTGCAGAAGCGAGCTATTCGTGCAATCTATAATCTAGGACCTAAAGATTCTTTAAGGCAAAAATTTAAAGAAATAAATATATTGACCGTTGTATCTCAATATATCTTTGTAAATGTCATGTACGTTAAAAAGAATATTAATGATTTTGAGAAAATCGGTGATTCACATAATATGTATACTAGAAATAGGCTTAAACTTACAGCGCCTATAACTAGATTGCAACGAGTCCGCAATTCTTTCATGGGGCAGTGTGTACTCTTTTACAATAGGATCCCAGAAAACGTCCAACAATGCTCTATATCACAATTTAAAAGAATTGTGAAAAGACGTTTGTGTGTTAAAGGTTATTCTGATTAATGATTTTTTAAATGACAACACACCTTGGGAATGAGATGCTCGCTCCAGTCTGTATCAAATGTGTCATTATCAAAATGAATTAATGTAAAAATATTGACTACTTAAAAAAAAAAAAGTCCCGCTGAGTTTCTTGCGCCGGTTCTTCTCAGGTCTGAGGCATTAACTTTAGCGAACCGGTGGTAGTGTTTTTGACGTTCAAAAAATGAATCATGTATTCTCATTTTGAATAAAATTATTTGAATTTGAATTTGAATTTGAATTTTGTGAACGAGTACCTTATATACAAATTTTTGTCTACTATATTTTGTCAAGGGTGAATTTTCCTAAATTCTTTACTAGTTATCCGTTACTTTTCAAATGAAATATACCGAAAACTTTCAAGATTCTAGGTATCGTAATTGGGATGAATCAGTTCAATTAGAATTTTATACATAAATACATGTAAAACACGACAAATTTGACGTAAATATATGTTAAGCAAGACAGATTTATACAGAAATATATAATAATTAAGTAGAAACTGGTCTACTTTAAACAGCAGGTTGCAGGCAGGTATTCTCTACTTTCTGGAAAAATTAAATACAGCGCGAGCTAACCAAAAATCATCCAGAAAGGACAAATGATAATTTCTTTTCATATTAATTATTTTGAGTAACTTAAAAATAGTATTAATGCCTATTTTAAAGTTACTCAAAATATTTTTTGTTTATATTACACTATCTACAAATGTACGGCAATTTTTACAGTAGATCCCCATAATTTACTTAGTTACCTCATTAAAAGTAAATGTTCTAGCTGAAAACGTAAAGTATTCTGACTTCGCAGTTTCTGCATAACTCGAGCCACACTTTTACACGCGGGTCGTGACGCGAGCTCGGACAACCTAATTAAAATATTTCGCTAAAATATTGCTAAAAAGGAGAAGTTAAGTATAACATAATTATCGAGAAATATTTTAATAAGCGATACGAATTTCGTGAATATTAAAGGATATTCGAAAAACGTCGACTGGAAGGAAATAATTAAACTACAAATCATTGTTATTGCACGAATACAATTCCCAAAGGTGGCGCGGGTTTGTGTGGACGTGCAAAATGGTTACTTGTTACGAAATATGTACTAGTATGAACGGATATACGTTAGATTTTTAAATATTGGTACATTTTTTATATTTTTTTATATTAGCTTCACGTTTTTTTCCGCGCATAGCAAGGTATGGTACCGCAGCAATTGTGGAAACTTAGTGTTAAGACACTCTATCCCTCATTTTCTGCCTTTTGAGATATTGCGTCTTGATTGGCAGAATTCAACGCCACGCTTATCTAGTTCCCAGAGTGAAGAAAATGGAAATGTAATAATCCATCCTCCACAAGTGGGAATTGTGCATGTGTTATACATATAAACTTTCATCAGGAATTATTCTATCTATTAAAAGAATACATTAAAATCCATCGCGAAATTTTAAAAATCTAAACTTGAAATTGGCTACCGATAGCAACTTTACAGTATTGTAGTAACTAGAGATTATAGTAATTAAGTATTTAGTGCGACTGTAGAAACTAAAGTAGGGTTCTATGAGTCACTGTTAACAGTTCATAATAAAATGGAAATAACTATCTAAACTCATTATCACTTAATTTAAGTAGGAGTTTATTTTAAAAATTCTAAGTTGTTGTAGTTACTCAAAGCTCGAACCCTTGCTTTACTGTATATATTGATAGACGCTTAGACTGCAACATGTCAGTGGGTACTTAAAATATTGAAGGAAATTAAGTGCTGCAATATTACTTAGTTTTCCCATGATATACTATGTCTTTCCGTCTAGCCAAGTTGTCAAAGGAAAAGGGAATCATTAAGGTGTTTTACCCCTGCCCTGTTACTTACTATAGTATCCAGAAAGTGAACGGCGTCAAAGCAACATGCGATACCAACAAAATATATAGTAATATATAATATTGAGGACTGTCGTGGCGGCGCAGAGGCGTAGCGTTTTCCTGTAAACGCGACCGTTTATATCTTCGATTTCCACTCAGGGAAGACGGATTTTTCATTTCCATTGTCTTTGTTCTGGCAACTAGAAGAAATGCGGCATTGAACTCCGCCACTCAACACGCAATTCCTAGATAAAGGTGCAAAGGCACAGCGTCTGCCTGTAAATGCTGTTGTAAATGGTTTGTGGATTCAATTCCCACTTGGGGAAGATGGATTTTTCATATTAATTTTCTTTGTTCTGGCAACAGAGCGCGGCGTGGAGTTCTGCTACGCAACATGCAATGCCTCGAAAAAGCGAAAAGTGGGGAACGAAGTTCTTAACACAGATTTTCCTACAGATCCTGCGGTTCAGAAAATATAATATATAAAATTAAAAAATATTAACTCAATATCCAATAGCTCATTTTTTATAACAATAAAAAATTACCAAGTTATACTTCACAATATGCCTTTATGAATAAAAAATTACGTCCTTAAGTTCGTTAATTTGATATTTAATCTAGCGATTTTTAATCTGTCGCTGTTTTACAGTGCATGGATTAACGACTGCTTTTACGATTGGTAATGACAAGTAATTATGAATCGTAAAAAAACAATTCAGTACTTTACGGTCTCTTAAATTTTTATGAGTTCCCATCTCTTTGCAGTGGTCTAGTCTATTTTGTTAAATAATTTAAAATATTGTGATATTTTTTCAGCATTATTAATTAAAAAGATTAAATATGCATGTTTTATGTACATATGTAAAATTCAATTTCCCTGGATGAAAGTGAACTTAGTAAAAAACATAATCCTTTCAGTCAAATTTAATTTTAATACGAACTTTTTATTAAATACTATTGCAAAATATGGCTAAAAAACTGATGTCAAATCTTTAATGCTAGCTGTCAATATAATATTCGTACAAGATTTATTTTAGATTTTATTTAAAATAATATAAATGTAACTTTAATTTTAATGGACAATAAAGAAAAATTGGAAACGCAGGAACCGACTAAGGAAGAACAAGCCGAGGTAATCAAAAAATTGTCAGAAACAACAACTATAAATAACCAAGATGACGCTGGACCTTCTGGACTAATATTGCCAGGCGCAATACCACACAATCCTCTTAATAGAATTAAAGCTGGAGTATCCAAGTCTGAACATAACATACGTCAAGTTATTACAAGTCAGGATGTAGCGAATGCGTTAAAATTGACATCCCTAAGTTTCAGAAATACAAATGAGAATCCTATTGACGTGACAGAACTTAAAATACCAATTTTAGATGATGATAAAGAAGAAGAATCTGTAAGTCTTGTAGAATTAAAAAAATTCATGACTTCATGTTTTAAGCTGAATAAAAACGTGGCCAACATTATAAATGAAACATCAAATGTAACTGTTCGTTCTGCTACTGTAAATACTATAAATAATGAACTAACGCAAAACATACCGAATGTTAGTGTTATAGCAAACCCTTTACCCAATGAAGCAATAAATGTAAACATTTTAAAACAACCTAAAAATGAAATAAAAGAAATTAGTAAGAAGAAGAATTCGGGCAGTGTTTCCGAAAAATCTGATTTGGGGGTTACGCAAAGGGACTCGCTGTCTAGTATTGGTTCCAATGTCTGCAGGATTTGTATGACGAGAGGAAAAGAGAGGTACCTAATAATATCATTCTTATCTTAAAATAATTTTGATATGGCAGCATATGTGATTTAAACAATTTATTATAGCTGTGTAAGTGTATGATATATTTTTGTCAATTTTATGCCTTTTTCTGTATAACAGGATGGGCAAGATTTCAAATATCTAGATCTCATACCAAAACACTCTGTCCATCTCGTCTGGTTTTTCGGTCCT
Organism: Dione vanillae; assembly: GCA_037178615.1. NCBI lineage: Eukaryota > Metazoa > Arthropoda > Insecta > Lepidoptera > Nymphalidae > Dione > Dione vanillae. The sequence goes on from JAZFAU010000246.1 coordinate 648,224, forward strand.
TCGAGTTTTTTTGTCTTATATAATCAGAGAGGGGAAAAATAATTTAAATATAGTCATTCAAGTGAAAAAGATTGAATTTACAACTATCATATTCTGTTCAGTGGCTTCAAATGATGTCTTGCTGCTGCTACAAATAATTTTCCAAGAATATAAAAATAACTTAGTTTTCTTGAAGTAGGATTTGTTATAAGAATATTTAATCTATCTCTAGAAAGCATGATCTTAAAGCTTCTAAAACATAAGTTATTTTTGAAAAACAAGTAATAAACCAAAAACTTTAGTTATTTTCCGATAGTCTCAACCAAGTATTTGACCTTCAGCTAAAATATACGTTTTAAAACCAAGACTCAAACTGTTCGAAATATATTAGCGAAGCACAGACGTAACGCAATTATCAGGGCCGCTTGGGTACGGAAGCTTCATTAGGACCAACCGAATGAGTTTGAAATTGCTTTGGACATTACCGAATTATTATCGACATATTTGTGGAAACAGCTTTTGTGGAAAATCATTTTTCAACGATTTTTATATTGACCATTTGGCCTATATTTATTTTTGGTGAATTAGTTAAAATTGTGAAAAATAGATACTTTATCCATAGTTTTTCTGTTATATAAAATTTTACTTATTTCTTTCCTTAGGAACTTATATTTGGTATAATAAAAATATATCAAATTTTAAAATTAACAACATATTGCCTACATTTTATGCCTACTATCTAAGTAATATTTAGTACAAAATTTCTCTGAAACAACGATAGTGTACAGATTTAATCTTAACTACCTACTTGAATACCTACTTATTGCATTATCTATATTTTTTTATTTTCACACTGTATACCGCATATAGTAGGGCAACGGAGCTCAACGCCGCGTTGGATTTGCTGTGTTTTAAAAATATTTCAAATAATTCAATTCTACATACAATAAATTCTAAGCCCATTTTTTCTCTTCTCTCCTGAGCTGTATATGACTCATGATTCATTCTAAGTGCAGAAGGTTAATTTGCAGGTAAAATGTGTTACAACAAAACGATTAACGTGAATTAACGTTTATAGCCCGCTTTATAGCCTTCCTCGATAAATGAACTGTCCTGGATAAATAAAATCTATTTTTTCAATTAAAAACCTTATTTTAACAGTACGGTGTTCAATAAAATAAGATCATTAGTTTATGTATACTATTGTTCATTGCATTATCTACTTCCAAAAAGTGATTTTTTTTAGCTTCACGCTTTATCCCGCACATGGCAGGGTAGGCAGAGGAAACTGCAGGGACCGTGGGAACCTAGTGTTAAGTGAAGTTTTCTCTATAAAAAAATCTTTTTCACCCAGACCAACCTGTGGTGGTTAGTTAACTTAGTTACTGGCAACGATTTGATTTTTAAATTATTTCCTATATACATACATGCATACATACATCGTGCATGCATATCTTCACGCTCTATCCCTAGCGGGGTAGTCAGAGACAACGGAGCACCAAACGCTGCGGTCTCTGCATACCTCTTTCGCCTCGTCCGCTGTCATTAACCTCTTCATACATGCTCTCCGGGGAGTCTTCATGCTTTTTACGTGACCTTCCTCCAGTATCTTCGATAAAGTGTTTTCGAAAGTCGAAAGTCAACGGAGGCTTATATATATTACCCATATACACAGTATATTTTCAAAAATACGAATACATTAGAAGAACATTAGAAGATAAATGTAAAAACAAATTCAACATTAAGTTATTTTAGATCACAAAAAACCAAAATAGCACTCCTACGTAATTAAGCCTTTCAACGAATTTCGCGTGTCGCGTGGGTCTATATCGATCTTGTCATTTCAATATGGCTATTATACTGTAATTTCTACTCTGTACAAAAACCTACACTTTATTTTCTTTTTATTGGTTAGAAAATCGTTCTTTTTTCTCTTCATAACATACACTACAATAAATGTCATAAATAGAAAAAAAATCGATTTATTTTGCGCACTTATAAGGCTACAAGGCACAAAAAGTGAACAGCGGGAAACGGAATATCTTTACACAAAATTCTCATAGTTGCTGCGGTTTCCACTGCCTACCCCTACTGTGTGCGGGATAAAGCGTGAAGACATAAAACACTTTAGAAAGTGTCAACATTGACTTTGAACCCACATCCTACGGCATACTATACCAAAACCACGGTTAAATATATGATAGTTATAAAATATATTTACTATAGATACCATCCACTTTCCCTTTTACATAGAATTAAGTGTCTTACAAAGCATTTTTTCAGCTAGCTTAAAAGTTTCCACTAAAACGTATCCACTATCCAAATTTAGCTGGTAAAGCAAATTTTTTCAGTAAGATCGGATATTACCTTCGTTTTAATTTTTCAGATTGATATCGCCGTGCAACTGTAAGGGTTCTCTGGCAAATGTCCATCTCTCTTGCTTGCAGAGGTGGCTTAATCAAGTGGGCAGAAACCACTGTGAGCTGTGCGGTTTCAGGTACTCTAAATATTATAAGGCTAGATTTGTTTTTGGGGTTTGTCTGTATGAGATAGTTGACCACAATGGCATTGTTGGTAGGTTTAATTTCTATTTTGCGCTTTTTTTTAATTTTTCTCTTATTTTTAAAGAGAGCATGAATAAAATTATTTTTCTCTTATGATAATAAAATTTAAATTGTAATATTTTATTAAAAATATGGAATTTAAAATTTTATAAATAAAATAATTTTTAATATAAAATGAATCAATCAATCTCTTTTATATATATATATATATATATATATATATATATATATATATATATATATATATATATATATATATATATATATAATATATATATATATATATATATATATATATATATATATATATATATATATATATATATATATATATATATATATATATATATATATATATATATATATATATATATATATATATATATATATATATATATATATATATATATATATATATATATATATATATATATATATATATATATATATATATATATATGTATATATATATATATATATATATATATATATATGTATATATATATATGTATATATATATATATGTATATATATATATATATATATATATATATATATATATATATATATATATATATATATACATATATATATATATATATATATATATATATATATATATATATATATATATATATATATATATATATATATATATATACATATATATATATATATATATATATATATATATATATATATATATATATATATATATATATATATATATATATATATATATATATATATATATATATATATATATATATATATATATATATATATATATATATATATATATATATATATATATATATATATATATATATATATATATATTAATTTTAACTTGATAGCACTATGAGATTATGATAAGTGGTCTTGATAGACGAACACACAGACATACACAACAACAAAATGATCCCATACCGTTAAAGCTTCACGGTTTTTTACACATAGCAGAATAGGCAGATCGAACTGCAGGAACCATGGGAACCTAGTGTTAAGACACACCGTTCTCCGCATTCCGCCTTTTTTATGAGGCATCGCGTATTGAGTGGCGGAATTCAACGCCGCGCTCTGCCTTATTACCAGAGCAAAGAAAATGGGAGATGAAAAAAGTCCATCTTCCCCTCATGGGAATCAAACCCACAGACAGACGCTACGCTACCGCTCCATAATAGGGTATAAGGGTTCTATTTTTTCATTTCGAGATACGGAACCCTTAAAGCATAGAAATTATAATCAAATCCTTTTCAACACTAGTTCACTCTCATATACGTGACCTATAAAAAGTTTTTACGTAGATGCATATTTTAGTGTAATCAGGAGGGTAGAGCCGCCGTAATCTGTGCGGTTTAGGCTACTGGCTAGTATCACTTATATTTTGCTAGATTTAGTTTGCGGCCACCTGCATTATGTACATATGTATATGTAGTTATGTACATACTAATAATTTTTAGGGAAATTACATTTAGAGGTAATCGATATATAGGAAAAAGTACATACTTGCATAAGATGTTTAGGTAAAATCAGCTTCGATAAGGGTTTCATAAGTGCTAAATATTTGAATGTAGATATAGTACAGATAATTAATGTATCATTACGGTAATTAGCTATATCAGATCACATTAATGTAATATGTAGTTAGTACAATAATATATTATATTGTGTAAATTGTATATAGAAGTTACAGCTACAGTTGCTTAGTTTTCTGATTTAAGTATCAAAAGCAGAACTAGCAAGTTTTTGATGATATTTTAGGGAAATAAAAATAATAATTGAAAGAGATATCTTTGAAGTGTAACATTTACTTTAAATTTTTTATATAATTTTGCCATGAAATATTTAGAAATTTAACATATCTACTAGTGGGTTTCAAACGCTCATGCGCTTTATTTTATTAGCTTAATATTAAGAAAAAATTAGAAAAAAAGGTAAAGTATACAAAATCTCTTGTTTATGAAGGAAGAATTTTTGAGACTGGCAAAAGGCGCGCCCAAATGTCATGTGTCAAATGTCAAATAATTGTAATTGACACACGTGTACAATTTGTTTAATCAATTATCAATTGAACTGTTCAATTTCTAATATCGGCTATATTTTTCACCAATCTGCGTTATTGAGATCTTTAAAAATATAACCAAAATAAAATTCTAGATCAAAAAACTCGTCTCTCTTAGAGTCCGCAATTAAAACGCTTCCACAGATACTATACAATATGTATGCATGTACAAGTGCATAGAGTACAAAATTAATTTAATCTAAAGTTAACTTTAGTAGCATCTATTAAGCTTACACTAGCATTGGAAAATTTAATAAACCAATCCGATTAGCATCCTCGGTAATTAAACGGCGGAATGACTACCGAATTTATCTTCATTGCACAAAATGTGCAGTGAATGGGACAAATAATTGAATACCATGCAATGAATGCAAATAATACGGGGCAAATAAAAGTAGGTGGTTCGGCAGGCGGGCGACTTTTGATGTTTTTTTTAAGATATAGCTAGATATTGATTTAATTCACTGAAGCGTTTATTATTGTTAAAATATAAAAAATTACAGATTATATAATAATTTTTGGAATGTATAACGTTTTATTTAATTAAATATAACTTAAGGTTAGTATATATATATATATATATATATATATATATATATATATATATATATATATATATATATATATATATATATATATATATATATATATATATATATATATATATATATATATATATGAATATATATATATATATATATATATATATATATATATATATATATATATATATATATATATATATATATATATATATATATATATATATATATATATATATATATATATATATATATATATATATATATATATATATATATATATATATATATATATATATATATGCTAACGTTAAGTTATATTTAATTAAATAAAACCTTATACATTCCAAAAATAATATATATATGAAGTGCCTCATGTATTTGTTGTTTTGCATTACCTTGTATTCTTATTAGATTGTAACAGAGTTTATTTTAAATTCGTCACAACGCCACTATAATATCATTTAAATCCTTTTGTAAAGCCATAGTGATTTGTAGTAAATTCTTTTCTATGCCGTTGATTTTTGAAATGAGATAACTTAGTTTTATTTTCTTTCTTTTATCAAAATTCATTGAATTGTGATATATATATATATATATATATATATATATATATATATATATATATATATATATATATATATATATATATATATATATATATATATATATATATATATATATATATATATATATATATATATATATATACAATGTGATGAAAATGTATAACATACTTCCACTCTTCATGAAGCGAAGGAAGAGATAATATCGTATCCCGTCTACGCCGCCCCGAACGATTTTAAAACGAATCTCGCCGGTAATATTTCATTAGTAAAACTTATTTAATGGCTCCAATCGTAACAGTTGTTCGTCGATAACGGTTCGCTTATTCCAAATTTCAAGAATTTTTCGACAATTATTTAATTTTCTCTTAATATTATTTTGTATATACTGTATTAATATATTATGTATATAACAAATTAAAAAAAAAATGGAAGCGATTAATCATTCGCGTTTCAAACAGCCTCTTATATAGTCAACTCTCAAACAATGCTTCGACCTCCTTACTCTCCGGATGTTGAATATATTATTCTAGGGGACAGAGTTTCACCATTTGCTGATAAAGTCCCAGATAGAAAAGGCAGGCAGATAAGCATCAAATTTTGGTATATAGAAATATCTAGAAGATAAAGACCTGTTTAAACTATCAACTTTTATCCAGTAAGAGGTAGAAATCTAGTTAAAAGTTATAGTAGAAATTGACCCTGTCAAAAAAATTCACTTAATAGTGTTATGAATACATAAGTATAAATGATCTTAGTAATTTTTTAGCTGAATGCGTTTCATACATATGTATGAAAGCTACATTAACACGGTTCCTCACGTGCCCCACATTTTGTAATGAATGCACGCAAAACGCAATAACATCCTACAATTATCATTTATACAGTGAGCTAACTGATTATTAGTTAAATATTTTATTTGTTAGCAGACAGATTTTCCCGTTCTCCAGGAATTCGAAATTTTGAGTGTTTAAATGTTAGCACGACAAACAAATACCACGAGCGGGAATCGAAGCTATAAACATTGCACTTACAGCCAAACGTAATTCCAACTCTGCAATAAACATTATTTATAAACCAACCAAAGCACTAATTTAAACTAATTGAACGTAAAACTAAAGTAAGGCGAGATGGGATGGTAAAGTAAAATCTTTAGAACAACGAGCGGTAACAAACATTAATAAGATAGTAAACCGAATCGCCATTAAGTAGAAAAATCTGCAGTCCATTGGAACAGACGTCTCGGTGAGTCAGATAAATCACATCGACTAATTGCGGGGAATTGAACTGATTACGGTTGAGCCGAGACTCTATCGAGGTTCAAGTATCCGAACAACTGGTTAAGGGGTGTCGCAGTAAACTTATAAATTTAATTAATCTATATTAAATATTATAGTATATTTAAATAATTTATATTTTTTTTATATAGCTTCACATTTTATGACAGGGTAGACAGAGGAAACCGCAGGAACCATAGGAACCTAGCGTTAAAACACTCCGTTCTCTGCTTTCCGCCTTTTTCGAGGCATTGCGTGTTGAGTGGCGGAACTCAACGCTGCGCTTTGCCTACTTGCCAGAGTAAAGACAATAGAAAATCTATATTTCCCGAGTGGGAGCCACAAACCGTCACGTTTAAATATTGTAGGTTTTATTTCGTGGAATCTTCTTTTTTCATAGCTCTGTGTTAACTCATTAGGGATTTTTTATTTAGCTTTACATTTTGATATTTTTAAGTAGGAAGTTTTTGATTTGATTCTTTAACTATTTTTTTTCTTTATTTTGTATCCAATGCAAGGTAGACTAAGAAATCTACGTTTTCCGCTTTATAATTATAAAGCGCAATGAGCGTCGTTCAGTCGTAGACAAAATAAATACGATAGTTATAGACGTATCCCTACTTAGCATAAAGAATAGCGATGTTGATTTCCGTCATTAAATACATGATTTCTTGAATTTATAAGGAAAATTAAAAAATGTATATATAAAAATAATATTAATAACCATTATAATTGTTAACAGTATTTAATATGTTTTGGGAAATTCTACGCTGGAGACCCTGTTAAATAAAATATCGACGGACGTTTTAATTTAGCTTTCAACCATCCTTCGATTTTCCTCGGTCTGTTTACTATTGCAGTCATTAGGGATTTACGACTAACTACGATGCTAAGTTTTTTTGATCGGTTAATGTGATTTGTAAATTCTTTCGATACAAGCAATGCATTCGGTTATCTAAGTCAATATTTTTGTATGGACTCTCTGAAGTAAAATGGCTTACAATTTTGTGTGTGAACAAGAACTAGGTGTTTCTCGTATTTCTCGTATTTTTTAAGGGAACGAAAAGAGAAATAAAATCAAATTTTACATTTCAATGCCCATTTGAAGTAAGTTGTGGTGAAGTGAATAATTTTGCTTAAGATATTATTAAATTGCCGGTAAATAATCAATGAAAACGTTTTTGAAATTTAAAATTCTCTTATTTTTACATCTTAAACATATATCTTGTTGCCTTACATTTTAAATAAGAAAATCTTAATATAATATAAATAAATTATTTCTATAATTTATACTTAATTAACGAATATAAATATTATCGTTATAAGCACCATAGAAAATCGTAGTGTGTTATATAAAAAAATCAGTTTAGACTAAAGAAGACAACATAATACATCTATAGCATTTAACCCCTATAACATTTTAACATTACAACAAGAAAAGTCATGAAAAAGAATTTCAATTCTAGCAGCAAAATACGCACAATTTAATATTGTATTTTTCAGCTATCCAGCGATCCGCACGCCTCGTTACACGGTGCTCCAAGCGTTGCGCCTGTGGTTCTGCAATCCACGGAATAGGAGCCATCTACAGGTGAATATTATACTGTGACCATACGTTGACATATATACATATATATATATATATATATATATATATATATATATATATATATATATATATATATATATATATATATATATATATATATATATATATATATATATATATATATATATATATATATTCCCGCATATAGCAGCATAGTTAGAGGGTACTACAGGAACCGTGGGAACTTAGTGTTAAGATATTTCGTTCCCTGCTTTCTAATTTCTTTCGAGACATTGCGTATTGGGTATAATTTAATAGATATTAAAATTTATTATTAACTTCATGAGACCATCATGGTGGAATAGGGCAGCGTCTCCAAAATGGCTAAGTCTTTAATAGTTAACACACACTGCGGCGTTAAGTCCAGCCACCAAACACGCATTGTCTTATTGTTCGTTGGAAACATTTAAATGCTTTCCATGATGTGTTCATAGGAACGTGAATTGAAACCTTTTCTCTTGGACAAGATCCAAAGGCGATAGGAAATTGAGCTATACTTTCTCATTGTGTTATATCAAAATTCTTATAGGATTGCTAGAACTTACTTCATAGGCACTATTAGAATTCATTTTGTCGTCCTACTTTTCAGATTAGTGCTTTAAGTTCTATAAAAATTAATATTAGTTAAGTTGTTTTGCATATAAAATATTGAGAGTTAAGTCAGTCAAAGTGACTAAACACTATCCTATATTTACCTACCCTCCTATATGTCGTATACACGTAGATAAAATGTATTAGATTGATAGGTAGGTAGGATTTACCTAATATACGTGTAAGTAATACAAGTGATATGGCGACAAAATCTGTCTCCCGTGTAATCTGCTTGTAAGCTTCTCACGGGTATTTGGCTTAATACGATTAATGTTAGAAGCCATAGATTTGATGGAGTTAAACCACGGCACTTACAGCTACATTATGTACTAGTAGTAATATAAGTAGACTCGCATGTGTTATGCTTTTAAAGCTTCTTCTTAAAACATTTTTCTCTATGAGTGGCGACCTCATTAAAATTCGTTATATTTAAAAATAACAGCGTGCGTGATTTTTGTTTTATATTATTTAAAAGTGATGTATATTCATTTAATTGAAATAAAATTTATAAAATATTGAATTTTTATGTTTGAAATACAAAAATTAGACGAAATATTAATTATTTCAAAAGACAAAGTTTTCGCTTGCTTAAGTATTTTGAGTATATGTATAAAATGGGTAGACTGAGAGTAAACTAGTGTCAAGGCACTTAGTTCTGTCTAAATTGTCGAGACATTGGATTGATTGGTGGAACACAACGCACTACTTTACTTTGACATAGTGAAACAATTAAAATATTTATTATTTTTATTTTATTAATGTATTTAATATAAAAATTAACTAACATTATCAATTATTTTACTAATTAATTTAGTCTACATGACTAAATTAATCATAGTCATAAATCGAGAGAGAGAGAGAGTCATAAATCGAGAGAGAGTGAGAAATACAAGTCATATTTATTTTATGATCAGTTTAAAACAATTTCAATGTTAGGCACAAATAATAATGTCATATTTCTCGTGCTTCTATTAAGGATGAGTACTTGAATGCGAATAACGAGCCACCTATAGTCCTTATAAATGTTCAGACATTTAAATTATTTATTCACGTTTAAAAGTTATGTATTTTCCATATATTAATTTTGTATTTTTCTAATAGATATATTAGTTTATGATTATATTTTTTCAGCTGATGTAGTTTTGTCCTTCTAAAAGTTATATATATATATACTTCATCAACTCACAATATACGGTACAATAAGATAAGAATATTAAATTATTTTGTACTTAATTTAGAAAACAATCGAAATAATCTGAAGGAGATAGAGTTAACTATCTAGGATATATAATAGATCTAAACGTTTTTCTACTAAATTACTTCGACTTCACACTAGATGTGAATTGAGTCCACAACTGTCACATTATTTATAACCACACAGCTATTTCCAAGATTTTTAAATAATCCTGAATGAGAAATACTTATATATATAAAAAAATATAAAAAATGTTAAAAATTAAGACTGAAATTTAAGAAATATGAAAAATTAAGAGATATGAAGTAAATGTATAAAAAAAATATACATACGTATAATAATCTATTACAATGGCCTTGTCACATTCATTCCGGACGATGTAACCGGGTAGCATTTGCGACCGCCCGCCCGTCCGGCAATACGTCTTCGAATTTTTGTTCGCACACCCAAAATTTTTTACAGCAATATTTTCAAACGCTGCGATCGGTCTTTCGCTTTTAAAAGCCCATTTGCGTCGTAACAGCTTGTTTATGGCTCGGAAGTTCGACCCGTCACATTTGGATAAATAGGATGTAATGTTTAGGTAAATGTAAGGTATTATTGTCACAGATTGAAATTTGAATTTGTGGTGAATTTTATTTAAATGACATGTATTGAAAAAAAATATAGGATAAGACCGAGTTGGACTCGCGCACCTATGGCTATTACCTATGGCTATACCAATTGGTTGTAAGACAAAACCAGGAACGATAAGTTATAAAATTGATAAACTTATATTTGATGCAATTGAATTTCTAATAATGTATAGGTTTGTAATGGTGTTTTGTCATATACTTATAAATTTTGAATATTCTAATTAGTCGTGAAATTTTATAGTTCTAGGTCAATGGGGACACCCGTAGGATTATTACTTTTGATTACGCTGCGATTTCGTACAATTTGCAAAAGCGTAGCATAAACGTATCGTCTTTTGACTCTGTCGTTCACAAGTTCCATTTTTCTATGCTCCTTGCAGAGTAATCCTATAAAAAAAAGAAAGGAACGATAAATATATCGGTTCTTGGCTGCACGTTTTACTATTTCAATACATAAATGACTTACAATAGTTATAATAATTACAAGCTTCTTAATATATATTTTTATGATTTTTAAAGTGTTGGTCCAAGCACTCTGGCTGCTAAGCCGTGAGTTCTTCATCACACTAAGACGAAATTCTTATACGCTTTAATACAACTTGTTGCATTATTACCATCTCTGTTGGAAGACTTTCCTTATCCACAGATTATTACAAGGAACAGTAATTTGGCAAGAAAAAAAGCTATTTTACTTAATATTTTTAAGTCTTAACATATAAATGGAAGAAATTTTATTTGCTCCTCTCTGGAAAGCAAAATGCGGCGTTGAGTTCCGCTAATTAATAATCAGTGTGGAATAAATAGAATTCGAGAAGTTGAAGAGTTTAATGTCTTGACCATAAGTTGTCTCTGGTTACTCTGCTATATGAGTATATTTTAAAAAAATAACAATATAACAGTATACGTCGACTAATATTTAAATTACATCACAATTACAACTAATAGACAATTTTCCATGCATATTCTACGGCTATACATGCCCATGCTCCCGTTAGGAATTTCATTTCGAATTGACAAGCGCATATTACTTTTGTGCCTTTATAGGCGCACGTCTCTTCAATAGGCATTTTGCCGCGGCTATATTCAAATTCGACATAAGAGAAGCTTCATATAATCCCGGAATGAAAAAGTATAATTAAGTGGTTCTTTCATAGACCAAGCTAATAGATTACTAATGAATTGGGTTTTATGTCATATGTCATAAGTCCTATTCAGATCGTGATCGTGTATATATGCCAGTACCAGTGCTAGGCTGGTGAATGGAATGTCATAACAAGATGTAGTCACTTAAAGTTTGCAAATTTTGTTTGCAATTTTACGTGTCATTAATAGAAATATTACTACTATATAAATATATCGATTGAATTAATTCTATTTCTAAGAAATTAATCGTAACGTGAGTATTTTACGTTAGTTGTCTATACTCGTGGCGCAATGGAATAGCATCTGCTTGTAAAGGCGGTAGTTGTGAGATCTTTCTCCACTAGTGCGAATGGAAACTGGGCGTTGAAGTTTTGCCAATCAAGAGTACATGATATTTGTATATTACTAAGATCACTCTCGCGACTGTCCTTTACATGACTGTGTCCTATATGTCCTTTACATAAAGGGTGAATCAAAAAAATATAAATAAAAAAGGATAGTAAACGGATTTTTAAGGAAATTATGAATATTCATATACATCAGATTTTATTTCATTAATTACTATAAATATAATATAAAACTTTGATCATGTAGAATTTTAAAATAACCCTAATATAAAATATTATAAATACACTTAAAAATTTTAAAACTACTCATCTAGAACATAATAATAAATATCTAAAATAAAAATAATATCATAGTCACATCTTATTATTAAGATGTATAAGATATTAACAATATTACGAAAACAAATTACTAATATAATTTAACGGAAAGTAAATAAATCAAAATCTCACTCGAAACAAACCATATTTTATGACCACAAGAGGCAAGAGACAAGAGGCAAGGCGCCTTCCCGCCAACTTCGTTAAAGATGGCGAATGACATCTGACGTGACAAGACACGGCCATATTGAATTTCTGTATCGCCTCCGAGTTCGGTCTTTGCCACATATTGAATTACCATGGCCCTAAAATGTACTGAACGTTAATTTGTTTTACATATTACGTTCGTGTGTACGTAAATATTGTCGACGAGGGTTGTGAAATATTTTGTTATAACGCTTAAAATTATATATGACAATAGATTTTATTATAACATTGTAACATGGATTGATTAAGACTTTATTTAAAAATATAGGATTCTATAGTAATACTTACGTAAACTAAACTAAATAGGTGTATAAAATATGGGTCAAGTACAAATTACTCGCGCATTGAAGGATCCGTAACAATTTTATTATTTATGTTAATTTTATTATTATATCACAGGCGCTAATTATTTATTAGCAAGTGAAGAATAGATATTAGTTTAAAATGATTTATTCTAAGACATATGTACTTTTAAAATTCCAATATTCTATTTGGATTTTTCTTTCAATGTACAACTTTTGAGCATATAGTTAGATCTTCAAATTTTGTAACTCTATGTCAACGGAAAGCCAAAATATAAAAAAAAAAAAAACACAAACAGAATGAACGTTTACGTTCATTCTTCGTTTTGATTTCAATTAAATCAATTCGAATATTTGAAATTGTTTAAAATTTAAAATAATTAAGATTATTGACACTGACAAATTTTTAGTTGACTGATGCACAGACGGATAAACAATTTCGCAAATTTTATTGTGTTGATTATTTTTAGAAAAAGGCATTGTATGTCAATTTATCTCTCTATTTTGTCTGGGTTAATCTTTAAATATCTGAAGTGATTTTAATACAATTCACTAGAAAAAGGAAATGTTTCTGGAGCAACATAAATGCTACTTTTTATCCCTGAATTCCTAGGGGATCTGGATATACGCGTTTACCTGGCGTATACTTTGTTGAATACAAAGGATATAACATAAAATATATTATTAGATTAAATCCGAGAACCACAACCAGGCTACTAAAACAAGCGAGCTGTTTTAGTACTACTAGTAATACGACGGTTCGTGGGAAGATGGATTTTTCTATTTCCATTTTCTTCAAAGCAGGGACTAAGTAACGGAGTGTCTTAACACCCGGTTCCTATGTGTCCTGCAGTTCCCTCTGCCTATCCTGCGAGATAAAACGTGAAGACATAAAAAAATATAATTAACATTTTACTTGAACTAAACATAACATTATATTTCTATTTCTGTTCACAGTCTGATTGCTTAATTTTCTGGCTTCTGTCCACGGTGACGGCGGGGCTGCTGGCCGTATGCATCGTTGGCACACAATACTTTGTTATAGAGGGTAACAATTTTGGTAAACTCGATGCGGTTAGAAAGAATGAAGGTGTGTTATTTTTATTTTTTTTAATTTTTTGTGTATGAGATTTTGTGATTTTGTTTTGTCTAAAAATTGTATAACTTTTTTTGACAATGACGTTGAAATTAAATACTAATATAAATTTACGTTTACTTGTTGTGATCTGACACATTAAATAAACGCTTATTATAAGTGTCTATAAAAATATGCAGTCTTTATGAGCAAACCAATTCTAAATTTTTTTACAGTCTAAGTTCTAAATATTTCATTTAAATAAGAATGAACTTATATTTCAATGATACCCTTTTTTATTTCCAATAATGTATAGTATAATCTTTATAATTACTCTTTTTTCAATATTTCTTGTAAACATTGGCTCGCAATATATCGCATATATTATTATAATTATATATTAAATATTAATTGAATGATATAAAATTGTTTTTTCACTTCAGGTATATCTCATCGTATAACTGAAACTGCGATGGATTTTTTCATGGCAATAGTTCTATGTGGATATTCAGTAACAGTTTACTTTTTGTGGAAAGATCATTACGTCATGTGGAATAGATGGCGACGAGCAAACGTCAATGTCCAATTATTACTCACTCCGGATTCGAACCCTGTACCTTTTGTACCAAGACCTAGATATAGCGTTGTTTAACACATACGTTCCTTATCAAATATAAATAGAGTATCGTTTATCTTCTATTATACATAATATCGGTCTATGTATATTTTTTAGAGTCTACTGAACATTTTGACTATTTAGGTTACAATTCTAATTATTTTTTAAATAATTCACTTTATATTGTTTATTCAATATAATACATATGATCTTCACTAAGAAGTATACCTTAATATATCTAATAGATTTTGATAAATACATTTCATTTATTAACGGAACGAACCTTACGGAAAATACTCAATGGTCGTTATATAAAAAATAAAATAAAAAATAACTTAGACCGTATTTGTTATGAAAGAACGTGAATAGTATTCATTAATTATCCAATTCATGTTGTTTGTTATGTAGGTATTATCGTTTTTTTATATTTGTAACTTTTCCTCACATGTGAAAGTTTATTTTATTTATTTAATAAAAAAATAAAGTAAAATTCCTTAATATTTGATGCTCATTTTTCATTGACCTTTTATTTAGCAAAGACCTTTTATTTTATAAGACAATTTAAAGTTTAGAATGTTTATAAACATTATTGTATGGCTTTTAATTATCTCTGTGAATATATTGTATCTGTGAACATTATGGATATGACAACAATAGGCGGCATTTAGTTGACGTTTGACAACCGCTAGCTGTAACTGTTTTTCTAAGTAATTTGAAGATTCAAATATAAGAAAAAGCATTGTGTATTATTTATATAGAAGTTTTAGTTAAAATACAAAAATGAGTTTCTCATTTGGACAAGCAACAACAACTACGGGTAGTACTTTTGGTACTAACACACCATCAGGTATATATGATTTTGTTTAAAATAATGTTACATTATATGTTAAAATATAAATAAGCAACTTATAAATATATTATATTATTGTGTCAACAACAAATTTTCGATGCTTAATTTATCTACAGTATTTCAAGATAGTCAACATAACCTTAACTTTATGCTCTTTAGATGTGGATAGTAAAATTTCTCTCACTTTAAAGTCACTTAAAATTTTAAAAACATTATAGAAAAATATTTAATCACTTATATCACCATAAAAGAATATTGTCATTTAATTTTAAAACAAACAAAATAATTGCAGGATCTTTTTTTGGTGGTGGTGATGCAAATACATTTCAAGTAGACTCTGGTATAATGCAAAATCTTTTCTTTAACTTTGTATTTTAGATTAGTTAGAACTTTGTACTTAGAACCTATACTAAATTTTATGTACTTGTTTCAATATAATATATGTACTACATGTGTATAATATATATACTACAATGTAAAATACTTTATAATACTACACTTACATAATAACTATTCATATATTAAGATTTTAATTTATTTCTTTGTCATTGTAGATAATAAGCCTAGTATTTTTGGAAGTCCACAAACAAGTACACCAGCATTTGGTGCATTTTCATTTGGAGCTAAGACCACAACTGCTTCATCCAATTTATGTAAGTATGTTATACAAGTTCCTATTTTGTTATTTTAATTTAAAATCTCTTAAACCTTTTATTTTCATGTACTAATTTTTATTTGGCCCTTAACATAAATAAAATATAAAAAAAAATGTAATCTATGTACTATATAACTCAGTAGAACATCTCAGATCCAATATGCCATTATGTTTCCCATGTTACAAGTTAAAATTAATCTGATGAACAAAACTGAGCAATATGAAAAGATAAAATCAAATTCAATAAATGCTTAATTTGGCAAAAGCTAATAATTTACAAACAATTCAATAAACAAATTACTGAGTGTCTCAGCAAGGCGAAACTCCATCCTCTTTCTACCTAAATTCCAGATTTTACATTTCATTAATGACCAAAATCAACATCACACTTTGCCATGTATACATATAACTTTCTAAATAATATATGTTTGAGAATAATAATTTTTAAAATACTTTATAAATTTATATATAAATGTTCCAGTTGCTTCTCCACCCACAACTCAGTCAGCGTTTGGTGCAAACAAGCCTTTATCATTTGGAGGCTTCACTTCTCCCCCAGTACAGACGGTAGGATCTCCTGGGTTTGGACAAACAGCAAATCAAGTAAATATTTGTTTCTTTGTGAATGAATTGTAGCATGGCTTACAGACAGAATAAAGTGTTAAGACACAGGTTGTCAACTGTTTTATGTTCTGTTAAATTATTTATTTATTTTATAATTATATTAAATATTTAGTTAGTATTTTAATCTAATTTAATTTAGAGTAAATAATTATTATCTTTCTATAAATTTCAAGGCAAATGCTGAAAATAAACCTCAGCCAACTTTTGGTGCGACACAACAAGCATCAGCTTTCAGTTCTCCTACAACACAAGGTTAGTTATAGTGCAATAATAAGATGTATTATTATTGGACAAACCGTAGTCCACAGTCTCTAATTAAATGTATGTTAGTAGGTAATTGAATAATAAAATATTTGTCCCACTGTCTTATCTTTCTATCAAGATAAATAAATAAGTGGTATTAAAATATTAATCTTTAAGTTCTACAGTGTGTAATGCATTATGAAAATGGTTTTTATTAATGTATTGATAATTACAATTACAAATTATAAGTAAGGGCTAAATAATCCATTCATAATAAATGTATATACAGGATTGTTGTGATGCAATAGCAAAGTGTCCGATTTCCATTAAAATTGACCTTTTCACTTTTTGATACAGAATGTCTATACTGTGAAGCTATGTATGTATATATAAATATACAGATAGTTTCATAATATTAGTTTATTAACATACAAACTTTCCATTTAATTTAAGCCCCAGCTTTCGGTACACCAAGCAGCTCAAATTTCTCATTTGGAAAACCAGGCGGATTTAACTTTACTACACCTGCCAGTGGTTTTGCACAACCCCAACCAACTGCGGTGAGATTTATTATTTTTTTATGGAAAATTTTGTCTTATAAATTATTGTTATTACTTTTTAAAAGAAATATATTGTTTTAAATAATATAATTTTAATAATAATAATAATTGAAAACATCAACAATATAACATTAAAGTTTTTTAAATATTTTTACTATCATATCTTATGATAAATGCATTTTTTTTTATAGCTTCACGCTTTATCCCGCACATGGCAGGGTAGGCAGAGGGAACTACAGGAACCATAAGAACCTAGTGTTAAGACACTCCGTTACTTAGTGTCCCTGCTTACTCCGTCCCCACTTTCCGCCGTTTTCGAGGCATTGCGTGTTGAGTGGCGGAACTCAACGCCGCGCTTTGCCTTAGATGCCAAAGCGAAGAAAATGGAGCGAAGAAATAGAAAAATCCATCTTCTCCGACTGGGGATCGAACCCAGTAACCGTCGCGTTACAGGCAGACGTTCCGCCTCTGCGCCACGACGGTCCTCTATAAATATATAAATGCATCTTAATGTAACCTAACTTTATAATTAAAACTTTCAGACAACAACAACAGCGACAACAACACAATCGTTTAATTTGGGAAGCAAACCAACATTTGGTACCACTTTTGGTACCAAACCTTTTGCTGCCACTACTACTACTGCTGCAGGTAGTTTTTTCTATAAAAGTTTTATATATGAAAAAGATTATTATAGAGAGACAAAAAAATATTCTTTATGAGATATTCCATTAAGTTACAGACTTTTTGTTTATGGAAATGATGTGAAAAACTATGATGGCAACAGAGGATTCAAAAAAACCAAATCTTCGAAATTATTTAATAAAAAATTAAAATCTAACTTATAACTAAACTAGTGACTATCTTGATGCTACAGACAAGAGGGACTTTAATATTTGAAATTATAAGCAACATTAATTAAAAGAATATGTGAGAATTGTTTGAATGTCTACATTTTAAATAACATGCCGCTATAATTCTCGGATCTGATGCAATATAGTGAACAATTTCTGTGAAGTCTGACTAAGCGATCCTATGGTAGTGTTGATTGTAATAAGATACAAAATTAAAATAAACAATATATAATAATAAATATAATAATAAAAGCATAAGCGTCTGCCTGTAAACGCGACGGTTTGAGTGTTCGATTCCCATGAGGGAAAGATGAGTTTTTCTATTTTCCTTTTCTTCGCTCTGGAAACTAGGCAAAGCGCGGCGTTGAGTTCCCCCACTCAATACGCAATGCCTTGAAAGAGGCGGAAAGCAGGGACTGAGCAACGCAGTGTCTTAACACTAGGTTCATATGGTTCCTGTAGTTCCCTCTGCCTACACCGTCATGTGCGGTGCCAAATAAAAACATTTTATTATGATTTCAGCTCCATCATTTGGTACATCAACACCAGCAAGCGGGTTTTCCTTCGGACAAACTCAAAGTCCGCAACAACCTCAAACAACTCAAAATCAATCATTTTCGTTCCCAACTCAAAATCAAACTCCGGCTTTTGGAACCCAGACCACTCAAGCTGTAAGTTTTGGTTCACCTCAAACCCAAGTTCAAGGTCAATCACAAGGTCAAACTCAAGGTCAAACGTTTCCAAGTCAGCCAACTCAGGCTACATCTCAACCTTCGTTTTTAAGTCAACCCCAAGCTACAGCTTTTTCACCACAATCAAGTCAAGCACTCAACTTTTCCAAGCCACAAACTCAAGCTGTTAGTTTTGGTCAAACAAGTCAATCGTTCAACACTCAAGCTAATTTGAATTTCGCAACTTCAACTCAAGCTTCAACGCAGCCACCTTCATTTGGTACTTCAACACAACCAACTTCAACTTTTGGTACCTCCACCCAACCAACATTTGGAACTTCAACACAACCAACTTCAACATTTGGAACTTCATCTCAACCAACTTCAAGCTTCGGTACAACTTCAACTACTCAAGCTAGCTTAAATTTTGGTACAACACAAGCAACTCAAGCACAAAATTTGAGTTTTGGTTCAACTCAAGCTACTACCAGCTTGAGTTTTGGTACAACTTCATCAACTTCAGTAACTTCAAGCTTGAATTTTGGTGGCAATCAAACAAGTCAAGCCAATACCACAGCGACTACTACTCAAGGTTTCTCGTTTGGAACAACAACTAGTAGTTTTAGTTTGACATCGGGACTGTCTTTTGGTAAAACTACTTCTACAACTGCTGCTACAAGTAAGCTATTTATTTATTTATTTAGAAAAATTTTAAATACTATAACAGACTAAAAAAAATAATGAATTTAATTTAAATTTGGCTCTTGTAATTTTTCTTTAAAATATGGTGACATAAGTTTGAGTACAATTATGTTTACAATTTTATATAATTTTATTTTGGTTGTCATTCATTCTTTAAAAAATATAATAATAATAAACATTAATAATTAAAGTAGTAATAGGTTAAGTACAAGAATTATTATTTTGTTTATTATTTAAGACAAGTTTAAAAATTTAAATGACAATGTCAGTGTCAGATTTATATAAACATATATTTTTAATATATATTTTGTATGAAATAGATTAAAATTTTATACAAATGATATAATAAGTAAGCATATTAAAAGAACTTATTATAATGTAAGGATTTACAAAATAAGTAACAGCTAAGGTGAATTTGGATCAAATATTGCTTCAAAATTTTCAATCAGTTTTAGTTAGAAAAAACAATTTAACAATGAAGACACTGCTTTTTGCTTACATTAATATGCTATTAATAATAAATATATATTTCCCAGCAGCCACCACAGCCCCGTCTGGTATAACAGCATTGGGTAAGACTACAGCGGCCATGCCTACTTTGTCCACTGCTACTACGTGAGTTTTGTTTTTAATATTAGATATTATATACATGAAAGAGACGGTTGTGGGTTCGATTCCCACATGGGGAATGAACCATTTCATTTTCGCTTTGAGTTTTCCCTGTCTACCCAAACTCTATACTGTATGCAACATAAAGTGTAAAACTTTGCATGTATATATAAGTTTCTTATGTAAAATTGTGTATATGTAATTATATGTATGTGTATATATATATATATATATATATATATATATATATATATATATATATATATATATATATATATATATGTGTGTGTGTGTGTGTGTATATATATATATATATATATATATAATACCATATAGGTATATATATAATAAAAATAATAATTCAACATATGAATAATTGTAACGCAACACTGCACCTCTCTTCTTATTTTTATAGATTTAATTTGATTAAATATAATGCTTATATCTAATATTGTTATATAGGTTATATGTATTTTTTGTGCTACTATTATTATTATTAATTTAATAACAGCACTATATAATATGTTTCAGTACAACAGCGTCGGCCCCGCCTGCCGCCATTACGTCGATAACCTTCGCCCAGTTAGAAGAAAACATCAACAAATGGAGTATAGAGCTGACGGAGCAAGAAAATAACTTTATAAAGCAAGCCACTATGATAAATGCTTGGGATAGATTGTTAGTGTCTAATGGCGAAAAGGTATAAGATTCAAAAAAAAAAATTAAAAGTAATTTATTTAAAAAAAAATGAAGTGAGAATTGATTTTTTTTTTTTTTTGAAAAAAATACATTTTTACATGATTTCTAAATAGCAACTAAGTTAGTTGCTAAAGGGATTTGTTTGAATTATCACTGTGTCATGAAGGGCAGCTATTATAATTTGCATATTGTATGCATGCAATTAAATATAAAATAATTGAATTACATCACAAGTATTAATATAGTGTATAGCCTACATAGACTATCCAAAATAATAAAAAATCTTTAAAAGTAATAGTTTCTGGGATGAATACTATGAATTAATTAAAATCACTTCAGTATAATAATAATATAGAAGTATAACAATATGATAATATTTTCAGATACTAGAATTAAATGATGCAGTGGAAACAGTCAAAAATGAACAACAAAGCTTAGAGCATGAATTAGACTTTATATTGGCACAGCAAAAGGAACTTGAAGAACTCCTACAGCCGCTGGAGAAACTACTTCTAGAAGATTCCAGCGATAGAATGAGAGATCCGGAAAGGGAACATATGTATGTATATATTGTTATTAATTTAATCAAAAATTATAAAAGGAAGTTTTTGATACCAATTAAAATGAAATTTAAAATAATGCTGAAATAGTCATTATTTTCTTGCTTCACGATTGTATGGAGAATTTCCACACTCATTCAAGACAGTATCTTTAATGGTGGAACTCAAAGCCCTATATTTTCTAAATAAAAATTTCTATTTACGTTTGTATTCATAACCACCCTTTGTTTCCCACTTTCTCTTTTTTAATATAATGTTTACTGACTTAACGGTACTCAATGATGCACTAAATCTTGTTTCCACAGCAAAGAAAATGGAAAAAATCAATTCTCCCCAGTGGGAATTGAACCTAGAACTAACGCGTTCAAAATCAGACAGTACCAGTGCGTCACAATAGCTTCAATTATTAATATGAATTTAAAAAAAATATAAATATGTACACTTTAAAGCCACAACAGAAATAACCGCGACATTTATATAACAATTGTAATTATTGTGTTAAAGAACAACTATATATAATATTTAACATTTGATTAATTTCGTGCAGGTATACTCTAGCAGAAACATTAGACACGCAACTGCGTCAGATGTCGGAAGACCTAAAGGAGGTCATTGAACATCTGAATGAAACCAATAGAAGTCAAGACAGCAATGATCCTGTAAGTTATATTTGTTATTTTTTTTTATTGGTTTTATCTAGATTATTGATAATAACTTGATTTGGTGTTAAAATTAAAAGCATTTCAGTAATATTGAGTAATAAATTTCTAAAGCAGTCTAAATAAGTATAATACAAAAAAAGTTTTACTAATCTCTTATATTAAAGTGAATTGTCAAACTAGTAACAAGACATTCTATTCTTATATTATGTAAATGAAAATATTAAATTCCCAACACCAGCAAAAATGCCTTGAAAAAATTACTAGTGATTTTTTGTCACTTTATGGAATGTCTAACACTAAATTCCCACAGTTCCATCTGCCTACCCTGCGATGTGCGGGATAGAACGTGAAGCTAAAACAATAAATCCCCTTATTCATATCGAACCCACGACCACCCGCCACACACTAGGTCAATGCCCTAATAGAACTACTTACACAACTGACATCACATCGAACCTGCAACCACCCACCACACACAAGGTCAACGACCTCAAACTCGTACTAACAAATGCCAATCCACTCACAGATAGTGCAGATCGGTCGTATCCTGAACGCGCACATGTCGTCCATGCAGTGGGTGGAGGCGAGCGCGGCGCTCATCTCCGCCAAGCTGGACGCGCTGCGCGCCGAGCACGCGGCTCTGCGCCGACACAACGAGACCGCGTTCCACTTGGCGTATAATTAGCCTGTCGAAATACATATGTTGTTAGTTTTTTAATTAAATATTGCATATTTCATTATTGTTTTATTTTTTTTAATTTTTATATAATGAGGACAGTTTTAGTGTGAAATGTGTTATGTAATTGTCAATTGACCTTGAAAGTTAACAAAAAATTCTATATAATATATATATAAATAATAAAAAGTTCAACACAACAATAGTACAATGTTTTATAATTGCTTATTTTGTCTAAAGATTCATCCTTTTTTTTTATACTCTTCACAATCATATTATTTTGTAAATTGTTTACAATATAATTTATGTTAGATTATAATAATTTCCATTAAGATGTATTTCGATAATTATATATTTTGGTAAATTGCCAAAAATATTTGTAGTTTTGATTGACATAAATATAGACAGTTATAACAGTCACAGTCTTCCCATGACCACAAACTACTCCAAGTACCATGTGTAGTTGTTAACAATATACGCAATTAATCTGGTTAAATTGTTTTATTTAAAATGATATTTCAACCTCTCTAAATATTGAGATTTTTTCTGTTTTATTTTTCTTACTATAGAAGGAAAAGTATTTAAAAAACTAAAGGCTAGACTTGTTCTTAATGACTGACTGTTGCTAACTTATTGGCGACAACCGCTTGGATGGTAAATTAAAAGTACAAGTTTTAGTTCTGTTGCAAATAAATATTTGTTTTATTTTATTATATATTTGTCTACAAAAATATAGTTAAAGTCCAGATTTAAACATCACATCTTTTTGGGTTTGTAAAAGCTCTTTATCTTACATTTCAACTAATTTTTTATCATCTACCCACAAAAATTTACAAATCTACTAAGTATATGAAGTTTTCTTTAAAATTAGTAATATTATTACAAATTCAAAATAAGAATACAAGTTTTTGTTTTTGAAAGGCAAAAATAATGCCAATAAAACAGTACACTCAAGTTATTGCCTCAGACCTGAGAAGAACCAGCATAATAAAATCAAAATTGAAATTCAAAATAAAAATATTATTGATTCCATACATATTCATGTTTTTGTGTGCCAGAGCAAGTGTGAAAAAGAAAAACCAAATGCATGTGCCAGTTGAACACAAGTATAAAAAGTTCATGAAAAATATACAATATATAGTAAAACAAAGAATGTTATGCAATTAGTGAATATATAATGAAAATTATTTGCATAAAATCATATCCATCATGCATAAGAAACATT
Source organism: Dione vanillae (assembly GCA_037178615.1). Classification (NCBI taxonomy): domain Eukaryota; kingdom Metazoa; phylum Arthropoda; class Insecta; order Lepidoptera; family Nymphalidae; genus Dione; species Dione vanillae. Next base: position 672,845 of record JAZFAU010000246.1, read on the forward strand.
ACTTTTACACTTACGCTAGATACTGTCCTATCACAAATCACAATATCAGCAAAATTCTTACTAGGTACTTATATAATTAGTACACAATACCACCAATAAAACACTGTAACTTCACATTCTCTTCAGTTTCAAGGCACAAAATTACTAGTTTCTTATGAACAATACTACATATTGTTCTATTGTGTGATATATGATCTGCACTTAGGAACATTGAAAACTTCTTAGCATCCACTCGACAATAGCAAAGTTTTGATAGATCTTCATTTATTTGAGTTTCTGTTTCTGAATCTGAGTGATCGATTGGACCTAAATGAAAGCTTTAGTTAGTTAATTAATTTAGACAGAGGGAACTAAAGGGAAGTGAACCTATTGTTATGATATTCCATTTCCAGCTTGCTGCCTTTTGAAATATTGCATGTTGGGTCAAAGAACCCAACACTGCACTTTCCTTGTTACCACAGCGAAAATAGAAATGAAAATATCCATCCTACCCAAGTAGGATTGAACCCACAAACAGTCAAGTATACAGACTCTGTGCAAAGATGGTCATCTAAATTTTTATATTTATTTATAAGTAGCTTCCTTATCACATGTCTTTTAAAAACAAGATGATCAAATCATAAAGAAGCGGAGTGATGTCATTAAGTCATATTATAAAAAATAAAGTTGAGAAATTACAATGAATCAAAATAATATGACAAAATTAATATTTGAAACGCATCTTATACCTTCAAAAGCTTCAACTTTCAAATTCTTGAACCTTGTAGATACTTTAGCCATATCAGTTTTAATTTGTAATGTTAGCCTTCCTTCAGCTGAAGCTCTGATTACAACTTCAGATGCCATTGTTCGCATTCTATCTATTGTAGTTCTTAATTGCTTTAGAGATGGTAGCTCTATTGATATCTAAGAAAAAAAAAATGTATTTGTTAGGCAAATAATAAAGAATTAATAAAAAATTAAAACTTTTAATTTATTATACAGGCATAAATATGTCTATCACTTTAATTTTATTGTACTTTATCTGTAAGTATAAGAATTTATTAGCCACAAAAAGCAGCTTATAAATTCTTAATTATCTATTTAATGTCTCAAATAACACTTACATCAGGATGAGGAATGCTAGGTTCATTAAATTCACTCCATAATTTTCTAGGTACAACTACAACAGGAATATCATGTGTCACCTGACGTGTTTGCTGGGTTATTGTAGATGACTGAAAATATACAAAATAATACAAGAATTTATTTTACTTACCTAAAATTTGTTCAATAACAACATTTAATTTGAAATAAAGATAATAAACAAACCATTTCAATTTCCAATGTCAAACACGGACACTGCTTTTTAGTCAATTTAATTTTTAAAGATTTAGCAGTTTTCATTGTCACTAATGACTTTGCTAAATTAGCTGAAAATGTAAAATATGTAAGAAAGGAAACAAAAGTAAATGTATATTAACAAATTACCAAAAGTAGATATTAATTAACAAATTACCTGAAACTATACCCAAATAAATATCCTTGTGATCATCATCTATTCCTATCATCTGATATTCAGCAAAGAAGATAGATGGGGTAATTTCACACCACAACACAGGAGGCGCGGGTCCACTACTGTCCTCACATACTATAAAATATACTTTATCTTCTGATAATCTTAGTATACACTCTTTAGATAATTTTGATATAGTTGTTACTATACCTGAAAGTGTATAGTATATTTAAATGATTGAATTACTACAACGCACTCAAGAAAAAGTTATTCACAATTATTTACTTGAAAATTCTCTCATAGGGCCTGTGTCAATCATTACAGCCCGAAATTTCATTTTAGATATTAAAAGGTAAAAACTTATATGAAGTTATCATACAATTATTAATTTATCAATCAAAACTATAAAACTTTAAGCTTATATGGAATGAATGTTGAATTTTTTTTAAAATAAAATATAATTCGTATTTTGCAAATTCGCGCGATACTTCTGTGATCTGTCAAGTAAAGTTTAAAAAGTCTATTTATTTGTATTTCTGCTCTACAGTGTTGGTGAATAATGATTTCTACTCTATAATGTTGGAAATAATAATTTTTATATAGTATTAAAAGCAAGATCAAATAAAAATAATTCAAAATGGCCAAATAATATATTTATGTTATTTTTACTACTGTTCTTTCCTTAGTATTTTCACGATAATTGTTTCTGCGTTACCTAGCAGTATTGTTATAGTGGCTTTCGGTAACCTTTACTAGATCGTCAATAATCAATATGCACTCATATTTTATAAAGAATGTACTCAAAATCTATTTTAACGAAACATTACAGCATTTAAATGTCGTATTTATTTTGATGTTATCTACATTATTGAGTTAAACACTGGTAACATTTTTGCAGCCATAGACTAGTATACCGTATTTCCTGCTAATATGGCGCTTGACGTTACTGGCATACTGATAAGTTTATTTACACCAAAATGTTTTATCTCTTTTTAACACTATAAATGTTTGTATGCAAAGAAAAGAGACAGATGAAGCCCACTTTTGATTGTAACGAATATTAACGAATTGTGGTTATTTTACTTGAAGATTATATTTATTTTTCTAAATTTTAGTGCAATCTTAGCTATTATGTTTTAGAGTTTTATTTATTTACAACTTACTAATTTATTATACATATTTTTTCGTATGAGAAAATTCTTATAAGAAGAGAATATATGGAGAATAATGCAAATGCTAACCCAAGGTATGTGTACAAATGAACGATCGATAATTTCGACATGTCATAACCAAATAGTTTCTTTATTTATATCTTTTATAAATCAATATTAGCAAAGATCATAGGAATTATTATTTGTTTTTATAATGCTTAACAATTAAAAATACTTTAAACAGAAGGAATATTACAAAAATAGAAGTGTCAATTCAGAACTCAAGGATCACCGTTGTTAACGTTTTTACTTCGAATTCGATCTTCAAATATTTAACGGACTTATGTTTTGAAAGGTGATTTTATAATGTTGACGTATGGAGGTGTATCGCAAAAATTATTTTGCACGATCTTTTTCTTTAAAAGTTAAGCAACAAATTCACGCTGAACCTATTCATAGCTATCGTGCAGAAATAAGTTCAATGTCGACTATGATTATGTAATGAAGTGCGAGATTTGTTTTGCTTTGACTCTTTCACATTAAATTTAGTCTACAAAGCATATAATTTTGATTCAAAACAATATTTACTTTGCAAGAATTGTAGAAATTATGATTAAATAAACAAAGTGAGGTTATGTTGCCTTATGCGAGATTATTGTTACACGTTCCTACTTGGGAGAAATTTTGTAGATAATAATGAACTTTTCTATTCTGTGAAAATTGTTTTTTCTTTTTATATTACTATTAAATAATATTAATAATTTCGATTTAAACAATAATTTAGTTAATGTCGATTATATTTCATAATTTGTCGTTGTCTAATATATTACATTTTTAATTGTAACGAATCAAGTTCGAGTTTTTATCTAAATATTAATTTAATATGTATGCTCAATGGTATGGTACTACTTTTTTATATACCAATGATTTATTGTTAACATGAACGTAGGTACTTTGTTGTTCACTGTACTGTTAAATTATCGTGGGTGTTGAAACTTGTAAATAGTTAGCTGATGAAATATTTTATTGCTTTTTTAAACAGGATATTGTTTACTACAAATTTATAATATATGTATGATTATTGTAAGAGGAATTAAAATTATTTTTTGTTATATTTTATATATTATTTATTGCTCATATTCGTTATAATTGTTAAATTTTAATAAATATAAATTTTAGTACAAATGTACTTGAAGCAACATATGTACACATTTGACATTTGAGAGTTAAAAAAATAAACAAATAAAGCAGTTCATTATTTTATTATTTTTCCTTAACATATAATTTAAATTTCACGATTTTTTTTCTCAATGTTTAAAATTATATTCTCATATTTTCAAAGCACTGTATATCCAAATACATGTCGCCTACTTTAAATATTTTATATATACGAACTCGTCTTCGCAATGTCCTGGACCTCACTAATATTTGGTTTTTTTGTTATTAATTTATACTTTTTTAATTTAATATTTTAGTATGGCTCAAGAAGGCACCAAATCATTTGTGCAGATACAGATTGAAAAACTGAAAGCTCTACAAGCAAAGCTATCTACCGAAGCTGAAGAAGACTACATTATCATAAAAGAAGAACCGTAAGTATTTTATTATATTACCGTTTGAATAAACAAACACGAACACAACAGTCATGGATTCTATTCGACACGGCGAAATATATTTTCCAAATATATCTGCAATGTGAGTTGTGACCTTTGGGAATCTGCTATTTCTTTACGACGATAGAATGTGCACGGCGTGCACTCGTCTTCGCAATGTCCTGGACCTCACTATTTACAGTTTGGGAAGCCCTGGCTTAAACATTAAATTATACTTTTTCTAAACAATAATTTTATCAAATAATCGTAAATCTGTTAAGCAAATTGTGATTAAGTAAATCGTATTATTATTAATCATGAACAATCTTTGATGAAATGTAAATGTTAAATTATTTAGTTTACGAATTATTTAATTAGTGTCACATAAATTATTGTCGAATTTTACGATGAATATACAAATATAACCCAAGTAGTCAAACTTGTCGTGAGGCGACAAAAAATTGGTATCTTAAACCTGGAAGTGGTCTATCCGGTGTATCGTTGCAATGAGCTGATGTCATTATATTTTATACCAATAAATTTCATATTAAATATTTCACTTATTTAAACTGTAATATTTAATTTTACTAACTCACTTTAATAATCAATAAATTGTAAGTACCTGTAGTTTAATATTTATATTATATTATACGAATATTTGTTTTTAAGTTTTGTTATCGTGTACATATGGAAAAAATATAAATGTAATTAATAAAATAAATAGTAATCAAAAGGCTCAGCGTTAAGAATTTCGCCGCTATTAAAGCAAGCCAGGGCGAGCCGGGTGGGACGACCATGCCATGCCTGTCTCGCACTAACCGCGCCTCGTCGTTTTCGTTCACTGTTCAGTCAGTCCGGCTCCGCACGCGTTACGGCCGTGATTCCTCGTGTCCGTGGCAGGGAAAATTAAAAAAAATAAAAATAAATTTATAGTCTATTCTTTTTATTTTCGCGGTATAATAATATTAAAAAGGAATTGTTTACGTGATTTTTTTGCTAAGGAAAGTGAAAAGTTTTTATGTTTAGTATGTATTGTAACAATGATACTAAGGTCAAGTTATGATAAGGGTGGTTAATTTCGTCACACGTTTGATAATTAGTGATTAAGCGATGCAATATCAAAGTAATGAAGAGGACGACTTGCAATATCAGATATTTGGAGATTCCTTCAACTTCCCAGTCGAGAGTAATAGCTCCGCTAGCCGGCGTAGAAAGTGAGTTTTGTTTGTGTATTATACAGTTGTTTACGTTTTATTTAAGCTTTATTTCAATTGCAAATATACATTTTTATAGAGGATAATGTGATATATAATATACGTAATGTAATAAACAAAACCATATTGTCCTATTAAAGTTTGAATTTACATTGACAAAGTTAATACTAACACAAACTTTCTTATCTTTTACATTATATTATGTGTTTGATAAAACTAATTAGTTTAAGTGTAGAGTTGTGAAAATTTTACATACCAGTGTTTCAAATACCTTTTACCTACCTTCATTTTTATTACTATAAATGAAAAACATCTTATGGGCAATTTATTTTTATTATTTACAGTAACAGTTAGGTAGCTAAAATTGCAATAAAAGTTATTTCTCATTACCTACTACATGATTTTGTGACCAATTAATGATAATAAGTCAAACAAATTAAAAAACGACACGATTGTCCTTGATATTCAGATACTAAGGTATTTATGCGGCTTTGATATTTGGAAGAATGAATGACAATAAAAATTGTACTAATAAAAATATGTCTCAATTAATGTTATCAACTTTTTCTCTTTGCTTCGCCAATGTCACGTTGAATGGACAACATTTTTTTATAAAAACTAAAAAAGAGTTTGTTTAAAAGGACTGTCCTAATGATTTTTCATTCTACCCTCTTATTATATTACATGTTCTAACATTTTAACATGAAAGTTTCGTTGTATTAACATATGTTTCATTTTAGTTTTTAATTTTTTAATGTTATAGTATTGTATCGCATATGCTATACGTACTTATAGGTTTTAATGCGATAGTAGATGAAGATACTTGCTATTAAGAAATATTACACGTTGCTGGAAAATCTGGCTTTTTGAAATCTAAAGTGTGTATTATGACTATGACTGACTAATAGTTAAGCAGGTTTATTCCGCTTTTGTGTTACATTTACTATACAATATGCGATTTGCTATCGCAAATAAAGTAGGCTGTATCTTTTTTTATAGCTTCACGCTTTATCCCGCACACGCTTTAGAAGGCGAGGCAGAGGAATCCTTGTGAACCTAGTGTTAAGACACTCCGTTCCCCACTTCGAACCAGGCGGAAAGCGGGAACGGAGAAAACAAGATCTAAGCAACGGAGTGTCTTAACACTAGGCTCCCACTGTCCCTGCAGTTCCCTCTGCCTACCCTGCCATGTGCGGGATAAAGCGTGAAGCTAAAAAAAAAGAAAAATAAAATTTTAGTATTGAATTCCCTAAAGCTTAAATAATATAGTATATTCTTTTAGTATTAGTTAATTCGTTCAACTAGGCAGTATTTACTAACTTAAACTTTGTAACTCTTAGCAGCATTTCTATTAAGTGATTAAATACATACAAAAGGTAAGCAAATCGCGTTACCAAGTATCGGATACGTAAGCTGTAAGTTATCTACCGCCCTACCGGTTGCTTCAATAGCCAAATTTGAATATTGACCTTCAACTTGTCTGGGTAATCCTGCGTGCTCTCGCGGACCTTGAAACGTTCCAAGGTCTCACGTACAATGCCTACATAAATAGATGAAGCCTTAATACTTATTATCTATTTTTTCTTTCTATATGCGATCATCTCCGCGTCCCAACACTGTAATGTTTACGATTTGGAATATCTGATATGAAAATTACGATTTTACATCCCAAAATGCTTACACTAGGATTAGTTGTACAGTATTATTACAATTTTATGTGGCGCAGAGGCGTAAGCGTCTGCCTGTAAACGCGACGGTTTGTGGGTTCGATTCCCGCTTGGGTAAGATGGATTTTTCTATTTCCATTTTCTTCGCTCTGGAAACTAGGCAAAGCGCGGCGTTGAGTTCCGCCACTCAACACGCAATGCCTCGAAAAAGGCGGAAAGTGGGGACGGAGAAAGCAGGAACTAAGCAACGGAGTGTCTTAACACTAGGTTCATATAGTTCCTGCAGTTCCCTCTGCCTACCCTGCAATACGCGGAATAAAAGCGTGAAGCTATAAAAATAAAAAATAAAAAAAAAATATAATGACGAAAACTGTAAAAAAACAATTTTCGTTTAAATATATGTTAAGCATCTATGTGTTGCTATGTCTGTAATATATGTTATTTAAAGAATCTTATTACCATACAATTCTAATATAGTATATAAATATATCATTGTATTGACATTTATATATGTTACGTATATAATTATTTAATTTAACATTATTATCAAAATAATATAACACAATACATTATCAAAGTATAACAATTATTGAAATTTAAAGAACAACCATTTATTCGATGTTTTAAAATATGATATTCTACATAGTTTCTTTTCTTTTGTGCTTTTTATGAAGACCTGATGATGTTCTATTTTAAATATACGCGGAAAATATTTATTACGTATGTACTAATAAAAATATTTATTTCTTAAAAAATATCAAATATAATAAACAAGGTGGGTGGGTAATAAATAAATAAATCAATAGGAGCTGGGGTAGATCTAGGTCTACAACATATATAGCTTTAGCTTCCTATAGCTTTAGGTTTATCCCTAATTATAAACAAACAAAACGTTACGTATCAAAACCTCGTAAACGAAGCCGCGGGCCACAACCTATTATAATATGAGTATATAATTTATTTATGAAATTACTTAACATTGAACACATGAATGAAGTCATTTTATGTTACATATGATATGCTGTTTGTCATGATGTTTCCGGTCTTATCTAAACGAGTTTTGACTACAATCGTGTCTGAAATTTTAAAGTCAGTAGGCAGTATGTCATAAAAGTACTCTGTACAATCGTGGTGTATGGATAACTTAGAGATTAACATAACTTGTACTGTACGTGTAGTACTTGTATTCAGAGCTTTATCATATGTAAAAATGGTATAACTAAAAAATCTGACACAAAATTGTCGAGTAGGTAGATTAGTATGTTTAAAGTACTGTATTGACGTTTTTGTTTTCATTTGATACCAAAAAGATGATGTAAATCCTCTTCGTTGATACGAATCCTCTTCGTTGACGACAACAGTCTTTTAGACTGTTGTCGTCATTATTATCAAGCTTTTATTCACATGGCCTTCTTCAAAGATTACTATGATACTTGTTCCTTAGTTGTTTTGCCGTTGCTAAATTTATAACTTTCCCTCGTTTGGAATTTTTAGCTTCACGTTTTATCCCGCATATAGGAGAGTAGGCAGAGGGAACCACAGGAACCGTCGGAACCTAGGGTTAAGGCACACAAGAAAAATGAAATAATTCGAAACCGAGTTTACAGGCAGACGCTGTCAGGACTCTCATCACCTATCCTTACTGTATACTGTTAAAAAAATCAATATTTTATTTACTTCTTATAGTCTCAAAAATATAAATGCTATCCAATATGTGCGGCCCCTGCGGACCTCTAATTGCCAGCCAAAAAAAAAGAAAAAATGTCGAATTTTCAAAATATATTCACTAACATAATATCAACTAAATTATTTATGCCAAGTATCGACTGACTTGCTACTTAACTACTATAAAATTAACCTTATCTCATAAACGATCTTAATTTGAGATCATTACGTTAGGTATGTACCTATGTGACATAATATTTTTCGATGTAAGTAAGGACTTTTTTTACTAGTATGATCTTACGAACGACCTTGGTATAATATGATAGTATCTACACTATTAAGTTATAGCCTTTGGGCCTCTTCATTCTTTACAAATCTTATATCGCAATATATATTTTCGTCCTTAAGTAAGTTATATTTCCTACAGTAGACTTTATGTATTACTATTAAAAAGGTTATACGTTAGGGTAGCTTACTGAACTACTGAGTTTGTGCTACTAAAATCTTTACTTAGTTACCAATCTTCGGCGAGTCTCTTAAATTAAGAAACATTAGCTAAGTAAGTTGTACAAAAAACCATTAATAAAGAGTAGAACAGAATCATTAATACTCTGAAAACTTCCAAAAAAATACTCAATCCTTAATACTACAGCTTAAAACTATCATACGTTTTAATTATTGTGCTTTTCACGTTCACGTAAACATAAATACCTTCCGAGTACAAGTAGCATTGACCGCGCCACCCCTAAAGGTAAACGACCAACGAGGGTGGCACCCCCAGTACCTTAATTGCACGTGTATCGGCAGATGGCAGTCAAGGTGCGAGCCAGTGATGACCTTTGAATGTTATCGATATTATACTCTATCGATAAGGAAGTGCTTCTTGTTATATAAGCAGCTGTGCTAGTGATGTTATTTATATTACTATTCGTTTAATAATGCGGTAACTTCGAAATTCATTTAAAAATATGTGATTGATTTAATTTTGATATTCAATACTTTTATTTTAGTATGTCTGTATTAAATATAAATTATTATGTTATCGCCGATATCGATATCAAGTAAGCGCATCATTATCTAACTATTCTATGAATACAAAAGTAATTGGGGTGGCAGGACGTAACTTTCACACGATGCAACTGAACAACTGCAACTATTGCTGTAATAACACTTTTGTTTTAATATTAATCTAATTTTGTTTTATAGCTTCTGTTATTTTTTACTTCGTAACTTGACATTTGAGAATATTTTAATATTGAATGATGTTGGTTTTCTAATAAAATTTATCATGTTTTCTTAAAGACAGATAAGTGCATATAAAAACTTGTCGCTAATCTTTGAATTATGTATCTTTTGTGTATGCGCGTTGTATGATTCGATTAAGTGCGAACTGCGCGCCATACACGGGCTAACTTATAAATGAAATTTTTGTATCTAAAACGATGTTTATGTGTTCAATTTGATTAATACATTATATAAGAAACATAAAAATGCAAAATTAAAAATATATAGTTGTAATTGCGTACACTTTAAAGGAATAGCTGATGTAACTGTTGTGATAGCAACAGTAAAAATAATGTTTTAGGCCCACGTGGCTGACAGCTTTACTTTTTTTTTTAAATATTGAATAGAACAGCTGTTAAAGAAATACTTATAATGCCTTAAGAAATCGGGGGAGCCTTTTGAGTCTCTATACCTAGTTCCTTTGTTGAACGATATTCGTTATAATGTTGCGCAATGAATAACATACATGGGTGGCTCGTATATATGTCAAAGTTCGTCTGTTTTTTTTTAGTTTATGATCATTATATTTACATGCGGCAGTGGTGCTAGTAAAATATGATATGATTATTGAAGAAAATTACGGAATTAAGGTGAGAAACGAATTCTGATTACTATAGAAGATGGACTATGTCAAGACATATATTGCAATTTAAAGTCAAAACGGAGTGTCTTAACACAAGGTTCATATGGTTCCTGCAGTTAGCTCTGCCTACTGCACATATTTTCATTAATCTAGGTGTCATGTAAAAATAAACATAAAACGAATAATGCGAATCCTCATATATTTTTTATTTTCTTACGAATATTTCTCGTAGTTCACTTATCCATTGCAACTGTATGGCGCGTGCGACGCCCGGTGGGCATATTAGTACCTTCCTGCCTTCGATTTGACAGCTGGTGCACAGACAATGTTTTTTTTTTTGTGTCGCAGTATTTATAAGATAGAGTCTATAAATAATTTTTGGCATAAAAAACGTCACGGGTTAGTGTGAATGGTGTAACTGGGAATGAAGCTACTTGTTATCATTATCTATATTGCGTTTGATTTTATTGTTTAAAAGTATTATTTATTGTTTATAAGTCGCAGATTTATTACCTAAAAAAATTTTACCCTAGAAAAAGGGCTCTCTACCTAATTGCTCAGACCTGGATGTTACTTAAAAGTACAGAGTTTATTTAAACATATAGGTATTATATTTTTCCAATTTACAGGCTACATACTCCTTTGTACCTTCTATTTATTGTAAATGTTTTATACAAATAAACATTGTTAATTATATATACTGTCAGTTCCCCCTTAGCAGACGAAGAAAATTGCCATAGAATTATACGCTTGCAAATCATTCAATATGTCTAGAATAAGTAGCAATATATATATATATATATATATATATATATATATATATATATATATATATATATATATATATATATATATATATATATATATATATATATATATATATATATATATATATAAAAGTTTGAAGGTTGCGAAATATAAACTCCCCCGTGCCCGCGCCACTTGGAAACCATGCAACTATACATTTTCTCAATAACTTTTTATACTAAAGCACAACGAAAGCTTTAAAAATAAGCAGAAATGCTTGTATATAACTATATATTATGTTTTTAATCACGCGTTCTCCCTCACAACTCCCTTTTATGTCTGGTACTTTGCCACTTAACAGACTGGCAATGAGCAAACGTAGAAGCCTAGTATAATCTTAGTACCGCTTATTAACACGCTCTAACCTGTGCATATCATTATAGACAGAGTCCGCTCTCTGCTTTTTGCCCGAATTCGAGACATTGAGTGTTAAGTGGCAGAACTTAACGCCACATTTTACATTTCAAACGAAATGGCGTCTAATAAAAATCTATAGTTTTACTTTTATTAGCTTCTTCAAGTCTGACACGCTAACCACATTGTAAGTGTATTATACACCTTTTGAAGTAGAACATGCGGGCAGGTTCAATGCTATTTCATATAAATTGCTAGGGCTATCGACTAACCCCTGCGTAACTAGATATTGGAGTTAGAATTATATAATAGTTTTATAGAATGTATATTTTTTAAAGGAATAGAAAGAAGATTTTAAAGGGATTTTTTAGTGTTGGGACTGTCATACTATATGAGTAGGATAGGAGAATGTTCGTAAATCTTTATTGTATTTGACTTTACTTGATTTGAATCTTTACTTAAAATATTTGTCATATAATATATTTTGAGCAATTTATCTTAGAAAATTTAAACGTAAAACCAGTCTATTTCTATAAAATTTAATCATAATCCTATATTTTGACAATGGTTTCTACTGTTAGATAAAATAGGGTATTTGTTTTGTAACTTGTATACAACCCTATATCATCATTAACGTTTGCAAACCCTCATGATCGTAATTCTACTGTTTTAAGGAAACTACTATATAACAGTTTCCTTAATGTATGTGGGTTGTTTATCAAGTCATTGTACATAGTATTATTTCCTATGCACTATTTTGTATATATTTCATAAAATAGTGTAGAGTATACAATAAACGCGAAGGTTGTGATGGTTGTCTCTTGTCGGGTAAATAATTTGATTGATGCAGCGATGAGTTCCGCCAGGCAACACAAATGTCGATCTTGACAAAAATCGAATATTTTATATGTCGGTTTGCTATTTTATTGCTATATATGATACAAAGAGAAAAGCAAATTGTGTTTTAATGTAGGAATACTAACAACATTTTATATTTTTTCATTAATATTGTAAAAGGACTAACGTAAATTTTATTTACCCTTATTACGGTTCTTGCGTATGCGCTTGTATTCTGACTTTACCACAAATTAGTAGTAAGTATCAGTCACCGCAAAAGTTTTATGAGAATTGTTACTTAATATCATTTTCTCTGACTTGATACTTGATACTCACTATATAACTTATAATGCTTGTTTATTTTGTTGTAGCTTATAATTCTAGCTAAGATAAATCTTAGTACCTACGCGCTTTACTTACTTAAGATCTGGTGGGACAATACGCATTGTATCGAAAAGTGTGAATAAGAGGTAAAATAAAAGATCCATCAGTTAAGTCACTAATACGAATCTTTTATTTATTTCGGATGTTTGTAGATAGGGATGCGGATATCCGACAAATAACTAACATTAAACTTTGTCTATTTGCGATTTACAGCTTTATTATACTGTTAATGAAGAAATTTAGTAATTAATAGCAAAAACAAATAAAAATCTGTTGTGTATTTATTATCTGTACATCAATTACATAACTAAAGAGCATATAATTGTTTGCTTCCATACAAATTAATTTAATTTATTCCTTCTAATCGACATTAACAGGCGTGACCGTCATATTGCACCTTTTTCATGGTTGGGCGATTGAGAGTCCATGGGAAAATTGAAATGGGATAGTTTATGTGAGATTTGTTTTAGTAGGCTGCGTTTATTTTTTATGGCAAATCTTATAATTTATGTTGCTAATTTTAAAAACAATAGTTTTTCTTACTATCACAATAACGTGTGAGGTAATAAGATGAAATTAAAGTAGCAAATACCCATACTTTCAATGTTTCTTTATATTCGTAGGTATTATTGTATTCAACACGTTAAAAATCTTAAGACAAGATATGTGATATATCAAGGAAAATTTGAAATTTCTACATGTACATATCTATTAAAAATAACATGACAAACTTATATTTTTAGTTCCTTTCATACAAAATGAGTATATACGTCATAAAATTGATTTTATCATCATTAATACTATGAAATTGTTGCACTACTTGCACTAATTCGATATCTTTCTCTTAAAATCGTATATCCCTCGTCTTCAATTGTCTAATTCTACGATTTTAGAATACATAAACAATATTTCATGTCAATAAATTATTATTATTTATTTTTCAAATTGTTCAATCAAGTCTACATGAGAAATAACACGTAAATTATAATATGTCGCCTACTACAATTAATTTAGGGGTGTGAATACCCCACATATTGTGTTAAAATTCACGTCGACATGTACGTACAGGTAAATTTCAATTCCCACGTTTTCAATAGGGGGCTTGCATTACTTGGACAAAGCGACAAGCTTGCATGTATCTCAACAAATTCGAGATATTTCACAAGGGATGATGCTATTTTGTTCTGTGTCCCGTGTATTGACCCCAAAGATGTTGGATTTCAAAGATGTATTGACTGAGATTGTAATTTGAAAAGTATTCATAATATTCAGGGTAAATTTGTATATGCAATTTAATTTAGTTTCATTTTTATGGATTTTTTTTTGTGTTATTAAAATATTTGGCAATTGTCTTGTTAGGCCTCTTGGGTGGAAAACGCTTAGCCTTTTAGTTCTATAAAATACAATAAATTCTTTGTAAATATATAATGAAATCCTAAAAATATAATAATTTCAAGAAAAAAATTCGAGATATTTCACAAGGGATGATGCTATTTTGTTCTGTGTCCCGTGTATTGACCCCAAAGATGTTGGATTTCAAAGATGTATTGACTGAGATTTTAATTTGAAAAGTATTCGTAATATTCAGGGTACATTTGTATATGCAATTTAATTTAGTTTCATTTTTATGGATTATTTTTTTGTGTTATTAAAATATTTGGCAATTGTCTTGTTAGGCCTCTTGGGTGGAAAACGCTTAGCCTTTTAGTTCTATAAAATACAATAAATTCTTTGTAAATTTATAATGAAATCCTAAAAATATAATAATTTCAATAACAAACCAATATAGTATAGGTATAGATTTATAAGATTTCCTATTAAAACTTATAAATGCGTTTTGTTGATTATGACGTTACAATTCCACGTTACTTATGATTAACATTTCTTATACGTGAATGATAATGGAGAAGTTTAAGTTTAAGATGGTAAGTAATAATTTTACTGTAAGAAAACTACTGGTCGGGAACTTGTAATATAGAAAGAATATCTTTTATTTTTCTTCTGGTAAACAAAGTACAGCAAATAATGTCTCAAATTTAAGGGTTAGAAAATAAAATTAGAAAGGAAGCCATGTAAACAAAAATAACATATTAATATCCCTATTGTTGTAAAGCATTTTAAGCTAGGAATTGAATCAAATATCAAGTCTACTATAAAATATAATATGTTTTCAGCATTTCCTGACTGAAATAGCTCATTCTGCTGATTTCTCATATTTCATGACTAAACATTGACATTTATTGCTGTAAGCTATGCACATTTTCTATTACTAAGGAGCTAGGGTCGTTCTTATAAACCTGAATTTAATATTCAACTTGAATTTATTTAAAGAGATTTTAATACACATTGTATTTAGAGTGCAGTGCCCCATCTCAATGTTGCCACTATGCTTTTATAAGTTTTATGAAGAGATATAAATTAATAATGTTATGATATAAATATTTCTAATAATAATTCTTAAATTGATAACTTATTTAAATCGAAATATATTACATTTACAAATTTTTTTAGTAAATTATGGATTCACTATAAATTTGGAATATACCTATTTCTCGTTCTGACTTTATATATATCAGAATGAAGTTATAAACAGGAAAATTATATAAATGCTATGGTAAACTATGATTTTAAACAACAAAGTTATTTAAATAAACTATAATAGCTAATACAATGTATTCAGGATGTGATACCCTTTATCCGAAAAGGATACTTTAATGGGGACTTTATTAGAGATCCGCGTTAAAAGACGGTCTTTGTTTAGTAAATTTAAACTAAGCGACTTTTGGCTCAGTAAAATATAGTCTGAATAATCGAGATGGTTATAGGTTCCCTTAAAGGCTGGCTTGAAAATAAGTTTTCTCTGTCTACCCCGCTATAAATATAAAAATACTGTATATTGACTGCCAAAATATATTATGCAGTTCATGTATTGTATTTAAAATAAACTGATTGAGATACTACATTTCATATGCTTTTCGGACATATGTCAATGTTATGGAAATTTACTACAAAGATGCGTAAACCCGTATACCCTATATCGAATGTTAATATCTGAATACATTATAAAATTAATAGGCAAAATAAATATATAGTACAATTTTGAATGTACGGAACTTATGTACGTCGCACAGGTTTTTTTTCATAGTAACACCACAGCTGCTATACTCATTGTGGGGGCCGCAGATGGCGCGTGCACTCCCGCGTTTCATTCCGATCGATATTTCTAATATAGTAGTTTACTATATTGAAATTATACAAAGGTAATAATATAATATATTATTGACAGCGGGACATTATAAATGTTGTGTTTTTTTATAAGATTTTTTTCTTGTAATTGTAACTTTAAATTGAATATCAAAGTTACAAGATTTATAAATTTGTTCAAAATCGTAATAGGAATATATTTTTTATAATATTTTAGTAACTTTGGTACACAATATGTAAAAATCAGGTCACAGCTACTTTAAAGAATGAGCGATTTTATTTCTACATACCTATTCTACGACTAAATAACCTTGTTGCTTTTTTGATTCTTAAAAACTGCCTAAACTTACAAAGAATCCAGTCATTTAATTCTTACATATCACAAAACTAACAAATTAACACATCTGTTGTTAAAATGTTAAAAGCTTCAAAGCTATAAATTAGCACAATTCTCACAAAACATTGCCAACAAATTGTATAACAATTAATCAATATTACAAAAGGGCTTTTAAAGAGCAATAAAACGCATTAGCAACAAAAAACTTACGGCGATATCGAAATCTAATTTTCGTTAGTCTATATAGTAGTTCGTGTAGTCGATACTCGATTGACACGTGGAATCCAGATGGCCTGTCACCTGCATACAGACCCGAACTGCATTCTTCGCAACCACCGGTCGTTGCACTGCTATTTTTTGATTTTTCCAACGATCGTGTGTACAAGTTTCGTACACATTAAAGTATTTCAGGCCTTAACTTCAATTATATTGCCGCCAAAGACCGGCTAATTTTAACTGCAATTTTGATTTTTAGCAGCCATTCAAGTAAA
This sequence comes from Dione vanillae, assembly GCA_037178615.1. NCBI lineage: Eukaryota > Metazoa > Arthropoda > Insecta > Lepidoptera > Nymphalidae > Dione > Dione vanillae. Next base: position 689,910 of record JAZFAU010000246.1, read on the forward strand.
ACGCGAATGCATGCTCATATTTATAAGATCGATTTAATATGTTAATTTTCTAGAGTAACTTTTTTAAAAAAATACACCATATTTTAGACTTTTGTTTACTGTAAGTATTGTGAGTACTGTAACGTACTTGTAAAACTTCTGAATCATAAACACGAATATTAATTAAAGTATTCTATAAGTTTATATAATATGAATATAAAATCAAATTTTACTTTAGTAAAATATTCAAGCGGATTTCGTCTATTAACTATTCGTGATTTGTAGTCGTATAAAGTGGCGATAATATGATAAACTGTAACAATTTAGCCCCGTGGCGCTTGCCTGGAACAATGACCTCATACAATAAACAAGAGGCCCCTTGCCCGTGTGATTGCTTTGTGCTATATTTCTGAAGCACAAATAATTATAGAATGTTTGTATGGATATCGCAAATTTAGCCCAGAGTTATGTCTGTTAGGGCTCGAATTAATAACAAAATATTTTATAGGTTTACTTCATACACGTTTAGTCATTTCCATAATCATTTCTCTGTTTTATAGTTATACTTCATTTTATTGGACTAGACCAGCTGCTGTTTTACTAACTTCATAGAAATAGCAAACAAAAAACAAATACCTTATACATTTCTTACTTAACTCCCTGTAATTATATAAAATACTTCTATATCGTTCCCACAATAGTTGAATTTGTATAGCGGTGGCAATGGTTCATTAGCGCTTTCTCTAAACACCTTTCGGGCGCGTGCTGCCTCGTAATTATTGTAAGACGATAATAAGGGGAGGAAGTTGAAAAAAAAATGGAAAAAAGGCGACGCGGGGTTGAGAAATGTCAGGCCATGTGCGCGGGAGTCATTGTACGCCTTGAGACATTAATCTTAGGGGAAATGACCAGGTGAACAACCCTTAGACTGTTGTTGTTTAACAATACGCAAGTTTTTGTATGTTGACTTTAAGGATTTGTCAGTACGAATTTGCGAAACGTACAGAATATTTCTGAAGACGATTTGGTAGCGTAAAACAGTTTTATTCATGTCCCGAGTACAGACGGACTTGCGATCGTAATCACGAGGCCAGCTGTCCCTTTATATGCACCCCAACTTTATACCTATCCTAATGTCCTTTGCATAATAAAAAAGCAATTACAATTGTTCCTTTGGTAATGAAACCACTGTTTTCGAGTTGGGGTTTTAGCATAGCATGTGAAAATTATCAATTTAAAGATAAGGGAAGCTCATATCTTCAAAAGGCGAGCTCGTTTGGGCATTAAAATTATCACATATTGTAAATGTGTCATCCACGGCATATGGTCTGGCGCTGTTTCACACAAAAACCTGGAACCCCTCGTTTAGTAAACAAGTCGGAAGTCACTACCAGATTTTGTTTCATGTTTTTTCTTATTTTCACGTTTATTCGATAAATATATATTTATCACTAACAGTGAATACTTAAATAAAATGCCTAATAATGCCGATACAACTAACCTAGCAATCTAACCCTTCTGTATATACGTATGTACGTTTATATACGACGTCAGTAATAGCTTATTACGTTTTGTTATGTTGATAAATGACCATGACGGTGCGTGAGAAAGCCCTAATGAATAGACGAACTTAATTCGCATCCCCTTTTCTATTGCCTCACGTGTGCACATTAGATCATCTATTTGTCTATACTCTAAGGGATTAACCTGTTTCAACCCCTGCTTATTTACTTATAGAGACTAAGAATAGCTTGGATAAGACAACATATTTAAAATTTTTCCATAGATAAGTTTTGTCTGAGAGAGTAAAGTACGCTAGATACATTCTATATACATATTTCTAAGACGTCTGTATTTTAATTTGTAGAGTGGTTATATGATCATGTTAACAAGGTTAAAATGTTTCACTGCATTTGGACCGCTTAAATTATTCTTTTTTCCCTTTTTTAGATATTGAAAGTACATATTTTTGTTTTTTAAATATACTTCACAATTTAGCGTAATCTTCTGAAATCAGTCTGTTATCGGTCCATTACTTTTGTAAAACAAAAAATGGTTCTTTGGTAGTTTAAAATGCTTAGCCTACATTCTATATTTAATGACAGGATACAGTGAATTACTACTACATGTTCATAGGACTATATAGAAAGCATACTTAAGGAAAACATATAAAAATTTATGAACGGTGAGATTTGAAATCGCGCCCGTTTGCGAATCGTGCAAGAGCGCGTGAGTTTAAATCCGTCCCGTTCAAATTTTTATGTTTTCTTTAAATACTATCGGCCTTATTCATAAAAAGTTATAGCACGCTTAAAGACTCGATATAGTACAGTTGTCAAAAAACGTTATTCATAACAGCATTTTAGTGCCAATCAGTTCTATAAACCTATCATAAAGTTATAGAACCGAGAACCCTACTATAAGAGTGTTTTAACGTCCAAAGATGGCCGATTCATATAACAGCTGATTATAGCTCATACTAATATGAGTATTGATATGACGTCGTCGAGTCGCTTGTCATCAAGAGTGTCAATTTTAGTTTCGTAAACAAAATAATATAACAATTGACATTTTGTTCGATATTTATTAACTATATTTAGTTATTAACAAGT